>JAQFVV010006361.1:562500-1065620 GCA_028023455.1 Epiperipatus broadwayi | reverse complement strand
TGCTTCGTTCAGTTACGTATTGCTGGATCTTTTTTCTGTTGATAGAATGTCTATCCTTGGCAAATATGTCAGACCTCCCTTTGCATTATTGGCATGATTACATTTAAAATAGACAATGATGGAAGATATAGGTTCAGAGCTGTATCCGGTTTGAATTTATGCTAAAAAAAATTATTTTTGCTTTGGGTGCACTTTAGGTCAATTATGTAAATATATGTGTTGCACAATGTGGGTGGATAAGTTGCATGTGATTAGCCATAATAAACAGCATGGCAGTTAGTATTGCTGTATCTAATTTAAACATTATGCAAGATTTGAAACAGAGAGCAGATTGTCTTAGGTGTTGTTAATCAGCTTTTTTTCTAGATACTTTGTACATATTTATATTTTGAATAACTCTCTTCTATAAAATTTTCTTGTGTATTATAATGTCATATATGTTTTCCTTGTCTCAATTATTATTTTAATCAATTAGTTGAATTACTAGCAGTATTCATTAAAATAATTTTCTAATTGCTTTGCTCCAGCCTCAGGTTTTTTGTCAGCTGCGGTCAACTTTCATAACTAATTGTAGTATCTTTTGATCCTTAATTATACCCCACGTTAAGTTTGCTAAATGTGAGCGAATAAATTGTTTATTATATAAGCATATGTAATATGGTTATATGCAAATAGGTCGATTGATACTTCATATTTTAAAAATACCAATTATGTCATCAAGCTTGATCCAATAAATGACTTAAACTCTTGTGGTTGTTTAAACATATATATGTATGTGATTGTTAAAAATATTAACTATCGATTTCATAAATGTTTGGAAAAAATTAATGTTTATTTCTAGTTCTATCAACCTTTTGTAAGTACATTTTCATTTTATTTTTAATCTAATCTCGGTGAAGATGTGTGAGAATGTCATTACCAATAAAGTGACTAATGAAGGAAATAAAAAAAAAAGAAATCCAAGGATTTGAATTAACTAAAATAACAGGAAAGTTTAGAAACATTCTATTAGCAAGTAGATATGTAGAACAATATTCTAAATGAATTTAAAAGTATAAATAATATGGAACAAGTCATATAGAAATAGTGAATATAAAATAGAATATAGGATTAGATTAATATACTTGGGGAAAATGTAAATTATAGACCGTGAATGGTTTACTTAGAAATTATTGGTTGTATTTATTTATTGGATTATTTCACTGATCCAATAGTAAGTATAGAATGTCTTTAGAAAAATATATCTTTATTTAAATATTCCAATTACATTCAACTGTTAGTAATAGCATATAGATTAGTATATGCATGATGTTTTTAGGAGGAGAATAATATCTCTCTCAAAACATTGTGCATACACCATAATGCTACTACTAACAGTTGAATGTAATTAGAAATATTTAAATTAAGTTACATTTTTCTAAAGACATTGAATACTTAATATTAGATGTAATATATAGGGGTATATGGAGCATCAAGACTTCCCCACATTACCCACCACTCCCACTCTATCTCATAACACTGATACACTTGAACATATACATGTTGAAAAGATAAAATAATCACCAATATACATATTTCATGCTAAACCAGAAATCATCAGTTGGTCCAGATTACCATCTCTGCACATATATGCTATATATTACATATATACACACGTGTATATAATAATCCAAGCCTGTGTTTCAGTTAATTACTAGTAGAGATGTCTGCCCATCCCTTGATATATATATTAAATGGATTATGTCCAGTACATAGGGGTCATGTTGACCTTAGGGTCAAATGGGTGTGACAAAGAAATCTTGGCCTCAGGGTGGTCTTTAAGTGTTCCGTCATCAGATTTTCAATTGGATGGGCGGTTGAAGAAGTGAAGTGTGGAGTAGATTGAAGCCTGTCCACTAAAGCATAAAGATTGGCTATCTTAATATATCTGAGCACTTATAGCATATATATGTAGAGATGGTAATCTGGACCAACTGATGATTGCTGGTTTAGCATGAAATATGTATATTGGTGATTATTTATATTTTCAACATATATGTGTTCAAGTGTATCAGTGTTATGAGATAGAGTGGAAAATGGTGGGTCATGTGGAGAGTCTGTTCATATACCCCATATATTACATATATAGACACAGGTATATAATAAGCCTGTGTTTCAGTTATTAATATTAGATGAAGGGAATAGTCCAATATATAAAAACAATTAACATACAATCATCACAAATCTTCAGAAAAACTAGCAAGACACTTTCCCATAGATAATAAGTCATTTCATATTAAAATATAGTATAAAAATTTATTCTTTTTGTAAATTTTGAGTGAATTTATATCAAAATTATATAAAAATTATAAATAAATAATATTGTTCCAGGCTTTTAAGATTAAGGTTTATATAGTCAACATTAATAGATAGTGAATTATTTTTGGGTTCGTAGAGTTTTTATAAATAATTTTATACATCTTCATCTAATGAGGCGGTTATTATATCCATGTGCTTACTTCACAGACTAATGTTCAGAGACAGTTCAGAAACCGGCATTTAGCACTTGATTCGAAGAGTATTATCTAACCAGAATCCAGACCATATATTAAGCAAATCATTTAGGTATACTTATAGTTTATGGATCTGCTCCTCTTTTTACTAGAGTTCATTGGCAAGTGACATCATTTATGTTCACTGATAAGTTCTTCGCTCTAACACATTACAATTTACTGCCTCTCTGCAACTTTTTTTAAAGAGAGATTTGTAAGAATTTTTATTCCTTTATTCACAGGTATTTTAAGATTATTGTTTTTAAAATAATATATTTCTACATTCTTACAGGGATTTACTTGCGTTTACAGTAAATAATTTAATCTTTTATTATTTTTATACTAGAATAAACAGCCACATGTTTTTTTTTCTTACATCGTTCTAGTATGAATAAAATCTACAAATTTTAATTTAATTTCCTCTGAAAAAGAAATCAAGCATTTTGTTGAATATATAAATTAAATAGATGTTTTATTTATTTTATTAAAATTCAGGAATATGAAAATTATTTAATAAAATAATATTTAAGAAAAGATTATATTGTTATACATATATATATATATGTATTTTTACTATTAATTGGTATGTAACACAAATGCTTTAAACTTTATATATATATATACAAATATTACACCATTTATAATCATTTTATTTTAAATTTAAAAACGTAAACTTTGAAAATTAAAATTTGAATTATTTTTTTTAAAAACGTAGTTTAAAATATATATATATATTAACATTATCATTTATTCGATCATCATCTTTTAATCTTGATACTCATAATTATCACATATTATCAATGAAGCACTCATTAATGGATAACCTATCCATTAAACTATAATAAACCAAACTAATGCACAATGATCTAAAGAAAGTATCGTCATTATCATCATCAATAATCCACTGCAAGATGAAGGTCTCTTCAAATTCAATCCATTTTCTCTGATTTTTAGCTTCTCTTCTTCACATCACCCCTGTACACTTTCTTATTTCATCCATCCATCTCACATGTGGTCTCTTTCTGGGTCTTTTATAATTATTTGCCCATCTACTATCATCTACTTTAGCAGTATGTCTAGCCCAACTCCAGTTCAGGCTTTTAATTTTTCAATGAGATCAGTAATATTTGTTTGTTATCTTACCTATATATTGTGTTTTCGATCTCTTCTTGTTACTCCTAACATGCATCTCTCCATACTTCTTTGAGTGGTCTGAAGTCTCTGTATTGCTTTTCTATTAAGTGTCCAAGTCTCAGGTCTATAAGTAAGATCTGGTAAAACACATTTATGATTAATTTCATCCATTATGTTTCCATCTGTATTAATAATCTGACCAATAAAATTTCTACTGAAGCTAGAGAATTTATGAAGAAAAGAAGGAATATGAAAATATTCAAAAATAATGCATTAAAATGGTTTGAATACCTCAAATTTTGTAAAATGGTGTGGAAAAAAATGAAAATGATATAATTAAAGTATAACTGTGAACTAGCAAAAAAACCTGTAGGGGAGAATAAAAGTCTCAAGAGTGTAAAACAAGATTTTGATATTGGTAAGAAATTTATATCTGCAATAAGAAAAAAAGATGGAATTATTACTAAAAAGAGAAATGACATCATGAAATGGGTATAAGACTTATATCAAGAATTATATAGTAATAAAAAACAAGTATCTCATACATCTAATATATATTCTGAATTGTCCAGAATTTTAAATGAAGAAGTGAGACATGCAATTATATTTATGAAGAAAGTAAAGGTTCCAGGTAAATATTGAATTATAATTGATATATTAAAAGAAGCAGGTGAAAAAATAGAATTTTTTTAGCAAAGTTATATATCAAATTTCTAAATGATAAAGTTGTAACAGATGATTGGAAAAATGCAGTATTAAGATTAATATTTTAAAAAGGTGATAAAAATAAGATATTAGCAATTACAGAGCTATCAACCTTTTATCAGTTTTATACAAAAATTTTATCAATATAATTACAACTCATCTACAGAGAACATTGATTTCTATCAACCAAGAGAACAAGCTGGATTTAAAAATTGTTTTATTACAATAGATCATATCCAGATATTGAGAAAAGTTACAGAAAGAACAAATGAATATGAGTTGCCATTATGCTTTGGATTTGTAGATTATGAAAAGCCATTTCATTCTTCAGTGATTAAAGAATTGGATCATCAAGATATAAATGCAGGATATTGTCATATTTTAAATAATATTTATAAAAATGCAACAGCAACAATTAGATTATATAATGATACTAAAGAAAGTCAACATTGAGAAGGGTGTAAGACAGGGTGACTCCATATCTCCAAAACTTTTTACAGCAGTGCTGCAATAAATATTTTATGGATTAAAATGGGAAGTTAAAGGAGTGAATGTAAATGGAGATTATTTACATCATTTAGATTTTAAAGATGATGTAGTTTTTTTTTTTTTAAATAATGCTTTAGAGGTGCAGGAAATATTACAGGAGTTATCAGATGAAAGTAGGAAAGTAAGACTAAAGATAAATGTTAAAAAGACTAAAGTAATATTCAATGGATTGTCTCAAAATATAAAAATAAAGATTGATTATGATGAGTTAGAAGATGTTAACAGCTACAAATAGCTTGTTCAGATTATTAATACAGATGGAAACATAATGGATGAAATTAATCATAGAATTAAAGTTGGTTGGAATGCTTGTGATAGAAATAACTTGATACTAAAAGAAAATATACCTATGTGTTTGAAGAGGAAGGTTTTTAATAAATGTGTTTTACCAGTTCTTACTTATGAATCTGAGACTTGGAGACTTAATAGAATAGAAATACATAAACTTTAGATCATTCAAAGAAGTATGGAGAGATGCATGTTAGGAGTAACAAGAAGAGATTGAAAATGCAATATATATATATATATATATATATATATATATATATATATATTTATATATATAATCCCACGAAAACAAACAGGTGTTACTGACCTCATTGAAAAAAATAAAAGACCAAAGTGTAGTTGGGTTGGACATATTGCTAGAAAAGATGATAATAGATGGACAATTGAAATCTTAAACTGGATTCCAAGAGATTGTAAAAGACCCAGAAAGAGATCTTTAAATATAATAAGAATAATATATATATAAAAACTTTTTTCAATTTACCATAATACCCAAAATTAGTAAACAAAAAGAAAACAACACTTTTAAAAATATAAGTACATATATAAATGATTACATATAATGATTATAATAAAATAACAAATAAACTTGATATAGTCAATATTCATCATTAGTGAAAACTTCCCTTTTTAATAAATTATGCTTATTTTAATGATTTGAAGAGAGAGAGAAATGAACATTAATAATAACCAAATAAAATTGTTCAGACTTATTAAAAAAATTTTTTATATTACCAGGTATTTTTTTTCTAATGCAAGAACCATTTCAGTTAGTTTAACAAATTTTATTCTAAGTAAGGTTTATTAAAGATTAGAAATTTGAACTCAGCCACCCACATGCATAGATAAAGATTACAGCAGTTTAGCTGGAAAATTCCTTATAAGCTCGGGCTAGTAATTTTTTTATTGTACCATGATAATGATGATAGCATGGATCTTGGACAACAATGATCAGTGTACAGTCTGTATTTCTTTAGGAATACTTTTCTTTACTATTGCAATGGGTTCTTTTGTTTTTTTCCTGCACTGTTTATAGTCATGCCAATAGAAATGGATATTTTTCTTCTCTTTATACCTGTTTTGCATTTTATCCTCTGTGTTTTATTGGAATCCATCAACAGAAAACATGAAGCAATAGCAAGATTGGAGCCTTTTTTGATCTCTGGAAGTCAGTCATAGGATATTTTTTGGTTTCATTCTCTATTTAAATTTTCAGATTTGCTAGCACTCTTGGATTGCCCAAAGGGTCCTTCAACAAAAGTATGTTGATTTTAGCACTGCATTTTGTTATAGAATCTCCTCATATATATATATATATAATGACAGGTTAGTTCTTAGAAGCAATAATATTTAAAACTCTCAAAAAATATTTTTTCTTGACTATATATTTGCTCACTTCCGTAACATCACAGCACTTTTATCTATTGGAATATCTACATCTGTATGTCCATCTGATTATCTCAAAAGCATCTTTATTTATACAGCTGCAATACAATTATTTGATAGTTGTAAATTTATTTTTGGATGGTCTACAATAATTAGTCAATTTTTAACTTCAATTGTTTATTAATGAATTTTCCTCTCCCCCTCTTTTTTAACAGAGAAGTTATCTTGATCTTTAGAATTACTTTATGCATCTTTTTAACACTATATTTATTTTAATCTTTTAAAATTGACCATCTCTCTTTTTAACACTTAAAAAAATAATTGGAGTTTAATGATAAATAAAAAATAAACCTTTTTACACAGAAAATATGAATTCATTAAAAAAAATTTTTTTTATATATATGTCGATGCTTAAATTTTGGTGTTCACATATATACATACATGCATATACACACATATATAAAACCTGCTTACTTAGTACAAGCAAAGACAGAAAAAATATATTCAATTAATTGATGATTGTTGAAAGCAAATTAAAGGATATGAAATGCTAAAGACTATCAGTATTATTCAGAATAAAAGGCATACACTAAATTAATAGTGAAAAGTATTTTAAAAAAATAATATTAAGAAAGAACAAACTTATAATTTATTAGACATTAATGAAATGGAACAAATTAATAAGTAGACTTAGAAAAAAAATGTATGTAGTCTGTGTCTACAGAGAACTATTTATATGAGCTTAAAACTTTAACTCTTAGATATAATATGTTCAGATACATAAAACCACTGAAGTAAGTCATAATTATGGATATATTAAAAATTTAAAACTGGGACAATCATTTCTTATATCCCTATTAAAATTTCATTTTTCAGTAGACTATTAAAATATTTAAAAGATATACATTGTCATCTTCACTAGTTCAAGTTTCAGCAATCTTTCATTTCTTATTCCAAGCTTAATAATACTTAATCTATCAAACTATCATTTGAGAGAGGAAAAAATCTCCTTTTTCCTTCTGGACTTGTTAAGGTTGGAGGTGTAACATTTGAACTCAATATCCTACAATATATATATATATATATATTGAAGCAGTCAGATCTGAGTTCGATCCTAGATTCATGACATTTAGCCATAAGTCCACTTCAAACCCTAGTACTAACCTTAAATTTCTGATGCAATGGGGCTTTATACAGTCAATCCATGCTATTTTTCTTAAAGTAAAACTATTATTTAAATGTGTCTTAAAATTAACTAGTTTAAGGTTTAAATTAATCAATGCTATTAATAAATTCATGATAAAATGATTCATGAATTTATATATATTATAACTGTGTGGATTGGGTGCATATATTTATAAATATTTATACATATATATATATACATATATATACATATACATATATATATATATATATATATATATATATTCACTTTAAAGTTTCATTGTGTCGGGAATGTTTTATTTTACTTTTAAATAGTTTGTTCAAATTTTAGTGATTCAAAGCTACATTCTTTTGATAAGCTTTCAGATTGCCCCTTTCAAAAACAATGGGTGAAGTTTTATTAATAAGAAAAAAAATAATTATTTAAAATGTAAGGATGGTTCCTAATTAAAATCATTTTTAGATTTAAAAATTAATTTTCTAATTAAAAAATGAATTCAAGTTAATGAGTTTGAAAGCCTTATCGAGGGAATGTATCTAAAATCAATTAGTAAGATTTTGTAAGATTGATAATGAAAGAAGTGCTAGCCCGAAGGCATCAGACACAGTATAAATAGCTCTGAAAAGTTTGGAGAGGAGAGGAATCCATCTTTGTTTAGAGAAGTACCATTAAACTCTGTACATTTTTAAATCATGATTTTAAATAGTGTTTCTATCATAGTGAAGGGAACCCAGGAGAAAATCCCATAACTCATCTAGATAGCATTAAATATTTTTTGTCTGCACTCTGTAACAGAAAAGGAAAAGATTATCTTAGCCAGCCATTATTTAAGAGAAGCTGCCAAGGCATGGTGGAAGCTACTAAAAAAACCCACCTACCATGATCCAATGGTATGAAAATGCCATTTTCAAAAAATATTGGAGTGAGGAAAGGCAGGAGGGTATTTTGCATAGACTAAACACCCAGAAGTATCAAGAAGACTGCAGACAGGGATACACAGCCTACTTCATCCAACAAGTGACCACATTTCAAATTCCTCACAGCCTTCAAATATGAGGATCAACACATCATCCGGATGATCAGGCATCATTTATCCCCATGGATCCAAAGAATCATGCTTGGAATGTGCCCCATGTCACTAGAAAACACCATAGAGTTATTGACTGCAATAGACTATGGGAACTTGACACCAACCAGAAAAGACCAAGACTATGACCATTTATTAAAAGTTCAAACCATATGGGCCACCTGATCCAGGGAAACAATAGAACAACCATTAAATGAAAAGATGGATATATATACAGATGACCGACTAACACAGCCATAGGGGAAAATGAGATGTGATTAATGGACTTATTTACTATAAGCTAGATAATACTAAGCATAATGATCGCAATGCTATGTATAATTTTGTGGTTTGTACAGATATTATTCATGCTCATGCTGTTGTCCCATAGTCTACCAACTAGTCAAGTACACTTATGCAAATGTATCATGTATAAGTAAAGAGATTTTTTTTCATTGTTTTTTTTTTTGGAAAGTAATGAAGCAGTCAGATCTGAGTTCGATCCTAGCTTTATGACATCTAACCATAATCCCACTTCAAACTCTAGTAGTAAACTTAAATTTCCAATGCAATGGGGCTTTATATGGTCAATCCATGCTAGTTTTCTTAAAGGAAAACTATTATATAAATGTGTGTTAAAATTAACTAGTTTAAGATTTAAATTAATCAATGCTATTAATAAATTCATGATAAAATGATTCATGAATTTATATATATTATAACTGCATGGACTGGGCGTATATATTTATAAATAATTGAATATATATATATTTGCTTTAAAGTTTCATTGTTTTGGGAATGTTTTATTTTACTTTTAAATAGTTTGTTCAAATTTTAGTGATTAAAAGCTACATTCTTTCGATAAGCTTTCAGATTGTTCTTTTCCAAAAACAATGGGTGAAATTTTATTAATTAGAAAAAAGATAATTATTTAAAATGTAAGGACGGTTCCTAATTAAAATCGTTTTTAGATTTAAAAATTCATTTTCTAATTAGAAAATGAATTCGAGTTAATGAGTTTGAAAGCCTTATCAAGGGAATGTATCTAAATCAATTAGTAAGATTTTGTAAGATTGATAATGAAAGAAGTGCTAGCCCGAAGGCATCAGACACAGTATATATAACTCTGAAAGTTTGGAGAGGGGAGGAAGCCATTTTTGTTTAGAGAAGTACCATTAAACTCTGTACATTTTTAAATTATGATTTTAAATAGTGTTTCTATCATGGTGAGGGGCTAAACTTCAGGAATCTGACTATGGTTCCTGAAGTCTCCTGAAAATCTTCAATGAAGCTGCTAAATCCTTTCCGGACCAATCGTGCTGCCCAAAAATTATGAAAAGATCAATCAAAATGCTGTCAAGTAATTTGCCAAATATGTGCCTATGTTCCACCACCTTGGACATGTAAACTAAGGAACCAGCCCCAGAAGAAATGGAAATATAATTCCATAATGAACTGTAACTTTCTGGACAGTTTCCGAACTTTACTTTACACTCCTTTTAAGAGCTCTTCTCATTCTTTAATGTAATAATCTGTATAAAACCTTCTTTTTATTTATGCTATTTTAAATTATATAGTAATTCTATCAATCTCTAGTCTTTAGATTTAACCTTCCTTTCTTATGATGGCGGTTCATTTATTGTCTTATATATATTTATTGAGTAATTTATTAATGTCATTTAGTTTTAATTATATGCCAATAATCCTTCAACTTGATGATCTCCTTTGTTCCATTTGCCTTATACAAGTAATAAAATATTACATCTGATAGTAATTTCTGCCCATTAGAACTAAATTTATACCGTTCTATTAATCATCGAGTCGGAATAATTTATTAAATATTTGCTATTTTTATAATTGGCTAATAATAAATTATTAGCCCCATTTTTAATCTATGCCCCAGCTATTTTCTCATGTTCACCAATATTTATTTATTCATATATAATGTTAAAATATTTTTGCAAAGGGGTTGATAAAGGACTCAAATGAATACATTCTAATCCAAATTGTTTTTACTATCTATTAATATTCAGGAATGGCATGATGTTTGGGGCATAATTAATATAATTTTATAACTGCTTTAAAATAACTTTAGTTAAAAGCTCATTTGACTTTAATTAATTTGATCAAGTCATCACATAGAGCATTCTATAAAAATTGGGTTTTATTATTCAAACAGTGACTATCAAGTCATCATCTTTGAATGTTGCTACCGTAGAGCAATCTTCCGCTCCATAGGCTTGTCGTTGGTGATATTACTGTTATTTTAATTACAGAGGAATAAAGCACTTCCTCCCCTGCTTATGTTATATTTGGAACACCAAAGGTTCATAGCTATGACTCAGCCTAGCTTTTCCCATGTTCCATGTCTCTTTAAAGGGCAGTAAGACTTGTAAAATACAAGCTGCCATACCACTTAAATCACCGACAAGCTATTATCTTTCCTATTCATTTTATAGCTCATAATTTGTCAGCACCATTGCCTCTCTGTTCCGATAAAGCCCACTCTTATGCTCATAATTCATGATGAAGTGATTTCAATTAAAGTCGAACAAATTCTTAGTCATCTCTACTTAAATAAATTTTCTAGTAAAGGTTAAAGTTATGCCCTAAATACATATCTTGCTCTTCATGAATGGATTTGCGAATGTGAAAATAAATCTCACATTCTTTCATATAAAATTAGAATCATAATTTCCATTACCACTGAATACCTTTATCTGCCTTTATTTTCTTGTTGGGGACATAGACATATAGACTTCCATAATATTGCGTAATCATTGTTGGCATATAATAGGGACTGCCATTCTTATTGTAATTATAAACTCTGTTTAAGAACTAGAGGTAATCAATATAGTCATCATTTAAAAGTTCAACAAAACTATTACTATTTTATTAAAAAATTTTATTAACACATTTGGTTTCTTAACTCTTTTATTCAATCATTATCTTAATGTTAATGCTCACTGTCTGTGTTAGCAACCCGAACCTATACATATATATGATTCAACTTAAAATTATCTTTAGTTAATTTATTATCCATTATTAGTGTCAGTCCAGGGGTCTCAGTTCATCATCATCTATTGAGCTAGTTTCTTGGTGCATAGTCATGTACCATCGATAAGTCATCCAATGATTTGATCGGAGCTCGTGAGTGGGGTTTGAATTCAGTTTGGTTCGGCTGAGTTTGAATCCGACTTTGAGTGAGGTTGTTGGTGTGGGTGGTTTTGCGACCAGTACAATATATATATAATAAAATAATGAAGCCAAAAAACTACTTTGAGGCACCCCAAGATAACAATAATATTGTGAAAAAAGTTGACCATTAAACTTAACAAAGCTGCTCTATCTTTTCTAAAAAATTCAAACCAACAACCTAAGTTATTTGGTAAACCAAGATTATATAATTTTTGTAAGAAAATGTTATGATCAATCTTATCAAAAGATTTAGGTATTACAAATAGATAACATCCATTCTACCCTGTTATTCAGTTATATATGCAATGAGGTGATATTGTAATAAGATTTGTGTCTATTGATTTTTTGGCACAAAATCATATCATTGTGATGCCAATAATTTATTAATATTGTGCACTACTTTATTATAAATGTACAAGACAGAAATAGGCCTATAATTATTGACCTTATTTTTTATCTCCACTTTTAAAGATAAGAATAACTAGCAATTTTTAGAGATGTGGGGAAAATAGAGCTTGTTATAGAACGATTGAGAATGTGACAAAGATGTGAAAATATATATTCAGCACAGTGTTTATAAATGAAAATGGTAATATTATCTGCACCCAGATTGTAATTTAACTTAAATTGTTTAATTGCTGTTACAATATCACATTCTGTAATAGTAATATTCAGCGATTAAGCTAATGCACATGTGCTTTGAAGATTTTAAATTATAAATGAATACTTTCATTTTCCAAACACAAGATAAAGTCTTTTTGAAAAGATAGGATGAATCTATTTATCTTTTTGACCCAAACGTTTATATATGGGTAAATCTTAAACATTTGGGAATGAAAGCATGAAGATGTTAAGCAATCATTTTAAATTACATTTACTACACCTGAATGAATGATTCTTGAGAAATCTTTACAGTTTACAATATGTTATTCTTAGTTGAAATTAAACATATGTCATGAGGTATAGTTTTATATAGCTGCTATGTTTTTATAAACTGTAATATTCAGCAATTAATCTAATGAACATGCGCTTTGAAGATTTTAAATTATAAATGAATATTCCCATTTTCCAAATGCTATATAAAATAATATCTCATTACATATATAATTTAAAGTGATTGCTTAACATCTTTATGCTCTCATTTCCAAACACTTAAGATTTGCCCATACATAAATGTTTGGGTTGAAAAGATATATAGATTCATCCTATCTTTTCAAAAGATTTTATCTTGTGTTTGGAATAGTTAAAAATCCACAAAGCACATGTGCATTAGCTTAATTCACTGAATATTACTATTACAGTTTATAAAAACATAGTGCTATTTAAAATAATATCTCATTAAATATCACATTCTGTAAATTTATTTAGTGAAATACCTTTTCTTACATTTTCATTGATCAAAGTACAATCATTATAATGTTGTGGTTATACATAGAGTACTGACAAATAATGAGAAAAATTATCAGCTGTTAAACAACAAATATTAATCTGGTGTATTTTTCTTTTAGTGATACTCAAATCCTTAACTAATGACCAAAACTTTTTAGGATTATTCACAATTTTGCTCTTTATCTTTCATAGATTTTTAATAATGTCTTAAAATAACATTTGATCATCTCCTGTAATTAATAAATTTATTGCAAAAAATCAAATTTTTGGTTTTCATATATTATCTGTGATGACACGATTTTCTTCTAATAATAGTTTTAAGTGATTTACAAAACCATGAAGAATATGATTATTGTAATAAATTTTTTAAGAATATAAGTGATTTACAAAATCATGAAGAATATGATTATTGTAATGAATTTTTTAAGAATAAATAAATCAATAATATGATTAAAAGCTTTACTGAAACACTTTATACAATAGTTAACATCATTGGAAGAGTAAAAAGAACCTCGATTAAAATTTTCAAGTTCCATGTACACATTTGGATAATCACCGTTTTTATAATTTCTTCCAATAATATGCAGATAAATTTTTATAATATTTAATATCAATAATAAATTTTAATGGACAATAGGGAATGTCAATAGCAATGGACATAGAAGATACAGGAAAGCATGAAATATTTTGAAAATTATTAATAATTTAGTCTGAGAGTATGATTATTTGCCTTAATATATGAATTATATTGTTTGACACTTAACAAATTACAAAATTAAAGCATCTTATATGCCTTAGAAAATAATGAGTTATAATTTGAGAGGAGTATTGCCAAATTATAGATTAGGGATATTAAAATGACCTGTAATGATAATGTAAAATGTAAAAGTAATCAAATATTCCTCAAGTGAGCAAAGGGATATGTTTAACTCAGATACAAGTAGTATTGGTTTAAGATAAATCCTTCCTGGTAGAATTTTATAACCATTAACAAGGAAACTTCACATCATATTGACTCACAAAAAAGGAAATTGATAAAAACAGATTTACATTTTAAAAACTTTTTAAGGCAATTAACATGTCTCCATTTCTAACAGCAGCTGCAGGAAGGACTGTCAGTATGAATAATCCTATACCTGTCATCTATGAACAAATGGTCTTGGTTAGAATTTGAAAGCCAGGTTTCAGTTAAAAATAAAATCAAAATTTTTAAAATTAAAGAATTCTTTTATAAGATTTAACTTAGTTCTTATCTCTCTTATATTAGAATAGAAACAAATAATACCATTCATATCAAAATAGAAATTAAAAATAAATAAATGTAAACCAATAAATAGAAAAAATTAACACAAATTAAGATCAGATAAAAAACTAAAAAAAAAGTCTTTATCTTGTGTTTGGAAAGGAGAGTATTCAATTTAAATAGTGTTCCATATGTAAAGCACATGTGCCATGGTTTAAACTACATTATTATTTATAATTAATATAATATATGGTAAGTTTTAATAAGTTGGCCAAAGAACCATGAAAATTATTAAAGCAGTTCTGCAAGGTCATAAATAAAAAATAATCTCATGATGTTTATGTCTGGGAAAGAAAACATAAAAGCAAGCTGATTTAGAATTATACATATTGATTTTAAAACACAAAACTTGTTCTTTATCAATGGATTTCAGTTAATGAAAAAGATGTTACTACTAAAGATTCTATGAGAATAATTATTTTTATCTTGCAATGAAAGTCAGAATTTTTTACTTTGTAATGGATGTCAGAATTTTCTTTATTATGCTGGAATAAACTTTCGAACAATTAATTTTATAATACAAATGTATATGAGAAGATTGAAAAATCCTAGTTTGTGTAAATATTTTAGTTTTAAAAAAATTAGGAGAATCTAAATTACTGAAATCATCATTTATTAAAGAATCAGTATTTAAACTATTAGAGTATTAATATGGTGATGGGAAGCTTTCTCAGTAATATATTTTTCCCGTCACAAAATATCTTTTCATTTATTTGATCATTACTATAATAAAATTTAATTTGTCTCCAACTTATATTTTCAGATTGTTTTTTATCAGTTAATGACTTGACATTAAGTGAGAAGAGAACATCAGATTTAGTACCATGTGAGATTGTTTTAATGTGCCAATTATTACCAACCTTTTTAACAGCAAAAGGATAACCTGGCTTATTTTTTCTAATTCCACTATAGTCAGATTTAATTTGTCTACGATTTTTGTTTTAAAATGTTTTGATTAATTAATGGCTTGACATTAAATGGGAGAGAACATTAAATTCAGTACCATGTGAAATTATTTTAATATCACAATTATTACCAACCTTATCTATAGCATAAGGAGAATTTGGTTTGTTTGTTATAACTTTAGCATGTATGGTAGATGTACCAATATCATTTGTGACATTAGAAATTTCAGTTTTAGCATTAAAGATATTTTGAGTCTTTTTATCATACTTTTCTGACCTAACAGAAATATTATCAAGATGAAAATCTACTTTAGCACTTGAATCATAAAGAGAATATGAGTAATTATGATGAGACAATCTATAATCATATGAAATAAAATATGGTCACATATTACATACCTACATTTGTGAGGGAATTAGAATTATTGTGATATTGACATGATATTCTAATAATTAATGTAGGAATTTGCTGTAAGGATAATGCTTGTAAAACCTCCATTGTAAAATCTTTAGGATTTAAAGCACGATTGTCAATAAGTCTTTTCATATCCATATCTTCACCCAAGATGGAATCAGTACTACTCACTTCGGAAAATTTGATATTCTTATCACTATTATTCATCAGTGAAATTGAATCTAAATTGGTATTAGATTCAACTAATGTATTAGATGCATCAAAGTCATATGGAAAAGTAAAAATATGCTAGTTACCCTTATTTTCATTTTTGACTATATTAAAGGATGCAGTGTCATATTTGAAGATAATGCAAGGAGACAAACTACAAAAACCATTAGAACTATCTACTGTAAAAGGTCAAGAAAAATGGAAAGTAGTGCACCAAACACCGTACCCAAAAATTCCCACATTGATCATTATTGCACTCATAATTCTAGACACGATAAATGAAAGGACTTCTGACACTGCCCTGCACAAATAATTTCAATAGATGAATCAGATATAGTTTTGGAACAAAAACTACAAAAAGATGGTATCATACCAGAAACTTGATTAAGTGAATTATTAATAGATAAAATGGTAGAAGGACTAGACTAGTTAAATTCTGAATATGAACTATGTAGCTCATTCAAACTGAAAATAGTCCAACTATAACATTCTTTACATGTACAAAATCATTACTGAGAATTTTATTATTATTATTTGAAATTATCTTAAATCCATTCAGTAACTTTATCCAGCACTAATTCATAACAATCTAAATTATATTTAGGATAACAGAATCCTTTAAATTTTAAAATGTTTGTCTACCATATATCTCACATAGACATAATGGGCAAAGTATAGAGTATGGTATATTAATTCAAGAACAGATAAGCAATATGTTGAAATTAAAAACACATTGATACTATAACTATAAAGAAAATGGATAAAATAAATTAATACCAAATGGGTATTTTGCACTTACAAAAATAAATGCAAAGGAATTGAAATCAAAATGTATATGCATAAAAAAAAGTATATGGGTAAAACTTGTTAAAAAATAAATTAAACCAAATACATAATTTTATATATGCAAAAAATTGAAACTACAATGTATACACATGAAAAAATAATTATACTTCTAAAAATAATGACTACAAGTTATTAAATAACATGAATTAAATATATATACAATTTTATATATCCAACTCGTGTTTATCAATAAATATATATATACGCTTTTATAATTTACTTAGGCAATAATATTATAATGAATTCTGGGTCCAGTTCTAAAATAATTAAATAAATTATAAATATAAATTCATTAATTATTTCAATTTTCAAATTATTTACTAAAGAAGAAAAGAGTGAATCCATTTGGTTGAGTTAAAATGTCTTTATCCTTAGGTCATTCAATAGTAAAAAAAATTAAAACTGCAATGACTCTTCACTATAAGTATCCAGATATTTTTATAATTTATAAAATATGTTACTTCAGATCTAAATATTTTCACCATAAAAAATGAATAATAAACAAAGCTTATTAACTAGAAAATTGTTTTTAGGTTTGTGGTTATTTTCCTATACATTCATTTAATTTAGTCAATAGAAATAATAACCAAAATAGAGAACATTGCTACCAAATCAAAGAAAACAAGTGGTGAAATTTAGTCTTCTAGGTTATCATCATCAAACATTATCAATCCACTGCAGAATAAAGGTCTCTCCAAGTTTAATCCATCTTCTCCGATCTTTAGCTTCTCTTCTCCACAACACCCCTGCACATTTTCTTATTTCATCCATCCATCTCACATGTGATCTCTTTCTGAGTCTTTTACAATCTAACTCAGAGGTAAAAAACCAATAAACTCACCACACTGGCTAATGTGTGTTGGTGAGCAGCCCATCCATGTTCGTATACTATATGAATAATCGCATAGTAATAACAGCTGCAATGACAAGAACGAATGAAATGGACATTAGGAATTTGCCCTGCTCAGTTCCTTTAAGGCCTCCAAGAGGAATCAAAGGGTCTCCTTTCAGTTAATAGCAAACTCCTTTCTACTAAATGTCTAGTAGAGGCTAATATTAATAAAATAATCAGTATTCAATATCGAAATAAGACAAGCTTACATACCAGAGTTTACACATCATGATATAAAACA
The DNA here is from genome assembly GCA_028023455.1 of Epiperipatus broadwayi. Taxonomy (NCBI): domain Eukaryota; kingdom Metazoa; phylum Onychophora; class Udeonychophora; order Euonychophora; family Peripatidae; genus Epiperipatus; species Epiperipatus broadwayi. Next base: position 1,047,394 of record JAQFVV010006361.1, on the reverse strand, counting down.
ATAAAATCATTCCACTTTTTCAGTGACATTCAAGAGATGTGTCTATGGCAGTCGTGTTGAATAATCATAATAGATGTGATAGATGATCTTTAAAAGAAGATTTTGAAAGCAAAGGTCAATACTAAAACAAAAGTAGATTAACGTAATGAACCAATTTTTTTCCATGTGTCATAGCATCAGCTGAGAAGGAACCCACTAACCCGGGACAACTGCTTGTAAAGTAGCTGTCGCTGATCTTTCACCACCAATGCACTGCAGTTTTGTTGTTTTAAATAAAAATAAGTTATTTTTAAAATGACATTTTTCAAAAGTCTACATTAATAAAAAAAAATTATGTAAGGAAGCACATTATTTTTAATAATAATACCTGATATTTGAAATACTTTTTGAATGTATTTAAATATACTACAAAAAACTTTTGTTTGTGATGTAAAAATTTTAAAAAAAAAGTCTTTAACTCATATTAGTTTAGAAACTAAAATGAATAGTTTTATGTTTGCTTAATCATAACATCCTTCCAGCACTTGAAGCTAAAATATCGTAGGATAATATCTAATTAATAAATTCAGTACAGAGGTGCTTATTGAACAAAAGAGCATTTTATTTATGAAATTATTTAAATTCCATTTAATCATTTTAATTTATCTTAAAGAGCAATTTAAAATCATTTGCTTTTTTGCATTACCAGCTGAATATGCTTCTGAAAAGATTTCTTTTTATCTAATTAAAAATCACTTAACACTAGTAGTTTGTCATTCTTTTAATATAAAATTGCCTATTGCTCACTAAAGAATTTTCTATCACTATATTCACATTCTATGCTTTCCCACAAATTTTGCATGAATACTAAGTGATTTTCTGAATAGTTAACTTTCTATCTCAAAAAATTATTTAATTAGAGTTCAATAAAGGTTAAAATATATAATTATATTTATCAGTAGTTTTAATTGCTTTCTTTCTTTCTGTATTTTTATTTTAAAAAAATTGACCAAAAATTGGGGCTAACTAATTGGTTCATTTTTTTTTCATGAGCTCTGGGTTCAAATCTGAAATAAAATACAGAGATTTTTTTCCAAAAGCTGGAAAAAAGTTCCATGTATTTCAGAGTAGACATTTCACTACTCATTTAATTTTGTCCATATATAATTTGGGTAGACACTAAGACAATACAATTCAGATGGGTAAAGTTAAATATATTAACTCTAAAAACAAATGTATTTTTTACTGACTTTTTTTTTTAAATGTCATAGCATCGGCCGGGACGCAAACCCGCAACCCGCGAAAGTGCCTGCTAGTGCAAGGCAGTCGCACTGACCTCTCGACCACCAATGCAAGACTTTTTTTACTGACTTCATTGATATTTTTAACTGATTTAAATGAACTTTCAAAAATATATAAGCTAATTTCCAAATGTGACAGTAAAAGATATTGTAATCATAATGAGAATAATATGTAAAAAAAAAAAAATTTAAGATAAAGTTTTTATGTAAATAGCTGGCTAAAAAGTAGAAAAATTACAAAGTAATCTGTTTCATGGTTAATTTGTTATTCTTGGAAAATATTAGTAATCTTAAAAATCTAGACATGTTATAAAATAATTAAAAATTGCACTAATATTGTCAGTTCATAAAAGCATTTGAGGTTAATCATAAAAAATCCAAAAGACTGCAAATGCGTTTATGAAATGACAATATTTCTGTAATTTCCAATTATTTTATAACAAGTGTAGATTCTTAAGATCTAATATTTCCTAAGAATGGTAAATTAACCAAGAAGTTAATTATTTTGTTACTTTTTAACCATTTAGTTGGCTATTTACAAAAAAAGCATTATGTTATATTTGATAAATTTTACAAGTGCAGTGTTTTGATTGTAACTATATAGAAAGCAATCAAACTTCCTCAACAGTGCTGTTAAAATTGGTTCTAAATCTGCAAAGATGATCTCACCCTAGCCATAAGATAAAGACTTTAATGAAATAAGAATAGCCATCTTATTTCCAAACTCAAATGTTATGAGCCAATTTTAAGTACTGGTGAGGAGGCTTAAATGTCATCTATATAGTTATAAAATCATTGTTTAATTATTATTTATATATATATTTTTTTTTATTTATATATTTTTAAAAAAAAAATTATTAAAACTACAAAAAAAGCAGATAAAAATTATAATTTAACAATAAGTTATGAAAATAAAAAATATCCCTCTAACAAACAAATTCTAAATTTAAATATCATAAGATTGACTGCTATACAAAATATTTTTGTATTGGCTTTTCAATTAATTTAGCTAAGTAATTAAGAGTGAAATCAATATTAACAAAATTTAGTTTACAAATGCAATATTTCTTGGGAAGCATAAGGATGTGAGTTTGAGTTCTAATTATGGAAACAGATTTTTTTTTCCATTGTTAAAAATTCAAAAATGTATAGGGACATAAACCCAGGCAGACAGAGCAAGTGAATATAAAAGCATTTAAAAAGCACTCAGTTATCACCATATATAATGGTATTGCTTTCCATATAATTCTTGTTTGATTGACAAGTGATTCATTGCAGAAGATTTGTTGATTTTGGAAGAGTTATTTTCATTGATTATCAAATAATTTTTTAAAAAGTGTTCATTCATTATCCATAGTAATTTGCTATTGCTTTTCATTTAATTTTTAAATAAATTAACATTTAATTTATAATATTTAAATACAAATATATTGTCTATATTAAATGAAATTGTAATTAGAAGGGATTTAAACTCATGTATGTGGTCATATGTATTAGTTGTATAAGATGGACTGGATAGATATAGGGAGCTTGAAAGTCTGAACTCAAATTTCTTCTAATTTAATAATTACATCACATGATCATTACCTCATACTAGCACATAATTGTTATTAAACAATTCAAAACAAAGCAAAACTCTGCATACACTAGTGACATCTTGTGCCAATAAGAGCAATCAATGGATGCCAGAAGGCTTGTGCATAAAATCCCTATCTAGTGCCTACTCATCCAATATCCCCAGACTAGTTTCTAGCTTGTGGCAATACTGTATGGAGAGTTTTGCTTTGTTTGAATTGTTTAATAACAATTATGTGCTAGTATGAGATAGTGATCATGTGATGTTTAGTGGTTTAACACCAATCCTGCCTAATAGGATAGTGGTGGCTATGGTTGTTAAAGAGCCAAAGTCACCAAAATGTATGGGTGCTGAATTGAGTTCAGACCCATATGACTATATATGCTATTGAGCTTGGGTTGAAAATATTATTGTGTTTTCAATTTCATTCTCATAGTTTTGTAGTTAAGTAGAGTTAAAAGGTGACTGTTAGAGGGTTGCATTAGATCCTAAGATCTAGGTGCAGTGCTCTCAGATCCAAGGCTCCTCACGTATGAAGGCCACAGCCAGAAACCTATCTGGCGATATTGAATGAGTAGGCACTAGATAGGGATTTTATGCACAAGCCTTCTGGCATCCATTGATTGCTCTTATTGGCACAAGATGGCACTTCTGTATGGAAAGTTTTGCTTTGATTTGAATTGTTTAATTTAATAATTTTATAGTATAAAAAAAAATAAAATTATGTTCAATCACATGAATTGTCAAGAGATTGATCATACAAAATCTGGTATTAAGTTTAATATATATATATATATATATATATATATATTGTAACGATATATAAATATGTTGTTACATTTATTTAAAATAAAAACTTAAAAGTTCGCAAATAAAAGGCAAAAAACTAAACACTAAAATTAAAATATTTGTTAAACATATATATATATTCGCACGGATGCTAAACTTTAAAAATATTTTTTTCATAAACAAGAAAAAAAAGTATTTGAACGTATTTTTTTAAATAAAAAAAATATACAAGATTGAAATATAAAAATATTTTAATAAAAAAATAACGTAAGTTAAAATAAAAACAGGTATTAATTAATTCCTGTAATCTGTAAATGGAAATGATTGTTTATTAATTATCTAAAAGCTGTTTAATTAAAAAGTCAGATGAAAAGTTAGATAAGAGAAGAAAGAGATTTTAGCTTGACCAATGGAAGCAAATAAAGGCCCGGACCATAACGAAAAAACAGAACAGTGACGTTTTTGTTCATGGAATCCATAGGAGGACTATAAAAAGAAAAAATATTGAGTTCCAGTCAGTTTTTTCCAACTTGATTTGATGACAACGGTAAGACGCACTTGCCGTTCTCTCTCATTTTTTTTGTTTGTTTAAAAAAAAATAAAATGAAAAGACTGTGATACCAGAATGAAACCAGCTAATGCTACCTCCAGAACATTTTCTTCCAATGGAGACGCCGTGGGAATTGCCAACGGGAATTGAAAGCAGAGGCCTGGACTCTATATATATGAAATGAACAATTGTTAAAATCAATTAAGAACTTTCGTCAAGTTTTACAAGCCAACTGAAATGTTAAAACGGACTCTTATCTGACTTTTGTAAGTTTTTAAATCAAATTAATAATGTTTAATTTTATATGTTTCCCGATTGATAAACATCATTTCCATTTTTTTTTTCTCCTTATTGTAAAGATTATTTAAATGTATGAAATTTAAGTTGTTTATAGACGCTTGCATGGATTCGTTTGCGGTTAATTATATTTTGGTTTTCATATTTGATCAAAATATATAGACATTCGATAAATAATGATACCTTATGGTGAGTATCTAAAATGTATTTATTCGGATGTCTTTTAAGTTATTGGTGACAACGCAAGTATCTTATGGTGAATACTATTGGGTTACTTATAAGTTTCCCTCTGCGATTGTCGGTATCAATAATTTTGTATTTTGATCGTTTATGTTTATTTTGAAATGTTTTTGACCGTGGAATCTATGTAATCGATCTATACCCAACATTTTTAAACAAATCTGTGCGAACGTATTTAAATGTTAAAATTAAGTCGGGCGTGAATGGCTATATAGTTTTGTAAAGTTGTATTAAGGGAGGGTAATCTTAGGTTATTCATTTCGTAGTTGAATTGGTTCAATGGATTGGATATATTTGTGTAATTAGTAGATGTAGTATGAGGTCCGCTGCGGGCAGGATTATAGATATACGCCACACACCCTCTGTTTGCCTATGGATGGGTTTGTAAGTCGGCAGAAGACCGCAGTCCATTCCTATGGAGTTTTTGGTTATTGATCTACTTGCCAACAGATGTCACATTCCTGTTGGTGGAGAGTCAATGTCTTCTCTATTTCTACTTATTGTTCAGATGTACATTCCTGACCATATAGTATTTTGTGTTGTCGTATCATGCTACATTGAATACATGAATGTATCAGATGGATTGGCGCCAGTTGATTGCGAAATTTGTTGCCTAAGGTTAAATCAGGGAAGAATATTTTCCTTTAAAATGCAGACCTATGTAGTCCATTCATACTCGACCCTCTAAATAAATAGTAAACTCATTATTTGCAATCTACTTAAATTTAGAATTAAAGATCAATATAAAAATATAAACGTTAAATTTATTCCTCAAAAATTTAAATATTATTTTATATGTTTGTAAATAAATATTTTTATGTGTTAATTTCTGGCAGTGGCTTTTAGTCTTTTATATTTAAGATATAAAATTTATATTTTATTATCTCTGCTACTCCACTGAGCTAGTGACTTGGGCTAACGATCGGAATATTTAAATAAAGTGGAATCTTAACAGCGCGTATCTGCCTACTCTATAAATTTTTCTAGGTTTAAATGCCTAGATGGCGCCCTTGTAGTGTAGATATTGTTTTTGCAGTTAGATTCGATCTTCACTTTCATTTCGATCATTATAATTGGCATCCCAAGTGTGGCCTTACCTCAGAGATTGACCCTGAGAAGGGGAATTGATGATGATGAAATTTTCTATCTTTAATAAATCACGAGAGCATGAGAATTTTAAAAGTGAATCATGCAAATAACATGTTTTTTCTGAAATAAGTACATTCTTGTACTAACGTAAAGTTATAGCCAGATGTTTAATAAACCACTAGTACTTTTGAAAATAAATCATGCCCGTAATATTTTTTCTGAAATTAGTATAAATATATTTGTTGTAATGACGTGGAGTTACACTTTGAAATTTTGTCTTAAAGGTACTGCCAGTCGAAAAATTGCACATATGTAGAGATAAATTCGAGGAATAAAAAGTAATAAATAAAACGTAATTAATAAATATAAATCATAATTTTTTTTTTAAAAAGTCTTGTTTAAAATCTAATCGTTTAACTTGCCTAAATAATACTTAAAGGTAGGAGAAATGAAACTTGGAAGGGAGGGGGCAGAAATTTAGCTGGTAGTAAGGAATCATCAGTCAACTTTTTTTTTTTTTATCATTATATTTGTAATTACTGTTTTGTCTTTTAAAAAAAAAAAAAAAAGTTTTGTCCTTTTGAAATTTCATATATAACAAATTTGTGTAACGTAATTACTAACACTAAGTAAATTCTTTTTTTTTTTTTTTTATGTTTTTGTTTTTTGAGGAAGTTTACTGATATGTAACGATATATAAATATGTCGTTACATTTATTTAAAATAAAAACTTAAAAGTTCGCAAATAAAAGGAAAAAACTAAACGCTAAAATTAAAATGTTTGTTAAACATATATATATATTTGCACGGATGCTAAACTTTAAAAATATTTTTTTCATAAACAAGAAAAAAAAGTATTTGAACGTATTTTTTTAAATAAAAAAAATATACAAGATTGAAATATAAAAATATTTTAATAAAAAAATAACGTAAGTTAAAATAAAAACAGGTATTAATTAATTCCTGTAATCTGTAAATGGAAATGATTGTTTATTAATTATCTAAAAGCTGTTTAATTAAAAAGTCAGATGAAAAGTTAGATAAGAGAAGAAAGAGATTTTAGCTTGACCAATGGAAGCAAATAAAGGCCCGGACCATAACGAAAAAACAGAACAGTGACGTTTTTGTTCATGGAATCCATAGGAGGACTATAAAAAGAAAAAATATTGAGTTCCAGTCAGTTTTTTTCAACTTGATTTGATGACAACAGTAAGACACACTTGCCGTTCTCTCTCATTTTTTTTTGTTTGTTTAAAAAAAAATAAAATGAAAAGACTGTGATACCAGAATGGAACCAGCTAATGCTACCTCCAGAACATTTTCTTCCAATGGAGACACCATGGGAATTGCCAACGGGAATTGAAAGCAGAGGCCTGGACTCTTCTACCATAAGCTATATGAAATGAACAATTGTTAAAATCAATTAAGAACTTTCGTCAAGTTTTACAAGCCAACTGAAATGTTAAAACGGACTCTTATCTGACTTTTGTAAGTTTTTAAATCAAATTAATAATGTTTAATTTTATATGTTTCCCGATTGATAAACATCATTTCCATTTTTTTTTTCTCCTTATTGTAAAGATTATTTAAATGTATGAAATTTAAGTTGTTTATAGACGCTTGCATGGATTCGTTTGCGGTTAATTATATTTTGGTTTTCATATTTGATCAAAATATATAGACATTCGATAAATAATGATACCTTACGGTGAGTATCTAAAATGTATTTATTCGGATGTCTTTTAAGTTATTGGTGACAACGCAAGTATCTTATGGTGAATACTATTGGGTTACTTATAAGTTTCCCTCTGCGATTGTCGGTATCAATAATTTTGTATTTTGATCGTTTATGTTTATTTTGAAATGTTTTTGACCGTGGAATCTATGTAATCAATCTATACCCAACATTTTTAAACAAATCTGTGCGAACGTATTTAAATGTTAAAATTAAGTCGGGCGTGAATGGCTATATAGTTTTGTAAAGTTGTATTAAGGGAGGGTAATCTTAGGTTATTCATTTCTTAGTTGAATTGGTTCAATGGATTGGATATATTTGTGTAATTAGTAGATGTAGTATGAGGTCCACTACGGGCAGGATTATAGATATACGCCACACACCCTCTGTTTGCTTATGGATGGGTTTGTAAGTCGGCAGAAGACCGCAGTCCATTCCTATGGAGTTTTTCGTTTATTGATCTACTTGCCAACAGATGTCACATTCCTGTTGGTGGAGAGTCAATGTCTTCTCTATTTCTACTTATTGTTCAGATGTACATTCCTGACAATATAGTATTTTGTGTTGTCGTATCATGCTACATTGAATACATGAATGTATCAGATGGATTGGCGCCAGTTGATTGCGAAATTTGTTGCCTAAGGTTAAATCAGGGAAGAATATTTTCCTTTAAAATGCAGACCTATGTAGTCCATTCATACTCGACCCTCTAAATAAATAGTAAACTCATTATTTGCAATCTACTTAAATTTAGAATTAAAGATCAATATAAAAATATAAACGTTAAATTTATTCCTCGAAAATTTAAATATTATTTTATATGTGCGTAAATAAATATTTTTATGTGTTAATTTCTGGCAGTGGCTTTTAGTCTTTTATATTTAAGATATAAAATTTATATTTTATTATCTCTGCTACTCCACTGAGCTAGTGACTTGGGCTAACGATCGGAATATTTAAATAAAGTGGAATCTTAACAGCGCGTATCTGCCTACTCTATAAATTTTTCTAGGTTTAAATGCCTAGATGGCGCCCTTGTAGTGCAGATATTGTTCTTGCGGTTAGATTCGATCTTCACACTCATTTCGATCGTTATAATATATATATGTGAGATCAATAGATGGTGTTTTACCAAAAACACCAACCAAGCATTTTGTTTACATAAACGATCAAAGAGTCAGAATTAACTATCTCTTTCATTTTAGCCCACTTTCAGATCAGCTGATTTCAAGCTATTTGCTATCATCAGTGAAAGACAGAGCTAAGAAATTAGATCTAAACACTGACTCCAAGTGTTTATGCACAAAGTTTCTATCAATTTGCAAGCATGAAATTTTTCAGAACGATAAAGTCTTCAAACTCAGCCAAACAAGCTAGATAGCTATATGGGTCTGATCTCAGTTCAGTTTCTTCACATAGTCAAAGCCTCTGCAATCTATATCATTGCAGAAACCTTTAAAGGTAGATTTATGAAAAACAATCCATGTAGCTATCTAGCTTGTTTGGCTGAGTTTGAAGACTTTATTGGTCTGAAAAAATTTCATGCTTGCAAACTGATAGAAACTTTGTGCATAAACACTTGGAGTCAGTGTTCAGATCTAGTTTCTTGGCTCTGTCTTTCACTGATGATAGCAAATAGCTTGGAAATCAGTTGATCTGAAAGTGGGCTAAAATGAAAGAGATAGTTAATTCTGACTCTTTGATTGTTTATGTAAACAAAACACTTGGTCGGTGTTTTTGATAAACGCCATCTATTGATCATAAATACAAGCGTCAGCAGGTTTTAATGTGATTAAAACTTGTTTTTGTTTTTCATAAATCTACCTTTGAAGGTTTATGCAATGATATACATTGCAGAGGCTTTGACTATGTGGAGAAACTGAACTGAGATCAGACCCATATAACTATCTAGCTTGTTTGGCTGAGTTTGAAGACTTTATTGGTCTGAAAAATTTCATGCTTGCAAACTGATAGAAACTTTGTGCATAAACACTTGGACTCAGTGTTTAGATCTAGTTTATTGGCTCTGTCTTTCACTGATGATAGCAAATAGCTTGAAATCAGCTGATCTGAAAGTGGGCTAAAATGAAAGAGATAGTTAATTCTGACTCTTTGATCGTTTATGTAAACAAAACGCTTGGTCGGTGTTTTTGGTAAAACGCCATCTATTGATCGTAAATACAAGCGACAGCAGGCTTTAACGTGATTAAAACTTGTTTTGTTATATATATATATATAGATAGATAGATGAAGTGTTTAGTATATATATATACATTTTTTATATTGTAAGCCAGCTTTGTATTGATGCTGATTTACATTATTCTCAGCACTATTTTGAATTTTAAGGCCAAAACCACTGCTGACATATCCAAGTGATAAATAATATTGAATAATTCACATGGGATTACTTGGATGTGTCAGTGCTATTTTTTGGGTGGTCCTTAGAATTTAAAATGGCATTGAGCACAGTCGAAATACTAAAAGCTTACAATTTTTAAAATACAAATTTTATTACAATAATGATGGCACAAAGTGCAGAAGTATGTGGGGAGGAGAAGGGATAATTTTGAAAATACTTTATATCATCCAAAAAAAATGCAGGTCTGATCAATCTTATAACTTCTAAAATATAAATTTTAATATATGCCAATTAACACATGTTGAAATAATATAAAATTGATCATACGAAGCTTATAATTTCAAGATACTAAAAGCTTATAACTTCTAAAGTATAAATTTAATTACAATATATGCCCATAAGCACATGTTGAAATTATGCAAAATTGATCTTGAAAAATTAAAAACTTATAAGTTCTAAAATATGAATTTTATTACAATATATGCCCATAGCCAAATAAAATAAAGCATATTAATTTTATAATTAACCAGATTTTTTTACTAGAAAGAAACTCTGATGTTGCATGCTTCCTTTGTCCCATGTAGCTAGAAAAAAATAAAATAAGATAAAATAGCATTGTTTACATTTGATTTCCTGATGTGAATATCAGATTTACACTTGATCAAGTGAAGTCCTTATGGCTTTTGAAATTGATACAAATCTATATATCCATTTATATTATTTTTTATCTATTAACATTGAAGTGACTTTTACCATCAATAAATGAACACAGAAACATGTTTAAAGAAAATATTTACAGATTTTATTACTTCAAAATACTAAATATTGAAGTGGTTTTAATTACTCAAGGAGAAGAATGCTATTGTAGGTCCATCTAGCAGCTATCACATAGAAATATATACGCTTTTATATAATCACAGATTAAACCAGATATCATTTAGATGTAAAGTTTGATTATTTGATTATTGTAACATAATTGTTAAGATAATAATAAGCAGGGGTCCTCAACCCTATGCCTGCGGGCACCAAGGCGCCCGCAGACCATTTCACATGTACCCACCGCTATCCGAACAAGATAAAAAATTATTTATCTGATATAAATAAATTTAATTTTTAAAATTTCTTATAAATTATTGTATTATATTGTAATCAAATTGTAGGGCATACTATACTTTTACAGCGTAAAAATATAAACATTAATTATATATTAAAATTTTATTTTTGAAATAAATACTTTTTTGTACATTATGTGTATTATTAACAATATCCAACTATAAATTTACATCGAAAAAATAAATGGTGCCCGCCTGCCCCCTGGTTGAAAAAATAAATAGTGCCCGCCAACTGGCCGGTATTATAGAATGTGCTTTTAAGTGCAAAAAGGTTGGGGACCCCTGACTTAAAGACTACCTACTGATATTTGATCTGGTGTAGTAGATTTTATTATAACTTCTTTAATGATTGGTCTCTGTAAAGATTACCCAAATTGACTTAACTAATATTCTATATCAGTTTTCCTAATGCATTTCTCCAAATAGCATACAACAGACATTCCACCTCAAAATTTTAAACTTCCTAAATACTTACTATGCTTTTTATAAAATAAACTCATCAAACAAAGTGAAGAAATATTTTTTCTTTACTTTCCACATCTCTACCTATAAATTTCTATGGGAAAAACATATGGTTACAATACATATGTGTGTGTGTTTAAATATTTTAACTGAAGATGAGTTTAAGAATATTGTGCTTATATGATAGTGCTTACAACATTGTCAATAATAGTTTTCTTTTACTTAAACATTCCCTTAATTTATTCTGACATCTCAATTTTAGATCTGTAGTGTCTGTTTGGATGGCAATATTAAATTTGTCACATATGTACATTATACAAACAACACAGTTTTATCGTTGGAAATCAAATAATTAATGCTATTATTTTTTACAGTTTGTATATTAAAAATGTATTATCATTTTATAATAAAAAAGTAAACTCAAAAACTTTAACCTAAAAAAATTAAATCCATTTTGTAATGGATAAACTAATATCACATTCATAGTAACATATAAACAAGCATATTATTGATAATGAAGAAATTGTATTGTAAGTTCAATAAATGAATATTTTTCATAAAGAAAAGATGTTTATTAATAACTTCATTTTAATAATAGATTGACTAAATAAATAATTTAATATAATCAAGAAATAATTTATGTTTATTGTCAAGGATAATTTGTAAAAATAAAACCAACTACAAAATATTGAATTAACTAAACCTCAACAAAAAAAAAATGTTTTAATTAAATATGCATTCATATAATCATAAACTCAGCATAGGATTTCTTTCAAATTCACTCTTTCTGAAAATCTATAGAAAATAGTAAATTTCAATATAAAATAACCTTTTCAATTTGAATATTAAAGAAAAAAATGAATATAATGTTTTTGAATATAAATAAACTAGTATTTATTTTAATAATGGCAATATTACAAATTAATTTTCAGAGTTTGTAAAATATGTCAAGCTCAATAAAAATTGATAAACATAAATACACATCAGTTTAAATTAATACCAAATTTGAATATTAAAAAAGATAAAAAATAATATATTGTAAATAATTTATATTTGCAGATACAAATTTGTAAACAATATCAATAAAAATAAATTTTAAAATTGTCATTTGTCAATTGTGATTGAGTAGCCAAAAAATTCAACTTGAAATTTCTTGGAGTAAATTCCCACATGAGTTCAAATCGAACTTAATTGCATGTAGTCTACTTTTTTATAACAACAAAAAAAAAATGAATTTTAAAAAAATTTGACAACTCTGACATCTAGTGATCAGATAATAAAGAATTTAATTCAAATTGGATTTTTATTTATTTTATAATATATATATATATATATATATATAAATTTTCATGTCTCTTAATTAAAAGAAGATCTGTAAATTAAATCTTGTTAATTTTATTGTTATAAAAGTTATCATGAATGTTTTGAATTGTAATGAACATGGTGAATAAAAGTTATAGATGTTTGGATTGGTCGCATTTTTTTCTTGAGTAACAGTTTTTGTTTACATTTACCACCGAATAAGGAATTAGTCATTATAATGTGATATTAGAAACAGAAGTCACAATTATTAATCAGAGATGTCTTACAGAAAATTATATATAAAAAAACTCCTTTAGCAAAGTAATTATTTTTTCCTTATGCTGTAATAATAATTACCTTAATACACATTAAGATAAATTAAATAGTAACATAAATTTTTAGGTAAAATATTAGGTGAATAATTTATGAGAATTCTTCAAGGTTGCTAATATATTAAGTAAACTCAGATTTTTTTTCCCCTATTAAATGTTAAATTTTAAAAGTAAAAAAAAAAATCATCATAAAATATTTGTTCAGTTTTTTTTAATAGGTAATTTGAATATCAGATCCTAAATATTTTAAGGGGGTGGCTTTATTATTTAATCTTTGACCAAATTATATTTGGAAAAAAACTTAATTATAAATAATTATCAGTTTACAACATTTGAGCAAAGATTCTATATTCATAACTAATATCTTGAATTGCATAACTTTTAGTAATACTTTCCAAATATAGTAACATCCATTAGCTCCAAATTATTTTTTCAAAGCTATAATAAAACATAATACTTTGGAGAAAAATAAAGCTACTTAAATTTACAATTCTGTATAACATAAATAAATACTATAAATTGAATATGATTTGATTAAGAAATTATATCAAAATATCAGATCATTCTAATTGTTATCTTAAAAGAAATACAAATGTTTGCAAGGTGTTATTACTGAATTTCATCATTGATTTTGAAAGAAAAAGTAGATTAAGAAATTATATCAAAATATCAGATCATTCTAATTGTTATCTTAAAAGAAATACAAATGTTTGCAAGGTGTTATTACTGAATTTCATCATTGATTTTGAAAGAAAAAGTAGATTTGATCAATCATTATATTATAAACAAATTATAATTTGAATTGTTTGCTGCTTGGGAATTTATAAAGTTCTGACACCAGCAATGTTAAAGTTGAGTGACAACTCATTATAATAGATTAATAATCAAAAAAGCAAGTCATATATAACATGACATTACTTTTATAAGTTTGTATTTACAAAAATGTAATACAGAGAGCATACCGGATAGCTCAAAACAAGCTCTTAATTGATAAGTGCCATATGAGACAATATTTAAAATCTCTATCCAGAACACTCCTATCTCCAGACCAACTGATTTCTGAGCTGATGGCTCACCTCAATGAAGAGCTAGAATATTCAGACACTATATCTAAAACATCAACTCAAAACCCAGCACTTATTTCATACATAATATTTAAATAAAATCCCTGAAATTTTTTGACATGAATATGTCTTTATATCCAGCTATCTAACTTAAATAGCTATATGGGACTAAACCAAATTCAGATCCACCATATTTTAATAACCTCAGCATTAGCCAAAAGCTTTAAAGGTGAAATTATAATAATCAAAAGGCAAGCCATATATAATGTGACATTATTTTTATAAGCTTGTATAGATTTTCGAAAATCTACTCCTCTCTACAAGTGAACTAAACAACACAGAGCATCAAATTGTAAAGTACTCAAAAGTATGTGATGTCTTTGTTTTATTATCCTCTGGTGACATGTCTTTAATAAAGCAATACTTCAAAAATAATAATATATAAATAGTTTAGGGGGTTCTATTGGCTTACAGTAAAGTAATCTTATTTTATAGTTCTATAATTTACATTTACATAAAAACTTTTTATAGTATAGCTATTTAAATTTGCACTTATTAAAGACATGTCACCAGAGGAGAATAAAACAAAGACATCACATACTTTTGAGTACTTTACAATTTGATGCTCTGTGTTGTTTAGTTCACTAGTAGAAAGGTAGATTTTCAATCTATACAAGCTTATAAAAATAATGTCACATTATATATGGCTTGCTTTTTTGATTATTATAATTTCACCTTTAAAGCTTTGGCTATGCTGAGGTTATTAAAATATGGTGGATCTGAATTTGGTTCAGTCCCATATAGCTATTTAAGTTAGATAGCTGGATTTAAAGACATATTCATGTCCAAAAATTTCAGAGTTTTTATTTAAATATTATGTATGAAATAAGTGCTGGGTTTGAGTTGATGTTTTAGATATAATGTCTGAATATTCTAGCTCTTCACTGAGGTGAGCCATCAGCTCGAAACCAGTTAGTATGGAGATAGGAGTGTTCTGGATAGAGATTTTAAATATTGTCTCATATGGCACTTATCAATTAAGAGCTTGTTTGAGCTATCGGTATGCTCTCTGTATTACATTTTTGTAAATACAAGCTTATAAAAGTAATGTCATGTTATATATGACTTGCTTTTTTGATTATTAATCTATTATAATGAGTTGTCACTCAACTTTAACATTGCTGGTGTCAGAACTTTATAAATTCCCAAGCAGCAAACAATTCAAATTATAATTTGTTTATAATATAATGATTGATCAAATCTACTTTTTCTTTCAAAATCAATGATGAAATTCAGTAATAACACCTTGCAAACATTTGTATTTCTTTTAAGATAACAATTAGAATGATCTGATATTTTGATATAATTTCTTAATCAAATCATATTCAATTTATAGTATTTATTTATGTTATACAGAATTGTAAATTTAAGTAGCTTTATTTTTCTCCAAAGTATTATGTTTTATTGTAGCTTTGAAAAAATAATTTGGAGCTAATGGATGTTACTATATTAGAAAAGTATTACTAAAAGTTATGCAATTCAAGATATTAGTTATGAATATAGAATCTTTGCTCAAATGTTGTAAACTGATAATTATTTATAATTAAGTTTTTTTTTCCAAATATAATTTGGTCAAAGATTAAATATTAAAGCTATCCTTCTTAAAATATTTAGGATCTGATATTCAAATTACCTATTAAAAAAAACTTGAACAAATATTTTATGATGATTTGTTTTTTTACTTTTAAAATTTAACATTTAATGGAGAAAAAAAATCTGAGTTTACTTAATATATTAGCAACCTTAAAGAATTCTCATAAATTATTCACCTAATATTTTACCTAAAAATTTATGTTACTATTTAATTTATCTTAATGTGTATTAAGGTAATTATTATTACAGCATAAGAAAAAAAATAATTACTTTGCTAAGGGAGTTTTTTTTATATATAATTTTCTGTAAGACATCTCTGATTAATAATTGTGACCTCTGTTTCTAATATCACATTATAATGACTAATTCCTTATTCGGTGGTAAATGTAAACTTTATAACTGTTACTCAAAGAAAAAATGCGACCAATCCAAACATCTATAACTTTTATTCACCATGTTCATTACAATTCAAAACATTCATGATAGCTTTTATAACAATAAAATTAACAAGATTTAATTTACAGATCTTCTTTTAATTAAGAGACATGAAAGTTTATATATATATATATATATATATATTATAAAATAAATAAAAATCGAATTTGAATTAAATTCTTTATTATCTGATCACTAGATGTCAGGGTTGTCAAATTTTTTAAAATTCATTTTTTTTTTTTTTGTTAGTTATAAAGTAGACTACATGCAATTAAGTTCGATTTGAACTCATGTGGGGTACTCCAAGAAATTTCAAGTTGAATTTTTTAGCTACTCAATCACAATTGACAAATGACAATTTTAAAATTTATTTTTATTGATATTGTTTACAAATTTGTATCTGCAAATATAAATTATTTACAATATATTATTTTTTATCTTTTTAATATTCAAATTTGGTATTAATTTAAACTGATGTGTATTTATGTTTATCAATTTTTATTGAGCTTGACATATTTTACAAACTCTGAAAATTAATTTGTAATATTGCCATTATTAAAATAAATACTAGTTTATTTATATTCAAAAACATTATATTCATTTTTTTCTTTAATATTCAAATTGAAAAGGTTATTTTATATTGAAATTTACTATTTTCTATAGATTTTCAGAAAGAGTGAATTTGAAAGAAATCCTATGCTGAGTTTATGATTATATGAATGCATATTTAATTAAAACATTTTTTTTTGTTGAGGTTTAGTTAATTCAATATTTTGTAGTTGGTTTTATTTTTACAAATTATCCTTGACAATAAACATAAATTATTTCTTGATTATATTAAATTATTTATTTAGTCAATCTATTATTAAAATGAAGTTATTAATAAACATCTTTTCTTTATGAAAAATATTCATTTATTGAACTTACAATACAATTTCTTCATTATCAATAATATGCTTGTTTATATGTTACTATGAATGTGATATTAGTTTATCCATTACAAAATGGATTTAATTTTTTAGGTTAAAGTTTTTGAGTTTACTTTTTATTATAAAATGATAATACATTTTTAATATACAAACTGTAAAAAATAATAGCATTAATTATTTGATTTCCAACGATAAAACTGTGTTGTTTGTATAATGTACATATGTGACAAATTTAATATTGCCATCCAAACAGACACTACAGATCTAAAATTGAGTTGTCAGAATAAATTAAGGGAATGTTTAAGTAAAAGAAAACTATTATTGACAATGTTGTAAGCACTATCATATAAGCACAATATTCTTAAACTCATCTTCAGTTAAAAGATTTAAACACACACACATATGTATTGTAACCATATGTTTTTCCCATATAAATTTATAGGTAGAGATGTGGAAAGTAAAGAAAAAATATTTCTTCACTTTGTTTGATGAGTTTATTTTATAAAAAGCATAGTAAGTATTTAGGAAGTTTAAAATTTTGAGGTGGAATGTCTGTTGTATGCTATTTGGAGAAATGCATTAGGAAAACTGATATAGAATATTAGTTAAGTCAATTTGGGTAATCTTTATAGAGACCAATCATTAAAGAAGTTATAATAAAATCTACTACACCAGATCAAATATCAGTAGGTAGTCTTTAAGTCAGGGGTCCCCAACCTTTTTGCACTTAAAAGCACATTCTATAATACCGGCCAGTTGGCGGGCACTATTTATTTTTTCAACCAGGGGGCAGGCGGGCACCATTTATTTTTTCGATGTAAATTTATAGTTGGATATTGTTAATAATACACATAATGTACAAAAAAGTATTTATTTCAAAAATAAAATTTTAATATATAATTAACATTTATATTTTTACGCTGTAAAAGTATAGTATGCCCTACAATTTGATTACAATATAATACAATAATTTATAAGAAATTTTAAAAATTAAATTTATTTATATCAGATAAATAATTTTTTATCTTGTTCGGATAGCGGTGGGTACATGTGAAATGGTCTGCGGGCACCTTGGTGCCCGCAGGCATAGGGTTGAGGACCCCTGCTTATTATTATCTTAACAATTATGTTACAATAATCAAATAATCAAACTTTACATCTAAATGATATCTGGTTTAATCTGTGATTATATAAAAGCATATATATTTCTATGTGATAGCTGCTATATGGACCTACAATAGCATTCTTCTCCTTGAGTAATTAAAACCACTTCAATATTTAGTATTTTGAAGTAATAAAATCTGTAAATATTTTCTTTAAACATGTTTCTGTGTTCATTTATTGATGGTAAAAGTCACTTCAATGTTAATAGATAAAAAATAATATAAATGGATATATAGATTTGTATCAATTTCAAAAGCCATAAGGACTTCACTTGATCAAGTGTAAATCTGATATTCACATCAGGAAATCAAATGTAAACAATGCTATTTTATCTTATTTTATTTTTTTCTAGCTACATGGGACAAAGGAAGCATGCAACATCAGAGTTTCTTTCTAGTAAAAAAAAATCTGGTTAATTATAAAATTAATATGCTTTATTTTATTTGGTTATGGGCATATATTGTAATAAAATTCATATTTTAGAACTTATAAGTTTTTAATTTTTCAAGATCAATTTTGCATAATTTCAACATGTGCTTATGGGCATATATTGTAATTAAATTTATACTTTAGAAGTTATAAGCTTTTAGTATCTTGAAATTATAAGCTTCGTATGATCAATTTTATATTATTTCAACATGTGTTAATTGGCATATATTAAAATTTATATTTTAGAAGTTATAAGATTGATCAGACCTGCATTTTTTTTGGATGATATAAAGTATTTTCAAAATTATCCCTTCTCCTCCCCACATACTTCTGCACTTTGTGCCATCATTATTGTAATAAAATTTGTATTTTAAAAATTGTAAGCTTTTAGTATTTCGACTGTGCTCAATGCCATTTTAAATTCTAAGGACCACCCAAAAAATAGCACTGACACATCCAAGAAATCCCATGTGAATTATTCAATATTATTTATCACTTGGATATGTCAGCAGTGGTTTTGGCCTTAAAATTCAAAATAGTGCTGAGAATAATGTAAATCAGCATCAATACAAAGCTGGCTTACAATATAAAAAATGTATATATATATATACTAAACACTTCATCTATCTATCTATCTATCTATATATATATATATATATATATATAAAACAAAACAAGTTTTAATCATGTTAAAGCCTGCTGTCACTTGTATTTACGATCAATAGATGGCGTTTTACCAAAAACACCGACCAAGCGTTTTGTTTACATAAACGATCAAAGAGTCAGAATTAACTATCTCTTTCATTTTAGCCCACTTTCAGATCAGCTGATTTCAAGCTATTTGCTATCATCAGTGAAAGACAGAGCCAATAAACTAGATCTAAACACTGAGTCCAAGTGTTTATGCACAAAGTTTCTATCAGTTTGCAAGCATGAAATTTTTCCGACCAATAAAGTCTTCAAACTCAACCAAACAAGCTAGATAGTTATATGGGTCTGATCTCAGTTCAGTTTCTCCACATAGTCAAAGCCTCTGCAATGTATATCATTGCATAAACCTTCAAAGGTAGATTTATGAAAAACAAAAACAAGTTTTAATCACATTAAAACCTGCTGACGCTTGTATTTATGATCAATAGATGGCGTTTTATCAAAAACACCGACCAAGTGTTTTGTTTACATAAACAATCAAAGAGTCAGAATTAACTATCTCTTTCATTTTAGCCCACTTTCAGATCAACTGATTTCAAGCTATTTGCTATCATCAGTGAAAGACAGAGCCAAGAAACTAGATCTGAACACTGACTCCAAGTGTTTATGCACAAAGTTTCTATCAGTTTGCAAGCATGAAATTTTTCAGACCAATAAAGTCTTCAAACTCAGCCAAACAAGCTAGATAGCTATATGGATTGTTTTTCATAAATCTACCTTTAAAGGTTTCTGCAATGATATAGATTGCAGAGGCTTTGACTATGTGAAGAAACTGAACTGAGATCAGACCCATATAGCTATCTAGCTTGTTTGGCTGAGTTTGAAGACTTTATCGTTCTGAAAAATTTCATGCTTGCAAATTGATAGAAACTTTGTGCATAAACACTTGGAGTCAGTGTTTAGATCTAATTTCTTAACTCTGTCTTTCACTGATGATAGCAAATAGCTTGAAATCAGCTGATCTGAAAGTGGGCTAAAATGAAAGAGATAGTTAATTCTGACTCTTTGATCGTTTATGTAAACAAAATGCTTGGTTGGTGTTTTTGGTAAAACACCATCTATTGATCTCACATATATATATATTATAACGATCAAAATGAAAGTGAAGATCGAATCTAACCACAAAAACAATATCTGCACTACAAGGGCGCCATCTAGGCATTTAAACCTAGAAAAATTTATAGAGTAGGCAGATACGCGCTGTTAAGATTCCACTTTTTTTAAATATTCCGATCGTTAGCCCAAGTCACTAGCTCAGTGGAGTAGCAGAGATAATAAAATATAAATTTTATATCTTAAATATAAAAGACTAAAAGCCACTGCCAGAAATTAACACATAAAAATATTTATTTACGCACATATAAAATAATATTTAAATTTTCAAGGAATAAATTTAACGTTTATATTTTTATATTGATCTTTAATTCTAAATTTAAGTAGATTGCAAATAATGAGTTTACTATTTATTTAGAGGGTCGAGTATGAATGGACTACATAGGTCTGCATTTTAAAGGAAAATATTCTTCCCTGATTTAACCTTAGGCAACAAATTTCGCAATCAACTGGCGCCAATCCATCTGATACATTCATGTATTCAATGTAGCATGATACGACAACACAAAATACTATATTGTCAGGAATGTACATCTGAACAATAAGTAGAAATAGAGAAGACATTGACTCTCCACCAACAGGAATGTGACATCTGTTGGCAAGTAGATCAATAAACGAAAAACTCCATAGGAATGGACTGCGGTCTTCTGCCGACTTACAAACCCATCCATAGGCAAACAAAGGGTGTGTGGCATATATCTATAATCCTTCCCGTAGCGGACCTCATACTACATCTACTAATTACACAAATATATCCAATCCATTGAACCAATTCAACTAAGAAATGAATAACCTAAGATTACCCTCCCTTAATACAACTTTACAAAACTATATAGCCATTCATGCCCGACTTAATTTTAACATTTAAATACGTTCGCACAGATTTGTTTAAAAATGTTGGGTATAGATCGATTACATAGATTCCACGGTCAAAAACATTTCAAAATAAACATAAACGATCAAAATACAAAATTATTGATACCGACAATCGCAGAGGGAAACTTATAAGTAACCCAATAGTATTCACCATAAGATACTTGCGTTGTCACCAATAACTTAAAAGACATCCGAATAAATACATTTTAGATACTCACCATAAGGTATCATTATTTATCGAATGTCTATATATTTTGATCAAATATGAAAACCAAAATATAATTAACCGCAAACGAATCCATGCAAGCGTCTATAAACAACTTAAATTTCATACATTTAAATAATCTTTACAATAAGGAGAAAAAAAAATGGAAATGATGTTTATCAATCGGGAAACATATAAAATTAAACATTATTAATTTGATTTAAAAACTTACAAAAGTCAGATAAGAGTCCGTTTTAACATTTCAGTTGGCTTGTAAAACTTGACGAAAGTTCTTAATTGATTTTAACAATTGTTCATTTCATATAGCTTATGGTAGAAGAGTCCAGGCCTCTGCTTTCAATTCCCATTGGCAATTCCCACGGTGTCTCCATTGGAAGAAAATGTTCTGGAGGTAGCATTAGCTGGTTCCATTCTGGTATCACAGTCTTTTCATTTTATTTTTTTTAAACAAACAAAAAAAATGAGAGAGAATGGCAAGTGCGTCTTACCGTTGTCATCAAATCAAGTTGGAAAAAACTGACTGGAACTCAATATTTTTTCTTTTTATAGTCCTCCTATGGATTCCATGAACAAAAACGTCACTGTTCTGTTTTTTCGTTATGGTCCGGGCCTTTATTTGCTTCCATTGGTCAAGCTAAAATCTCTTTCTTCTCTTATCTAACTTTTCATCTGACTTTTTAATTAAACAGCTTTTAGATAATTAATAAACAATCATGTCCATTTACAGATTACAGGAATTAATTAATACCTGTTTTTATTTTAACTTACGTTATTTTTTTATTAAAATATTTTTATATTTCAATCTTGTATATTTTTTTTATTTAAAAAAATACGTTCAAATACTTTTTTTTCTTGTTTATGAAAAAAATATTTTTAAAGTTTAGCATCCGTGCAAATATATATATGTTTAACAAACATTTTAATTTTAGCGTTTAGTTTTTTCCTTTTATTTGCGAACTTTTAAGTTTTTATTTTAAATAAATGTAACGACATATTTATATATCGTTACATATCAGTAAACTTCCTCAAAAAACAAAAACATTAAAAAAAAAAAAAGAATTTACTTAGTGTTAGTAATTACGTTACACAAATTTGTTATATATGAAATTTCAAAAGGACAAAACTTTTTTTTTTTTTTTTTTTAAAGACAAAACAGTAATTACAAATATAATGATAAAAAAAAAAGTTGACTGATGATTCCTTACTACCAGCTAAATTTCTGCCCCCTCCCTTCCAAGTTTCATTTCTCCCACCTTTAAGTATTATTTAGGCAAGTTAAACGATTAGATTTTAAACAAGACTTTTTTAAAAAAAATTATGATTTATATTTATTAATTACGTTTTATTTATTACTTTTTATTCCTCGAATTTATCTCTACATATGTGCAATTTTTCGACTGGCAGTACCTTTAAGACAAAATTTCAAAGTGTAACTCCACGTCAATACAACAAATATATTTATACTAATTTCAGAAAAAATATTACGGGCATGATTTATTTTCAAAAGTACTAGTGGTTTATTAAACATCTGGCTATAACTTTACGTTAGTACAAGAATGTACTTATTTCAGAAAAAACATGTTATTTGCATGATTCACTTTTAAAATTCTCATGCTCTCGTGATTTATTAAAGATAGAAAATTTCATCATCATCAATTCCCCTTCTCAGGGTCAATCTCTGAGGTAAGGCCACACTTGGGATGCCAATTATAATGATCGAAATGAAAGTGAAGATCGAATCTAACTGCAAAAACAATATCTACACTACAAGGGCGCCATCTAAGCATTTAAACCTAGAAAAATTTATAGAGTAGGCAGATACGCGCTGTTAAGATTCCACTTTATTTAAATATTCCGATCGTTAGCCCAAGTCACTAGCTCAGTGGAGTAGCAGAGATAATAAAATATAAATTTTATATCTTAAATATAAAAGACTAAAAGCCACTGCCAGAAATTAACACATAAAAATATTTATTTACGCACATATAAAATAATATTTAAATTTTTGAGGAATAAATTTAACGTTTATATTTTTATATTCATCTTTAATTCTAAATTTAAGTAGATTGCAAATAATGAGTTTACTATTTATTTAGAGGGTCGAGTATGAATGGACTACATAGGTCTGCATTTTAAAGAAAAATATTCTTCCCTGATTTAACCTTAGGCAACAAATTTCGCAATCAACTGGCGCCAATCCATCTGATACATTCATGTATTCAATGTAGCATGATACGACAACACAAAATACTATATGGTCAGGAATGTACATCTGAACAATAAGTAGAAATAGAGAAGACATTGACTCTCTACCAACAGGAATGTGACATCTGTTGGCAAGTAGATCAATAAACAAAAAACTCCATAGGAATGGACTGCGGTCTTCTGCCAACTTACAAACCCATCCATAGGCAAACAGAGGGTGTGTGGCATATATCTATAATCCTGCCCGTAGCGGACCTCATACTACATCTACTAATTACACAAATATATCCAATCCATTGAACCAATTCAACTACGAAATGAATAACCTAAGATTACCCTCCCTTAATACAACTTTACAAAACTATATAGCCATTCACGCCCGACTTAATTTTAACATTTAAATACGTTCGCACAGATTTGTTTAAAAATGTTGGGTATAGATCGATTACATAGATTCCACGGTCAAAAACATTTCAAAATAAACATAAACGATCAAAATACAAAATTATTGATACCGACAATCGCAGAGGGAAACTTATAAGTAACCCAATAGTATTCACCATAAGATACTTGCGTTGTCACCAATAACTTAAAAGACATCCGAATAAATACATTTTAGATACTCACCATAAGGTATCATTATTTATCGAATGTCTATATATTTTGATCAAATATGAAAACCAAAATATAATTAACTGCAAACGAATCCATGCAAGCATCTATAAACAACTTAAATTTCATACATTTAAATAATCTTTACAATAAGGAGAAAAAAAAATGGAAATGATGTTTATCAATCGGGAAACATATAAAATTAAACATTATTAATTTGATTTAAAAACTTACAAAAGTCAGATAAGAGTCCGTTTTAACATTTCAGTTGGCTTGTAAAACTTGACGAAAGTTCTTAATTGATTTTAACAATTGTTCATTTCATATAGAGTCCAGGCCTCTGCTTTCAATTCCCGTTGGCAATTCCCACGGCGTCTCCATTGGAAGAAAATGTTCTGGAGGTAGCATTAGCTGGTTCCATTCTGGTATCACAGTCTTTTCATTTTATTTTTTTTTAAACAAACAAAAAAAATGAGAGAGAACGGCAAGTGCGTCTTACCGTTGTCATCAAATCAAGTTGGAAAAAACTGACTGGAACTCAATATTTTTTCTTTTTATAGTCCTCCTATGGATTCCATGAACAAAAACGTCACTGTTCTGTTTTTTCGTTATGGTCCGGGCCTTTATTTGCTTCCATTGGTCAAGCTAAAATCTCTTTCTTCTCTTATCTAACTTTTCATCTGACTTTTTAATTAAACAGCTTTTAGATAATTAATAAACAATCATTTCCATTTACAGATTACAGGAATTAATTAATACCTGTTTTTATTTTAACTTACGTTATTTTTTTATTAAAATATTTTTATATTTCAATCTTGTATATTTTTTTTATTTAAAAAAATACGTTCAAATACTTTTTTTTCTTGTTTATGAAAAAAATATTTTTAAAGTTTAGCATCCGTGCGAATATATATATATGTTTAACAAACATTTTAATTTTAGCGTTTAGTTTTTTGCCTTTTATTTGCGAACTTTTAAGTTTTTATTTTAAATAAATGTAACAACATATTTATATATCGTTACAATATATATATATATTATATATATATATTAAACTTAATACCAGATTTTGTATGATCAATCGCTTGACAATTCATGTGATTGAACATAATTTTATTTTTTTTTATACTATAAAATTATTAAATTAAACAATTCAAATCAAAGCAAAACTTTCCATACAGAAGTGCCATCTTGTGCCAATAAGAGCAATCAATGGATGCCAGAAGGCTTGTGCATAAAATCCCTATCTAGTGCCTACTCATTCAATATCTCCAGACAGGTTTCTGGCTGTGGCCTTCATAAGTGAGGAGCCTTGGATCTGAGAGCACTGCACCTAGATCTTAGGATCTAATGCAACCCTCTAACAGTCACCTTTTAACTCTACTTAACTACAAAACTATGATAATGAAATTGAAAACACAATAATATTTTCAACCCAAGCTCAATAGCTTATATGGGTCTGAACTCAATTCAGCACCCATACATTTTGGTGACTTTGGCTCTTTAACAACCATAGCCACCACTATCCTATTAGGCAGGATTGGTGTTAAACCACTAAACATCACATGATCACTATCTCATACTAGCACATAATTGTTATTAAACAATTCAAACAAAGCAAAACTCTCCATACAGTATTTCCACAAGCTAGAAACTAGTCTGGGGATATTGGATGAGTAGGCACTAGATAGGGATTTTATGCACAAGCCTTCTGGCATCCATTGATTGCTCTTATTGGCACAAGATGGCACTAGTGTATGCAGAGTTTTGCTTTGTTTTGAATTGTTTAATAACAATTATGTGCTAGTATGAGGTAATGATCATGTGATGTAATTATTAAATTAGAAGATATTTGAGTTCAGACTTTCAAGCTCCCTATATCTATCCAGTCCATCTTATACAACCAATGCATATGACCACATACATGAGTTTAAATCCCTTCTAATTACAATTTCATTTAATATAGACAATATATTTGTATTTAAATATTATAAATTAAATGTTAATTTATTTAAAAATTAAATGAAAAGCAATAGCAAATTACTATGGATAATGAATGAACACTTTTTAAAAAATTATTTGATAATCAATGAAAATAACTCTTCCAAAATCAACAAATCTTCTGCAATGAATCACTTGTCAATCAAACAAGAATTATATGGAAAGCAATACCATTATATATGGTGATAACTGAGTGCTTTTTAAATGCTTTTATATTCACTTGCTCTGTCTGCCTGGGTTTATGTCCCTATACATTTTTGAATTTTTAACAATGGAAAAAAAAATCTGTTTCCATAATTAGAACTCAAACTCACATCCTTATGCTTCCCAAGAAATATTGCATTTGTAAACTAAATTTTGTTAATATTGATTTCACTCATAATTACTTAGCTAAATTAATTGAAAAGCCAATACAAAAATATTTTGTATAGTAGTCAATCTTATGATATTTAAATTTAGAGTTTGTTTGTTAGAGGGATATTTTTTATTTTCATAACTTATTGTTAAATTATAATTTTTATCTGCTTTTTTTGTAGTTTTAATAATTTTTTTTTAAAAATATATAAATAAAAAAAATATATATATAAAAATAATAATTAAATAATGATTTTATAACTATATAGATGACATTTAAGCCTCCTCACCAGTACTTAAAATTGGCTCATAACATTTGAGTTTGGAAATAAGATGGCTATTCTTATTTCATTAAAGTCTTTATCTTATGGCTAGGGTGAGATCATCTTTGCAGATTTAGAACCAATTTTAACAGCACTGTTGAGGAAGTTTGATTGCTTTCTATATAGTTACAATCAAAACACTGCACTTGTAAAATTTATCAAATATAACATAATGCTTTTTTTGTAAATAGCCAACTAAATGGTTAAAAAAGTAACAAAATAATTAACTTCTTGGTTAATTTACCATTCTTAGGAAATATTAGATCTTAAGAATCTACACTTGTTATAAAATAATTGGAAATTACAGAAATATTGTCATTTCATAAAAGCATTTGCAGTCTTTTGGATTTTTTATGATTAACCTCAAATGCTTTTATGAACTGACAATATTAGTGCAATTTTTAATTATTTTATAACATGTCTAGATTTTTAAGATTACTAATATTTTCCAAGAATAACAAATTAACCATGAAACAGATTACTTTGTAATTTTTCTACTTTTTAGCCAGCTATTTACATAAAAACTTTATCTTAAATTTTTTTTTTTTTACATATTATTCTCACTATGATTACAATATCTTTTACTGTCACATTTGGAAATTAGCTTATATATTTTTGAAAGTTCATTTAAATCAGTTAAAAATATCAATGAAGTCAGTAAAAAAAGTCTTGCATTGGTGGTCGAGAGGTCAGTGCGACTGCCTTGCACTAGCAGGCACTTTCGCGGGTTGTGGGTTTGCGTCCCGGCCGATGCTATGACATTTAAAAAAAAAAGTCAGTAAAAAATACATTTGTTTTTAGAGTTAATATATTTAACTTTACCCATCTGAATTGTATTGTCTTAGTGTCTACCCAAATTATATATGGACAAAATTAAATGAGTAGTGAAATGTCTACTCTGAAATACATGGAACTTTTTTCCAGCTTTTGGAAAAAAATCTCTGTATTTTATTTCAGATTTGAACCCAGAGCTCATGAAAAAAAAATGAACCAATTAGTTTGCCCCAATTTTTGGTCAATTTTTTTAAAATAAAAATACAGAAAGAAAGAAAGCAATTAAAACTACTGATAAATATAATTATATATTTTAACCTTTATTGAACTCTAATTAAATAATTTTTTGAGATAGAAAGTTAACTATTCAGAAAATCACTTAGTATTCATGCAAAATTTGTGGGAAAGCATAGAATGTGAATATAGTGATAGAAAATTCTTTAGTGAGCAATAGGCAATTTTATATTAAAAGAATGACAAACTACTAGTGTTAAGTGATTTTTAATTAGATAAAAAGAAATCTTTTCAGAAGCATATTCAGCTGGTAATGCAAAAAAGCAAATGATTTTAAATTGCTCTTTAAGATAAATTAAAATGATTAAATGGAATTTAAATAATTTCATAAATAAAATGCTCTTTTGTTCAATAAGCACCTCTGTACTGAATTTATTAATTAGATATTATCCTACGATATTTTAGCTTCAAGTGCTGGAAGGATGTTATGATTAAGCAAACATAAAACTATTCATTTTAGTTTCTAAACTAATATGAGTTAAAGACTTTTTTTTTAAAATTTTTACATCACAAACAAAAGTTTTTTGTAGTATATTTAAATACATTCAAAAAGTATTTCAAATATCAGGTATTATTATTAAAAATAATGTGCTTCCTTACATAATTTTTTTTTATTAATGTAGACTTTTGAAAAATGTCATTTTAAAAATAACATTTTTATTTAAAACAACAAAACTGCAGTGCATTGGTGGTGAAAGATCAGCGACAGCTACTTTACAAGCAGTTGTCCCGGGTTAGTGGGTTCCTTCTCAGCTGATGCTATGACACATGGAAAAAAATTGGTTCATTACGTTAATCTACTTTTGTTTTAGTATTGACCTTTGCTTTCAAAATCTTCTTTTAAAGATCATCTATCACATCTATTATGATTATTCAACACGACTGCCATAGACACATCTCTTGAATGTCACTGAAAAAGTGGAATGATTTTATTGTTTTATATCATGATGTGTAAACTCTGGTATGTAAGCTTGTCTTATTTCGATATTGAATACTGATTATTTTATTAATATTAGCCTCTACTAGACATTTAGTAGAAAGGAGTTTGCTATTAACTGAAAGGAGACCCTTTGATTCCTCTTGGAGGCCTTAAAGGAACTGAGCAGGGCAAATTCCTAATGTCCATTTCATACGTTCTTGTCATTGCAGCTGTTATTACTATGCGATTATTCATATAGTATACGAACATGGATGGGCTGCTCACCAACACACATTAGCCAGTGTGGTGAGTTTATTGGTTTTTTACCTCTGAGTTAGATTGTAAAAGACTCAGAAAGAGATCACATGTGAGATGGATGGATGAAATAAGAAAATGTGCAGGGGTGTTGTGGAGAAGAGAAGCTAAAGATCAGAGAAGATGGATTAAACTTGGAGAGACCTTTATTCTGCAGTGGATTGATAATGGTTGATGATGATAACCTAGAAGACTAAATTTCACTACTTGTTTTCTTTGATTTGGTAGCAATGTTCTCTATTTTGGTTATTATTTCTATTGACTAAATTAAATGAATGTATAGGAAAATAACCACAAACCTAAAAACAATTTTCTAGTTAATAAGCTTTGTTTATTATTCATTTTTTATGGTGAAAATATTTAGATCTGAAGTAACATATTTTATAAATTATAAAAATATCTGGATACTTATAGTGAAGAGTCATTGCAGTTTTAAATTTTTTTACTATTGAATGACCTAAGGATAAAGACATTTTAACTCAACCAAATGGATTCACTCTTTTCTTCTTTAGTAAATAATTTGAAAATTGAAATAATTAATGAATTTATATTTATAATTTATTTAATTATTTTAGAACTGGACCCAGAATTCATTATAATATTATTGCCTAAGTAAATTATAAAAGCGTATATATATATTTATTGATAAACACGAGTTGGATATATAAAATTGTATATATATATTTAATTCATGTTATTTAATAACTTGTAGTCATTATTTTTAGAAGTATAATTATTTTTTCATGTATATACATTGTAGTTTCAATTTTTTGCATATATAAAATTATGTATTTGGTTTAATTTATTTTTTAACAAGTTTTACCCATATACTTTTTTTTATGCATATACATTTTGATTTCAATTCCTTTGCATTTATTTTTGTAAGTGCAAAATACCCATTTGGTATTAATTTATTTTATCCATTTTCTTTGTAGTTATAGTATCAATGTGTTTTTAATTTCAACATATTGCTTATCTGTTCTTGAATTAATATACCATACTCTATACTTTGCCCATTATGTCTATGTGAGATATATGGTAGACAAACATTTTAAAATTTAAAGGATTCTGTTATCCTAAATATAATTTAGATTGTTATGAATTAGTGCTGGATAAAGTTACTGAATGGATTTAAGATAATTTCAAATAATAATAATAAAATTCTCAGTAATGATTTTGTACATGTAAAGAATGTTATAGTTGGACTATTTTCAGTTTGAATGAGCTACATAGTTCATATTCAGAATTTAACTAGTCTAGTCCTTTTACCATTTTATCTATTAATAATTCACTTAATCAACTTTCTGGTATGATACCATCTTTTTGTAGTTTTTGTTCCAAAACTATATCTGATTCATCTATTGAAATTATTTGTGCAGGGCAGTGTCAGAAGTCCTTTCATTTATCGTGTCTAGAATTATGAGTGCAATAATGATCAATGTGGGAATTTTTGGGTACGGTGTTTGGTGCACTACTTTCCATTTTTCTTGACCTTTTAAAGTAGATAGTTCTAATGGTTTTTGTAGTTTGTCTCCTTGCATTATCTTCAAATATGACACTGCATCCTTTAATATAGTCAAAAATGAAAATAAGGGTAACTAGCATATTTTTACTATTCCATATGACTTTGATGCATCTAATACATTAGTTGAATCTAATACCAATTTAGATTCAATTTCACTGATGAATAATAGTGATAAGAATATCAAATTTTCCAAAGTGAGTAGTACTGATTCCATCTTGGGTGAAGATATGGATATGAAAAGACTTATTGACAATCGTGCTTTAAATCCTAAAGATTTTACAATGGAGGTTTTACAAGCATTATCCTTACAGCAAATTCCTACATTAATTATTAGAATATCATGTCAATATCACAATAATTCTAATTCCCTCACAAATGTAGGTATGTAATATGTGACCATATTTTATTTCATATGATTATAGATTGTCTCATCATAATTACTCATATTCTCTTTATGATTCAAGTGCTAAAGTAGATTTTCATCTTGATAATATTTCTGTTAGGTCAGAAAAGTATGATAAAAAGACTCAAAATATCTTTAATGCTAAAACTGAAATTTCTAATGTCACAAATGATATTGGTACATCTACCATACATGCTAAAGTTATAACAAACAAACCAAATTCTCCTTATGCTATAGATAAGGTTGGTAATAATTGTGATATTAAAATAATTTCACATGGTACTGAATTTAATGTTCTCTCCCATTTAATGTCAAGCCATTAATTAATCAAAACATTTTAAAACAAAAATCGTAGACAAATTAAATCTGACTATAGTGGAATTAGAAAAAATAAGCCAGGTTATCCTTTTGCTGTTAAAAAGGTTGGTAATAATTGGCACATTAAAACAATCTCACATGGTAATAAATCTGATGTTCTCTCCTCACTTAATGTCAAGTCATTAACTGATAAAAAACAATCTGAAAATATAAGTTGGAGACAAATTAAATTTTATTATAGTAATGATCAAATAAATGAAAAGATATTTTGTGACGGGAAAAATATATTACTGAGAAAGCTTCCCATCACCATATTAATACTCTAATAGTTTAAATACTGATTCTTTAATAAATGATGATTTCAGTAATTTAGATTCTCCTAATTTTTTTAAAACTAAAATATTTACACAAACTAGGATTTTTCAATCTTCTCATATACATTTGTATTATAAAAATAATTGTTCGAAAGTTTATTCCAGCATAATAAAGAAAATTCTGACATCCATTACAAAGTAAAAAATTCTGACTTTCATTGCAAGATAAAAATAATTATTCTCATAGAATCTTTAGTAGTAACATCTTTTTCATTAACTGAAATCCATTGATAAAGAACAAGTTTTGTGTTTTAAAATCAATATGTATAATTCTAAATCAGCTTGCTTTTATGTTTCCTTTCCCAGACATAAACATCATGAGATTATTTTTTATTTATGACCTTGCAGAACTGCTTTAATGATTTTCATGGTTCTTTGGCCAACTTATTAAAACTTACCATATATTATATTAATTATAAATAATAATGTAGTTTAAACCATGGCACATGTGCTTTACATATGGAACACTATTTAAATTGAATACTCTCCTTTCCAAACACAAGATAAAGACTTTTTTTTTTTAGTTTTTTATCTGATCTTAATTTGTGTTAATTTTTTCTATTTATTGGTTTACATTTATTTATTTTTAATTTCTATTTTGATATGAATGGTATTATTTGTTTCTATTCTAATATAAGAGAGATAAGAACTAAGTTAAATCTTATAAAAGAATTCTTTAATTTTAAAAATTTTGATTTTATTTTTTTAACTGAAACCTGGCTTTCAAATTCTAACCAAGACCATTTGTTCATAGATGACAGGTATAGGATTATTCATACTGCCAGTCCTTCTGCAGCTGCTGTTAGAAATGGAGATATGTTAATTGCCTTAAAAAGTTTTTAAAATGTAAATCTGTTTTTATCAATTTCCTTTTTTGTGAGTCAATATGATGTGAAGTTTCCTTGTTAATGGTTATAAAATTCTACCAGGAAGGATTTATCTTAAACCAATACTACTTGTATCTGAGTTAAACATATTCCTTTGCTCACTTGAGGAATATTTGATTACTTTTACATTTTACATTATCATTACAGGTCATTTTAATATCCCTAATCTATAATTTGGCAATACTCTCTCAAATTATAACTCATTATTTTCTAAGGCATATAAGATGCTTTAATTTTGTAATTTGTTAAGTGTCAAACAATATAATTCATATATTAAGGCAAATAATCATACTTCAGACTAAATTATTAATAATTTTCAAAATATTTCATGCTTTCCTGTATCTTCTATGTCCATTGCTATTGACATTCCCTATTGTCCATTAAAATTTATTATTGATATTAAATATTATAAAAATTTATCTGTGCATATTATTGGAAGAAATTATAAAAACGGTGATTATCCAAATGTGTACATGGAACTTGAAAATTTTAATCGAGGTTCTTTTTACTCTTCCAATGATGTTAACTATAGTATAAAGTGTTTCAGTAAAGCTTTTAATCATATTATTGATTTATTTATTCTTAAAAAATTCATTACAATAATCATATTCTTCATGGTTTTGTAAATCACTTATATTCTTAAAAAATTTATTACAATAATCATATTCTTCATGGTTTTGTAAATCACTTAAAACTATTATTAGAAGAAAATCGTGTCATCACAGATAATATATGAAAACCAAAAATTTGATTTTTTGCAATAAATTTATTAATTACAGGAGATGATCAAATGTTATTTTAAGACATTATTAAAAATCTATGAAAGATAAAGAGCAAAATTGTGAATAATCCTAAAAAGTTTTGGTCATTAGTTAAGGATTTGAGTATCACTAAAAGAAAAATACACCAGATTAATATTTGTTCTTTAACAGCTGATAATTTTTCTCATTATTTGTCAGTACTCTATGTATAACCACAACATTATAATGATTGTACTTTGATCAATGAAAATGTAAGAAAAGGTATTTCACTAAATAAATTTACAGAATGTGATATTTAATGAGATATTATTTTAAATAGCACTATGTTTTTATAAACTGTAATAGTAATATTCAGTGAATTAAGCTAATGCACATGTGCTTTGTGGATTTTTAACTATTCCAAACACAAGATAAAATCTTTTTGAAAAGATAGGATGAATCTATATATCTTTTCAACCCAAACATTTATGTATGGGCAAATCTTAAGTGTTTGGAAATGAGAGCATAAAGATGTTAAGCAATCACTTTAAATTATATATGTAATGAGATATTATTTTATATAGCATTTGGAAAATGGGAATATTCATTTATAATTTAAAATCTTCAAAGCGCATGTTCATTAGATTAATTGCTGAATATTACAGTTTATAAAAACATAGCAGCTATATAAAACTATACCTTATGACATATGTTTAATTTCAACTAAGAATAACATATTGTAAACTGTAAAGATTTCTCAAGAATCATTCATTCAGGCATAGTAAATGTAATTTAAAATGATTGCTTAACATCTTCATGCTTTCATTCCCAAATGTTTAAGATTTACCCATATATAAACGTTTGGGTCAAAAAGATAAATAGATTCATCCTATCTTTTCAAAAAGACTTTATCTTGTGTTTGGAAAATGAAAGTATTCATTTATAATTTAAAATCTTCAAAGCACATGTGCATTAGCTTAATCGCTGAATATTACTATTACAGAATGTGATATTGTAACAGCAATTAAACAATTTAAGTTAAATTACAATCTGGGTGCAGATAATATTACCATTTTCATTTATAAACACTGTGCTGAATATATATTTTCACATCTTTGTCACATTCTCAATCGTTCTATAACAAACTCTATTTTTCCCACATCTCTAAAAATTGCTAGTTATTCTTATCTTTAAAAGTGGAGATAAAAAATAAGGTCAATAATTATAGGCCTATTTCTGTCTTGTACATTTATAATAAAGTAGTGCACAATATTAATAAATTATTGGCATCACAATGATATGATTTTGTGCCAAAAAGTCAATAGACACAAATCTTATTACAATATCACCTCATTACATATATAACTGAATAACAGGGTAGAATGGATGTTATCTATTTGTAATACCTAAATCTTTTGATAAGATTGATCATAACATTTTCTTACAAAATTATATAATCTTGGTTTACCAAATAACTTAGGTTGTTGGTTTGAATTTTTTAGAAAAGATAGAGCAGCTTTTGTTAAGTTTAATGGTCAACTTTTTTCACAATATTATTGTTATCTTGGGGTGCCTCAAAGTAGTTTTTTGGCTTCATTATTTTATTATATATATATTGTACTGGTCGCAAAACCACCCACACCAACAACCTCACTCAAAGTCGGATTCAAACTCAGCCGAACCAAACTGAATTCAAACCCCACTCACGAGCTCCGATCAAATCATTGGATGACTTATCGATGGTACATGACTATGCACCAAGAAACTAGCTCAATAGATGATGATGAACTGAGACCCCTGGACTGACACTAATAATGGATAATAAATTAACTAAAGATAATTTTAAGTTGAATCATATATATGTATAGGTTCGGGTTGCTAACACAGACAGTGAGCATTAACATTAAGATAATGATTGAATAAAAGAGTTAAGAAACCAAATGTGTTAATAAAATATTTAATAAAATAGTAATAGTTTTGTTCAACTTTTAAATTATGACTATATTGATTACCTCTAGTTCTTAAACAGAGTTTATAATTACAATAATAATGGCAGTCCCTATTATATGCCAACAATGATTACGCAATATTATGGAAGTCTATATGTCTATGTCCCCAACAAGAAAATAAAGGCAGATAAAGGTATTCAGTGGTAATGGAAATTATGATTCTAATTTTATATGAAAGAATGTGAGATTTATTTTCACATTCGCAAATCCATTCATGAAGAGCAAGATATGTATTTAGGGCATAACTTTAACCTTTACTAGAAAATTTATTTAAGTAGAGATGACTAAGAATTTGTTCGACTTTAATTGAAATCACTTCATCATGAATTATGAGCATAAGAGTGGGCTTTATCGGAACAGAGAGGCAATGGTGCTGACAAATTATGAGCTATAAAATGAATAGGAAAGATAATAGCTTGTCGGTGATTTAAGTGGTATGGCAGCTTGTATTTTACAAGTCTTACTGCCCTTTAAAGAGACATGGAACATGGGAAAAGCTAGGCTGAGTCATAACTATGAACCTTTGGTGTTCCAAATATAACATAAGCAGGGGAGGAAGTGCTTTATTCCTCTGTAATTAAAATAACAGTAATATCACCAACGACAAGCCTATGGAGCGGAAGATTGCTCTACGTTAGCAATATTCAAAGATGATGACTTGATAGTCACTGTTTGAATAATAAAACCCAATTTTTATAGAATGCTCTATGTGATGACTTGATCAAATTAATTAAAGTCAAATGAGCTTTTAACTAAAGTTATTTTAAAGCAGTTATAAAATTATATTAATTATGCCCCAAACATCATGCCATTCCTGAATATTAATAGATAGTAAAAACAATTTGGATTAGAATGTATTCATTTGAGTCCTTTATCAACCCCTTTGCAAAAATATTTTAACATTATATATGAATAAATAAATATTGGTGAACATGAGAAAATAGCTGGGGCATAGATTAAAAATGGGGCTAATAATTTATTATTAGCCAATTATAAAAATAGCAAATATTTAATAAATTATTCTGACTCGATGATTAATAGAACGGTATAAATTTAGTTCTAATGGGCAGAAATTACTATCAGATGTAATATTTTATTACTTGTATAAGGCAAATGGAACAAAGGAGATCATCAAGTTGAAGGATTATTGGCATATAATTAAAACTAAATGACATTAATAAATTACTCAATAAATATATATAAGACAATAAATGAACCGCCATCGTAAGAAAGGAAGGTTAAATCTAAAGACTAGAGATTGATAGAATTACTATATAATTTAAAATAGCATAAATAAAAAGAAGGTTTTATACAGATTATTACATTAAAGAATGAGAAGAGCTCTTAAAAGGAGTGTAAAGTAAAGTTCGGAAACTGTCCAGAAAGTTACAGTTCATTATGGAATTATATTATCATTTCTTCTGGGGCTGGTTCCTTAGTTTACATGTCCAAGGTGGTGGAACATAGGCACATATTTGGTAAATTACTTGACAGCATTTTGATTGATCTTTTCATAATTTTCGGGCAGCACGATTGGTCCGGAAAGGATTTAGCAGCTTCATTGAAGATTTTCAGGAGACTTCAGGAACCATAGTCAGATTCCTGAAGTTTAGCCTCTCACCATGATAGAAACAC
This sequence comes from Epiperipatus broadwayi, assembly GCA_028023455.1. Taxonomy (NCBI): domain Eukaryota; kingdom Metazoa; phylum Onychophora; class Udeonychophora; order Euonychophora; family Peripatidae; genus Epiperipatus; species Epiperipatus broadwayi. The sequence continues at coordinate 1,009,983 of JAQFVV010006361.1, read as the reverse complement.
TATTTAAAATCATAATTTAAAAATGTACAGAGTTTAATGGTACTTCTCTAAACAAAAATGGCTTCCTCCCCTCTCCAAACTTTCAGAGTTATATATACTGTGTCTGATGCCTTCGGGTTAGCACTTCTTTCATTATCAATCTTACAAAATCTTACTAATTGATTTAGATACATTCCCTTGATAAGGCTTTCAAACTCATTAACTCGAATTCATTTTCTAATTAGAAAATGAATTTTTAAATCTAAAAACGATTTTAATTAGGAACCGTCCTTACATTTTAAATAATTATCTTTTTTCTAATTAATAAAATTTCACCCATTGTTTTTGGAAAAGAACAATCTGAAAGCTTATCGAAAGAATGTAGCTTTTAATCACTAAAATTTGAACAAACTATTTAAAAGTAAAATAAAACATTCCCGAAACAATGAAACTTTAAAGCAAATATATATATTCAATTATTTATAAATATATATGCCCAGTCCATGCAGTTATAATATATATAAATTCATGAATCATTTTATCATGAATTTATTAATAGCATTGATTAATTTAAATCTTAAACTAGTTAATTTTAACACACATTTATATAATAGTTTTCCTTTAAGAAAACTAGCATGGATTGACCATATAAAGCCCCATTGCATTGGAAATTTAAGTTTACTACTAGAGTTTGAAGTGGGCTTATGGTTAGATGTCATAAAGCTAGGATCGAACTCAGATCTGACTGCTTCATTACTTTCCAAAAAAAAACAATGAAAAAAAATCTCTTTACTTATACATGATACATTTGCATAAGTGTACTTGACTAGTTGGTAGACTATGGGACAACAGCATGAGCATGAATAATATCTGTACAAACCACAAAATTATACATAGCATTGCGATCATTATGCTTAGTATTATCTAGCTTATAGTAAATAAGTCCATTAATCACATCTCATTTTCCCTATGGCTGTGTTAGTCGGTCATCTGTATATATATCCATCTTTTCATTTAATGGTTGTTCTATTGTTTCCCTGGATCAGGTGGCCCATATGGTTTGAACTTTTAATAAATGGTCATAGTCTTGGTCTTTTCTGGTTGGTGTCAAGTTCCCATAGTCTATTGCAGTCAATAACTCTATGGTGTTTTCTAGTGACATGGGGCACATTCCAAGCATGATTCTTTGGAACCATGGGGATAAATGATGCCTGATCATCCGGATGATGTGTTGATCCTCATATTTGAAGGCTGTGAGGAATTTGAAATGTGGTCACTTGTTGGATGAAGTAGGCTGTGTATCCCTGTCTGCAGTCTTCTTGATACTTCTGGGTGTTTAGTCTATGCAAAATACCCTCCTGCCTTTCCTCACTCCAATATTTTTTGAAAATGGCATTTTCATACCATTGGATCATGGTAGGTGGGTTTTTTAGTAGCTTCCACCATGCCTTGGCAGCTTCTCTTAAATAATGGCTGGCTAAGATAATCTTTTCCTTTTCTGTTACAGAGTGCAGACAAAAAATATTTAATGCTATCTAGATGAGTTATGGGATTTTCTCCTGGGTTCCCTTCACTATGATAGAAACACTATTTAAAATCATGATTTAAATATGTACAGAGTTTAATGGTACTTCTCTAAACAAAGATGGATTCCTCCTCTCTCCAAACTTTTCAGAGCTATTTATACTGTGTCTGATGCCTTCGGGCTAGCACTTCTTTCATTATCAATCTTACAAAATCTTACTAATTGATTTTAGATACATTCCCTCGATAAGGCTTTCAAACTCATTAACTTGAATTCATTTTTTAATTAGAAAATTAATTTTTAAATCTAAAAATGATTTTAATTAGGAACCATCCTTACATTTTAAATAATTATCTTTTTTCTTATTAATAAAACTTCACCCATTGTTTTTGGAAAGGGGCAATCTGAAAGCTTATCAAAAGAATGTAGCTTTGAATCACTAAAATTTGAACAAACTATTTAAAAGTAAAATAAAACATTCCCGACACAATGAAACTTTAAAGCGAATATATATATATATATATTTAAAGCGAATATATATATATATATATTTAAATATTTATAAATATATGCACCCAATCCACACAGTTATAATATATATAAATTCATGAATCATTTTATCATGAATTTATTAATAGCATTGATTAATTTAAACCTTAAACTAGTTAATTTTAAGACACATTTAAATAATAGTTTTACTTTAAGAAAAATAGCATGGATTGACTGTATAAAGCCCCATTGCATCAGAAATTTAAGGTTAGTACTAGGGTTTGAAGTGGACTTATGGCTAAATGTCATGAATCTAGGATCGAACTCAGATCTGACTGCTTCAATATATATATATATATATATTGTAGGATATAGAGTTCAAATATATATACATATATATATATATACATATATATATATATATATATATATTGTAGGATATTGAGTTCAAATGTTACACCTCCAACCTTAACAAGTCCAGAAGGAAAAAGGAGATTTTTTCCTCTCTCAAATGATAGTTTGATAGATTAAGTATTATTAAGCTTGGAATAAGAAATGAAAGATTGCTGAAACTTGAACTAGTGAAGATGACAATGTATATCTTTTAAATATTTTAATAGTCTACTGAAAAATGAAATTTTAATAGGGATATAAGAAATGATTGTCCCAGTTTTAAATTTTTAATATATCCATAATTATGACTTACTTCAGTGGTTTTATGTATCTGAACATATTATATCTAAGAGTTAAAGTTTTAAGCTCATATAAATAGTTCTCTGTAGACACAGACTACATACATTTTTTTTCTAAGTCTACTTATTAATTTGTTCCATTTCATTAATGTCTAATAAATTATAATTTTGTTCTTTCTTAATATTATTTTTTTAAAATACTTTTCACTATTAATTTAGTGTATGCCTTTTATTCTGAATAATACTGATAGTCTTTAGCATTTCATATCCTTTAATTTGCTTTCAACAATCATCAATTAATTGAATATATTTTTTCTGTCTTTGCTTGTACTAAGTAAGCAGGTTTTATATATGTGTGTATATGCATGTATGTATATATGTGAACACCAAAATTTAAGCATCGACATATATATAAAAAAAATTTTTTTTAATGAATTCATATTTTCTGTGTAAAAAGGTTTATTTTTTATTTATCATTAAACTCCAATTATTTTTTTAAGTGTTAAAAAGAGAGATGGTCAATTTTAAAAGATTAAAATAAATATAGTGTTAAAAAGATGCATAAAGTAATTCTAAAGATCAAGATAACTTCTCTGTTAAAAAAGAGGGGGAGAGGAAAATTCATTAATAAACAATTGAAGTTAAAAATTGACTAATTATTGTAGACCATCCAAAAATAAATTTACAACTATCAAATAATTGTATTGCAGCTGTATAAATAAAGATGCTTTTGAGATAATCAGATGGACATACAGATGTAGATATTCCAATAGATAAAAGTGCTGTGATGTTACAGAAGTGAGCAAATATATAGTCAAGAAAAAATATTTTTTTAGAGTTTTAAATATTATTGCTTCTAAGAACTAACCTGTCATTACATATATATATATGAGGAGATTCTACAACAAAATGCAGTGCTAAAATCAACATACTTTTGTTGAAGGACCCTTTGGGCAATCCAAGAGTGCTAGCAAATCTGAAAATTTAAATAGAGAATGAAACCAAAAAATATCCTATGACTGACTTCCAGAGATCAAAAAAGGCTCCAATCTTGCTATTGCTTCATGTCTTCTGTTGATGGATTCCAATAAAACACAGAGGATAAAATGCAAAACAGGTATAAAGAGAAGAAAAATATCCATTTCTATTGGCATGACTATAAACAGTGCAGGAAAAAAACAAAAGAACCCATTGCAATAGTAAAGAAAAGTATTCCTAAAGAAATACAGACTGTACACTGATCATTGTTGTCCAAGATCCATGCCATCATCATTATCATGGTACAATAAAAAAATTACTAGCCCGAACTTATAAGGAATTTTCCAGCTAAACTGCTGTAATCTTTATCTATGCATGTGGGTGGCTGAGTTCAAATTTCTAATCTTTAATAAACCTTACTTAGAATAAAATTTGTTAAACTAACTGAAATGGTTCTTGCATTAGAAAAAAAAAATACCTGGTAATATAAAAAAATTTTTTTAATAAGTCTGAACAATTTTATTTGGTTATTATTAATGTTCATTTCTCTCTCTCTTCAAATCATTAAAATAAGCATAATTTATTAAAAAGGGAAGTTTTCACTAATGATGAATATTGACTATATCAAGTTTATTTGTTATTTTATTATAATCATTATATGTAATCATTTATATATGTACTTATATTTTTAAAAGTGTTGTTTTCTTTTTGTTTACTAATTTTGGGTATTATGGTAAATTGAAAAAAGTTTATATATATATATATATTATTCTTATTATATTTAAAGATCTCTTTCTGGGTCTTTTACAATCTCTTGGAATCCAGTTTAAGATTTCAATTGTCCATCTATTATCATCTTTTCTAGCAATATGTCCAACCCAACTACACTTTGGTCTTTTATTTTTTTCAATGAGGTCAGTAACACCTGTTTGTTTTCGTACCTATATATATATATATATATATATATATATATATATATATATATATATAAATATATATATATATATATATATATATATATTGCATTTTCAATCTCTTCTTGTTACTCCTAACATGCATCTCTCCATACTTATTTGAATGATCTAAAGTTTATGTATTTCTATTCTATTAAGTCTCCAAGTCTCAGATTCATAAGTAAGAACTGGTAAAACACATTTATTAAAAACCTTCCTCTTCAAACACATAGGTATATTTTCTTTTAGTATCAAGTTATTTCTATCACAAGCATTCCAACCAACTTTAATTCTATGATTAATTTCATCCATTATGTTTCCATCTGTATTAATAATCTGAACAAGCTATTTGTAGCTGTTAACATCTTCTAACTCATCATAATCAATCTTTATTTTCATATTTTGAGACAATCCATTGAATATTACTTTAGTCTTTTTAACATTTATCTTTAGTCTTACTTTCCTACTTTCATCTGATAACTCCTGTAATATTTCCTGCACCTCTAAAGCATTATTTAAAAAAAAAAACAACTACATCATCTTTAAAATCTAAATGATGTAAATAATCTCCATTTACATTCACTCCTTTAACTTCCCATTTTAATCCATAAAATATTTATTGCAGCACTGCTGTAAAAAGTTTTGGAGATATGGAGTCACCCTGTCTTACACCCTTCTCAATGTTGACTTTCTTTAGTATCATTATATAATCTAATTGTTGCTGTTGCATTTTTATAAATATTATTTAAAATATGACAATATCCTGCATCTATATCTTGATGATCCAATTCTTTAATCACTGAAGAATGAAATGGCTTTTCATAATCTACAAATCCAAAGCATAATGGCAACTCATATTCATTTGTTCTTTCTGTAACTTTTCTCAATATCTGGATATGATCTATTGTAATAAAACAATTTTTAAATCCAGCTTGTTCTCTTGGTTGATAGAAATCAATGTTCTCTGTAGATGAGTTGTAATTATATAGGTAAAAATTTTGTATAAAACTGATAAAAGGTTGATAGCTCTGTAATTGCTAATATCTTATTTTTATCACCTTTTTAAAATATTAATCTTAATACTGCATTTTTCCAATCATCTGTACAACTTTATCATTTAGAAATTTGATATATAACTTTGCTAAAAAAATTCTATTTTTTCACCTGCTTCTTTTAATATATCAATTATAATTCAATATTTACCTGGAACCTTTACTTTCTTCATAAATATAATTGCATGTCTCACTTCTTCATTTAAAATTCTGGACAATTCAGAATATATATTAGATGTATGAGATACTTGTTTTTTATTACTATATAATTCTTGATATAAGTCTTCTACCCATTTCATGATGTCATTTCTCTTTTTAGTAATAATTCCATCTTTTTTTCTTATTGCAGATATAAATTTCTTACCAATATCAAAATCTTGTTTTACACTCTTGAGACTTTTATTCTCCCCTACAGGTTTTTTTGCTAGTTCACAGTTATACTTTAATTATATCATTTTCATTTTTTTCCACACCATTTTACAAAATTTGAGGTATTCAAACCATTTTAATGCATTATTTTTGAATATTTTCATATTCCTTCTTTTCTTCATAAATTCTCTAGCTTCAGTAGAAATTTTATTGGTCAGATTATTAATACAGATTGAAACATAATGGATGAAATTAATCATAAATGTGTTTTACCGGATCTTACTTATAGACCTGAGACTTGGACACTTAATAGAAAAGCAATACAGAGACTTCAGACCACTCAAAGAAGTATGGAGAGATGCATGTTAGGAGTAACAAGAAGAGATCGAAAACACAATATATAGGTAAAATAACAAACAAATATTACTGATCTCATTGAAAAATTAAAAGCCTGAACTGGAGTTGGGCTAGACATACTGCTAAAGTAGATGATAGTAGATGGGCAAATAATTATAAAAGACCCAGAAAGAGACCACATGTGAGATGGATGGATGAAATAAGAAAGTGTACAGGGGTGATGTGAAGAAGAGAAGCTAAAAATCAGAGAAAATGGATTGAATTTGAAGAGACCTTCATCTTGCAGTGGATTATTGATGATGATAATGATGATACTTTCTTTAGATCATTGCGCATTAGTTTGGTTTATTATAGTTTAATGGATAGGTTATCCATTAATGAGTGCTTCATTGATAATATGTGATAATTATGAGTATCAAGATTAAAAGATGATGATCGAATAAATGATAATGTTAATATATATATATATATATATAAAGTTTAAAGCATTTGTGTTACATACCAATTAATAGTAAAAATACATATATATATATATATATATAATACTAACACTAATCTTTTCTTAAATATTATTTTATTAAATAATTTTCATATTCCTGAATTTTAATAAAATAAATAAAACATCTATTTAATTTATATATTCAACAAAATGCTTGATTTCTTTTTCAGAGGAAATTAAATTAAAATTTATAGATTTTATTCATACTAGAACGATGTAAGAAAAAAAAAACATGTGGCTGTTTATTCTAGTATAAAAATAATAAAAGATTAAATTATTTACTGTAAACGCAAGTAAATCCCTGTAAGAATGTAGAAATATATTATTTTAAAAACAATAATCTTAAAATACCTGTGAATAAAAGAATAAAAATTCTTACAAATCTCTCTTTAAAAAAAGTTGCAGAGAGGCAGTAAATTGTAATTTGTTAGAGCGAAGAACTTATCAGTGAACATAAATGATGTCACTTGCCAATGAACTCTAGTAAAAAGAGGAGCAGATCCACAAACTATAAGTATACCTAAATGATTTGCTTAATATATGGTCTGGATTCTGGTTAGATAATACTCTTCGAATCAAGTGCTAAATGCCGGTTTCTGAACTGTCTCTGAACATTAGTCTGTGAAGTAAGCACATGGATATAATAACCGCCTCATTAGATGAAGATGTATAAAATTATTTATAAAAACTCACCAACCCAAAAATAATTCACTATCTATTAATGTTGACTATATAAACCTTAATCTTAAAAGCCTGGAACAATATTATTTATTTATAATTTTTATATAATTTTGATACAAATTCACTCAAAATTTACAAAAGAATAAATTTTTATACTATATTTTAATATGAAATGATTTATTATCTATGGGAAAGTGTCTTGCTAGTTTTTCTGAAGATTTGTGATGATTGTATGTTAATTGTTTTTATATATTGGACTATTCCCTTCATCTAATATTAATAACTGAAACACAGGCTTATTATATACCTGTGTCTATATATGTAATATATAGGGTATATGAGCACAGACTTCCACATGACCCACCATTCTCCACTCTATCTCATAACACTGATACACTTGAACACATATATGTTGAAAATATAAATAATCACCAATATACGTATTTCATGCTAAACCAGCAATCATCAGTTGGTCCAGATTACCATCTCTACATATATATGCTATAAGTGCTCAGATATATATTAAGATAGCCAATCTTTATGCTTTAGTGGACAGGCTTCAATCTACTCCACACTCCAATTCTTCAACCGTCCATCCAATTGAAAATCTGATGACGGAACACTCAAAGGCCACCCTGAGGCCAAGATTCTTGTCACACCCATGTTGACCTAAGGTCAACATGACCCCTCATGTACAGGACATAATCCATTTAATATATATACAAGGGATGGGCAGACATCTCTACTATGTAATTAACTGAAACACAGGCTAGGATTATTATATACCTGTGTCTATATATGTAATATATAGCATATATGTGCAGAGATGGTAATCTGGACCAACTGATGATTTCTGGTTTAGCATGAAATATGTATATTGGTGATTATTTATCTTTTCAACATGTATGTGTTCAAGTGTATCAGTGTTATGAGATAGAGTGGAGAGTGGTGGGTCATGTGGAAGTCTGTGCTCATATACCCTATATATTACATCTAATATTAAGTATTCAATGTCTTTAGAAAAATGTAACTTAATTTAAATATTCTAATTACATTCAACTGTTAGTAGTAGCATATAGTGTATGCACAATGTTTTGAGAGATATTATTCTCCTCTAAAAACATCATGCATATACTAATCTATATGCTATTACTAACAGTTGAATGTAATTGGAATATTTAAATAAAGATATATTTTTCTAAAGACATTCTATACTTACTATTGGATCAGTGACATAATCCAATAAATAAATACAACCAATAATTTCTAAGTAAACCATTCACGGTCTATAATTTACATTTTCCCCAAGTATATTAATCTAATCCTATATTCTATTTTATATTCATTATTTCTATATGACTTGTTCCATATTATTTATACTTTTAAATTCATTTAGAATATTGTTCTACATATCTACTTGCTAATAGAATGTTTCTAAACTTTCCTGTTATTTTAGTTAATTCAAACTTTGGATTTCTTTTTTTTTTTATTTCCTTCATTAGTCACTTTATTGCAATGACATTCTCACACATCTTCACTGAGATTAGATTAAAATAAAATGAAAATGCACTTACAAAAGGTTGATAGAACTAGAAATAAATATCAATTTTTTCCAAATATTTATGAAATCGATAGTTAATATTTTTAACAATCACATACATATATGTTTAAACAACCACAAGAGTTTAAGTCATTTATTGGATCAAGCTTTGATGACATAATTGGTATTTTAAAAATATGAAGTAACAATCGAACTATTTGCATATAACCATATTACATATGCTTATATAATAAACAATTTATTCGCTCACATTTAGCAAACTTAATTTGTGGCATAATTATGATCAAAATATACTACAATTAGTTATGAAAAATTCACAGCTGACAAAAAAATCTGAGGCTGGAGCAAGCAATTAGAAAAATAGTTTTAATGAATACTGCTAGTAAATTCAACTAATTGATTAAAATAATAATTGAGACAAGGAAAACATATATGACATTATAATACACAAGAAAAATTTTATAGAAGAGAGTTATTCAAAATATAAATATGTACAAAGTATCTAGAAAAAAGCTGATTAACAACACCTAAGACAATCTGCTCTCTGAGCTCAAATCTTAAATGGTATACAAAATTAGATACAGCAATACTAACTGCCATGCTGTTTATTATGGTGAATCACATGCAACTTATCCACCCACATTGTGCAACACATATATTTACATAATTGACCTAAAGTGCACCCTAAAGCAAAAATAATTTTTTTAGCATAAATTCAAACTCGGATACAGCTCTGAACCTATATCTTCCATCATTGTCTATTTTAAATGTAATCATGCCAATAATGCAAAGGAGGTCTGACATATTGCCAAGGATAGACATTCTATCAACAGAAAAAAGATCCTGTGCTCCCCTTTCAAAAATGTGGCTTTTCTGTATGAACTTATTTGCAATTCAAATATTATGCAAATTCTCTATGTTGGTTATTCTCTTATAAACATCTCAAATCCCTCTTACTAATGCTATGTTGATGATTATTGAGTAGACAACAGCAGGCCAAGCGTACAATGCTATTATTTTTAAATAAAGCCTTTCTCTAGATACTTTGTATGTATTTATTTTTTGAATTATATTTTCCAAAAAGACAGTTATATGAATTTAGCAATGTACTAAATTGACCTCTATAGTGGCTGATTGTGGAATTGAAGATGCATTGTTAATGCTTCACCTCAGACACTTTCATTGCTTGAACTTTGTATGAATTCCCAAAACAATGAATCATTCTGATTATTTTATTTTTTATTATTCATTTATCTTCTTCAGCTTTTAACCTTCAGCTACTGATATCCCACTGTGTCTGTACTGCCTTTTAAATAGTTTTTCTGAAGATCTCTCATAAATAAGAGAGAGAAAAAGAAGAGATAGAACACAAAATTTATAAAAGGAAAGAAAAAAAATTGAAAAAAAAATGTCTTGGGAAAAAGTGTTTTGTAAAGGCTTATGACATTTTCTGTTATTTAAGATTTATTTTCAAATGCAATAGAGACAATTTTATCAAAAAGATTATCATTTAAATTAATTAACTCAACTTTTCGAGCTAGGCATACAATATTAGTGACCTAGCATTAAGTAATATTCAGACAAAAAAATACAAAATCCACTCTATCAGACAATTGATTAAGATAACTAGTAAGCCATTTCTCAATGCCTATACAGAGATGCCAATGATTCTGAAATATGGGCTAGTAAACATTGTTACCTTGTAGATACATATTAAATGATTCATTCTTCTAAACATATATTATTGACAGCTGAGATAACTGAACCATTGACCTCAAATCTCTTCAATTCAACAAATTTCACAGACATCATGTTTAGTAGTTATAATTTAAACCTAATTAAGAGAACATAATCATTTATAAAATCATGAAAGTATGATTAAATAAATAAAAGCATTTATGAAATAAATTTGTGTAATGTATATAAATGCATAAAAACAGCAGTAAGTTACGTATGGAAAGCTATGTTAATCTTGCTTAAATGAAATGACATTTTCATTGAAAAGTTTGTTTTATATCTATTTTTAGTATTTGCAGACATATTTATTGAAATTTATGTGTGATGTAAAAATTATAAATATGATCATAGTGTAGGAATAAAAAGAAATCAAGGATTCCAAAAAATCATAATGATCATAAACTTATGCAAAAAATAAACATATATGTGATTTTAACTACATGTTAAATGTACATTTAAAACATAACAAAATATAATAATTTTTAATCTAATACAGATGAGCATTAAATTATTTGTATATTTAGTGAAAGGTGATTGGGATAGATAGGTTAAAAGTAAAAAAAAAATAATTCATTCCTAAAGCAAGTTTATATAAAATATATTTGTCAACCACTTTTAACGTCAACATATTCATGAACCAAATAAATTTCACATGAATAATAAAAATAATAGATACTTTTGATTTGATAAGATCAAAAATTTATCACAATAAAAACTGTACAAAAGAAATAAGTATAGAAATCTGATTGATAACGCTGTTTCTAGTCATTTCATTTTATCATAAAGATGTTTCAATAAAAATAAATTGAAGACATATAATGCAATAGTAGGACTAGTGTTCATATACATCTGTTAATATTTCTAAATTATAAATGATATATCATGGTTATAAAAATCATGAAAAAGAGAAAGACAAATAAATAAAAACTCATAGCAATTTAAATATAATAAGACAAAAATTATCATACTTTGGAAATGTTATATCTAATGGTTTATTGGAAATTTTGATTGAAAGAAAAATAATTGAAATCTGATAATAAAAGAATGAAAGAAATATTAGAAGCTCACAAAAGATATTCACAGTCTTGTGAGAAATAGAAGGCAGTAAATAGTCCTTATACAAAAATCATTTACCATTGCTCTTACAAAACAATATATGATATACATAATGCTATGATAGTGAATCTAGCTATTGCGCTCTGTGATCCAGGTTGAATCTGAGGAAAATAATCTTGCAATTTTTTTACAAGTTTTAAGAATAAAAGTGAAGATTTTCTTTCACTTCACAGATTCATAGTAACTTATCTACACCCTAGCATTGGCTGTCAATGGCTAATTATATATCCTTACTAAGATTTTAAATTAGGATAATCTACAAACTTAATAATTAATAACTTGTTCTTGTTATTTATTATTTTATGACAGGTTATTGCAGAACTTATAATCCTCCAGTAGAGAGAAAAGTAAGGGTAAGTAAGAAGATAGGTACTTTGATAGGTAGATAAATAAGTATGTAGGGGAATAAGTAGAAGTACAAAACAAGAGAGAGAATTTTAAAAAAACTAGAAGATAATATACAAAAAAATAAGTACACGAGTAGACAAGAAGTGAGTGTATAGTAGAAAATAGATAATAAAGAAAAATTATACACACACACACACACACATATATATATATATATATATATATATAACAGGATGGAGTGGGGTGAGTGTAGGATAGATTTGAACTGGGGTGATGGAACATCAACCCCAAGTCAATACAAAATCAAATGATTTAATATAAATAATATTTACAGAAGTATATATAAGTATATAAGTATTTAAGGGGAGCATGAGATCATTGAACATTGAAAGATCAGCCAGCTATCTCAAAAGAGCAACTATAATAATTAATCATCAAACAGCATTATAAATAAAAGTAAATATGAGTACTCAAGAGAAATAACCATCCATCATCATCATTGATGGGATAAACAAATTAGTACAATAAATCAGAATATAATCAACAGACCATCTTGTGGCTGGATTGAAAATGGGTCTTTTTTAGACCAGGCTAACTATTGAGTCTTTTGCCAGCTTGGGCAATTATATAAACTTGACTTGGATGCACCAGCTTAGTGCCCATCCATTAAAAATACACAGCAATCAAAAATTGAAACAATAATGCTGGGACATTTAAAACATGCTGATCATCATCAATGCTCAGGCCACTTGTACTAGCCAACTATAAATGTAAATTTTTAATAAGACTAAAGTAAAATAAAAAATAATAGTGCAGGGGCTTTAAAGAGTATTCTCTTTTGCACCAACCTGAATGATGATTGATCATCTCTGGATGCTCCAAAGCACTAAGTACACATTCCCATTTATCCAAGTCCGAATCTAGCTTAGAGAACACAAGATCTATTACTGTATGTGACCAAGAGATGATGGAATACAATTTTAACAATTAAATACAAGTTTATTATTAACAAAAAAATAAATGATTAAGATCTTATGAGGGTTCTGATTTTGAAAAGTATACAAATTATATACACAACTAAAGTTATTATATCAATTGCATTATTTCTTAATTAGTTTCTATAACGCATATATATATATCCATACACAGACGTGAGTTTTACAATATATGATGAATAAGTTTCAATTAAACATAAAATAATTATTACATTTGTGATTTACATAATTACTATTCAAAATTTAAATTATTACATTAATTTACATATATGTGCACACAGATGCACAATTTATAATATACAATTAATATTCACTAACAAAAAAAATGATTATAATTTTACATATATGAGTATGCATGTATATACGCACACTCACTTTTACCTATTTCAACTTGTTACAATAATCTTATATTTTTTTATAATTAATTCATTTGGAAAACACATAAATTTCTTACCTATGTGTGTATAAACAAAATATAGATATAATTTAAAATTAGTTTCAATTTATAAGTTCTCAAAAGTATAGTCAATTTTTGACAGGTATTTGATGATTAATTATCAATGTTTTTAAATTAAATTATTGAATCATCGATTCTTTACTTTTTTTCTTAATATAAAATTTTCAAAATAATGTCCAAAGGATTATTGTTCAAAAATGCCTCTTTTGCCTTTAATGATCAATGAATTATTCTTGACTCTTAATTATAATTCAAGCAAAATTACTTTATTTTCTTTTAAAATATATAAATTTTTAAGTTCTATATATGTCTTTTTAAATGAATTCTTTTAAAATAACTCTCCAGCTATATATATATGTTTAGATGTGTTTCTCTGCATATATCTGATACAGCATATGTGTAATTAATTCTTCAGCAAGCTGGAAGATTTTTCTTGGTGAGTTTGAATTTTAGTGACTGTCATAATCAGGAAAAATGTAATCCATGTATAATGTTGGTCCGTAGTTGATTTCATGTCTGTGTAGAACTGTTCCAGGCAAGGAGCTGTCTTCTCCACATTTAAGGCTATGAATTTCAGCACAAAGAAGTGGGTCATTTTCTCCATGTGAATTCAAACTCCTGCAAAGGAAATATTAGCAGCTCCTGAATCTAATGTCCTGCCTTTAGGTATATCAGTTCATGGTAGTTATTCTGCCAGTTCTATGGTCAGCTAAAACCATCTGCTTTACTTTATCAAATTGCAGTAAAATATTGAAACCAATTTTCAGCTGACCATTTTTACAAAAATTATTATCCAGACTGGTTGATATTTTTTATCAGCTCTTTTTATAAAATTATCTGAGGTGTTATAACAACACCTTGATTAAAAACAGAATTTTATTTTTATCTCTCTAATCCCTTGGAATCTATATACATGTTTTACTTAGAGGATTTTTAATAGATAAAAAATTTGTTTAATTAATTAAAAAATTCCAAAAATAAGTATGGTGTTTTTACATTTCAAAATCAGAATAATAATAATACAATATTTATATTTATTCAGACTTTTTAAAAGTTTAATTTATAAAACAATATTTTAAATCAGAGTTATTATTTATTTATTTCTATTTCAGTAAATGTAGAAAATATCTAATATATATATAACAAGACAAATTGTGTGAAAATATCTAATATATATATAACAAGACAAATTGTGTAACTTGCTTTTAAGCTTATATTAAAATGTTCACTAGAAGGAGCTTACCAAAAGCTCCAATCAAGATTTAATTTATAAGTGCCAAAAAATGAAAGAATTCAAAATCTCTATCAGAATGTCCTCATTTCATCAGATCAATTGTTTTTTTTAGCTTATGGCATACATCAGTGAGAAGCTAGAACTCCAGGCATTAAATCTAAAATACCCAAGTCAAAAGACAGCAGTCATCTAATACATTATTCTCATTTTGAAAATCTGAATTTTCCGACACATAAATGTCATCAAATTCAGCCTTACAAAACAAATAGCTATATGGATCTGAACTTAGTTCAGTTTCACCATTTATTAATAACCTCAGCAATATAACCCTACAAAAGCCTTCAAAGGTACACTTATAATAATTATAAAACAAAACACAAATTGTGAAAGTTGCTTTTTAAGATTGTGTTAAAATGTTCACAAGAGAGGGCTTACTAATAGCTCAAATCAAGCTTTAATTTATAATTAGCTTTAATTTTTAATTTCTTTCTCTTTTGGTACTTATAAATTAATACTTGATTGGAGCTATTGGTAAGCTCCCTCTAGTGATTATTTTAATACAAGCTTAAAAGCAAGTTACACAATTTGTGTTTTGTTTTATTAATCATTGTAAGTGTATCTTGAAGGCTTTTGTGATGTTATATTGCTGTGGCTATTAATATATGGTGAAACTGAACTGAGTTCAGACCCATATAACTATTTGGTTTGTAAGGCTGAATTTGAAGACATTTATGTGTCTGAAAAATTGATAGTAACATATTAGATAAGTGCTGACTTTTGAGTTGGCATTTTAGATCTAGTGTCTGGAGTCCTATTTTCTCACTGAGGTGAGCCATAAGCTCAAAAACAGTTAGTCTGGGGTTAAGGACATTCTGATATTTTGAATTCTTTCTCTTTCATCACTTATAAATTAAATCTTGATTGTTGCTATTGGTAAGCTTGCTCAGTTTTTATGTAATTGGAAAAGAGAGACAAAAAAGAATATATAACTAGAGAGGTATATGGGAAGAGATGGTAGGTATATTGATGAATGGGAAAGTGGGTAGTGTGTTGAGTGAGTAGGTATGTAGAAAGGTAAATATATAATAGATAAATATATAAGTATCTAATTGAGTGAATAATGTTTAAATGGAGAAGTAAGAAAAAAGTATGTAAAAATAAAAATTAGAGAAATAAATAGGATAAAAGAAAAATTAATTATGAAAATAAAAATAAATGTTAGAAAGATAGACAGATAATCAAATGGTTAATTATAAAGGTGTATAGAGAAATGTGTGGAAAGGTAATAAGATGAGTAGTATGTAGGAATAGGGAAAAATAGTTGAATAGGAATGTAGACAAATAGGTAGCAGGAATAGGAGCATGGAAATAAATGTTTAGGTAAGGAAAATGTAGGCAAGAAAATAGAAAGGAAGAAAAATAAATAATTAAATGTTAAAAAAAATCAGAAAGTAGACAAGCAATTAAGTAAATAGTAACAATTAACATGGATGTATGGGATAAATATGTTGTTAGATATGTTAAAAGCTAAATATTTAGTTACATATTTAAATCAAAGAATAATAGACAGTTGTAAATAGGTAAGTGGAATGTTTAGTAAGTAGTGAGATAATGATACAGAAAAAGTAGGTATTCTTAATCTTTTTAAGAATCAATTTAGAATATTAAGTAGACAGAAAAAGTAGGTAGATAGATGTACATGTAAATAATAATATACAATATGTTGTAATAGAATAGACAGGGACTAGAAATGAAAAAAGTTAGGTAATTGAGTAAAAATACATATGCAGATAGATATATAAGTGAGTGGTTAATTAAATGGTAAAATGGAAGGTGGGTAAATAGAAAGATAAATAAATAAATGGAAAAAATAAATAATTGTATAATGAATTTGGCACATGCACAAGTTGTTATATAGGTATGTAAATGTGTTGATCATTGAATATGTAAATAAAGATTATGTGCAGTAGGTTATTTAGATAAGAAGTTAATATAAGAACATATGTGGATAGATAGGTAGGGAAGTTAGTAAGAAAAAAATGAATGTAGAGAAAAAGATTGGAAGATAAGTAGTTATAAAGAAAGTTAAGTAAGCTTGTATGTAGATGTATAAAGATGATATGTCTGTAATTAAGTGGATAGACAAGTAAAAATTTTGGTAAGTAGATAGTTTCATGAGTAGATTAGTAAATAGAAAAGAATGTAAGAAATAAATTTTAGATTAAATAAGTAAGAAAATATCCAGAAAGATAAATTATTAAGAATAAATAATTAATAGGCAGACAGTTAGGAAGTTGATAGAGAAGTAATAGGTAGATATGTATGTGACTGAGTGGACACATACATAAATAAGTAGATAAATAGGTTTTTAGATAAGCAAGTGAAATATATTGAGATAGAGACATGAGGTTGATAGAAAGAAGGGTGATAATTAGAAAAGCATCCAGACCAATAGTTTGACAAGTAAGTAGGCTTGAAGATGAGTAGGCAGATGTGTAAATAGATGTCTAAATAAGACAGATAAAAAGATAGTTATAAAGAAAGGTAAGTACACAGATATATTTGTAAATATTCATTAATAGAAAGAACAATATGCTGTTTGGTTGGTCAATCAATTGATCTACTTAATAAAATATTAGATAGATAGAAAAACAAATAGGTGGAATGATATATAGACAGATAGATATACAAGTAGATAGATAAAATGAAAGAAGATAGCTAGAGATAAAGTTGATATATATATATATATGTTAAAACGAAGATTTGCACGGGTTAAATATATAAAATACATATTTTGGGAGTTATAACTCTGTGGATGGCTTGTGTGACCAAGTCGAAACGTCAGTAAATTGATATTAAAAGTTTTTAACACGGATGAACCCGCAAAATATGTATTTTATATATATATATATATATATATATATATATTTATATATATATATATATATATATATAGATAAATGTATAATTGGATGGATCAATTATGAATAGATGGAATGTCATAGATAGCTATAAAGATAGACAAACAGATGAAAAATATATAAAAAATAAATAAATATATAACTAGATAGATAAATTGATATTTTAGAGATAAAATTAATATATAAAAAAGATAAATATATATATATATATAAATATAGCTATATATAAAAAAGATAAATATATATATATATAAATAGAGCTATTGATGAATAGATTGATAAATAGACAGACAATTATTATGTGATAACATTTTAGATTTTTATTGACTGTCTTAAAACCAGAACAGAGACTCACATATATTAAAACACTGGAGCCACAAAAAACATAACTAGTGCATTCCCCCACCCTCCATCATGTACATATACAAATGTATATAGCATGTAATAGCATACATTTTGTCAAAAAATATTGATTAAATTACAATATATTTTGATTATTGAACTGAAGTGTAAAAATCTTTCAACATGCATACACATATATAACTTAGCCAGATTGTATCAATAATCGAGATGATACATGCAAACTTCCTCCTATTTGGAAAGATTTTTTTAAAAAACATTCTTAAATTTAACATTTTTGCTATTGGTGAAATTTTAACATTTTATTCAAATCAGTGATTGTAGCACCTCTACAACCATCTTTCTACCTTTTATAACTCTGTGGATGACTTGTGTGACCAAGTCAAAACATCAGTATATTAATATTAAAAGTTTTTAACATGGATGAACCCGCACTATATATATATATATATTATGGATATATAAATTGAGATTATAGTATAAACAATTTTTAAAAAAAAAACATATAGTTGTTAATAATAAGTTAAAAAAACACATACATTTCATTAAATATGTGTTCACACAAAAAATAAGAATATGAAAAAAAAAACTAACTACCATATTTTTATTTTTAAAATTTAGTAAATAGTGAAATGTCTGTCTTTTATCACTAGTAAACATGCTCTGAGTAATATTCTTTATTTAAATAACTTTTTTCTCTTATAAAAACATAATAGTAATCTCATTATAAAGAAATTAGTATCTCTCTAATTGGCTTAATTTTTAAATTAGTATCAATTATTAGTATGTTTTAAAATTTCTAAAACTTTCAGCATTACACTCAGAAAATATTTCATTATATAAAATACTGGATATAGGAAACAGTAAAATATATGTTTTCAGCATAAACTGAAGAAATTTTATTAATAAACATAATCATGTATAGTGCTCTGAGATGTAAAAACTGTTATTGCTATATTGTAAAATTTATTAACAACATTTATCTTCCTTAAAAAAGCATGGTAGCATATGGTACTCAGAAGGAAAGATGACTTCTTGAATATTGTAAAATTTGCAAACCTTAATGGGTTTTCTATTTGTTTATTTAAATTTTTGTTTGTTTGTTTATATTTTTCTTTGCTTAGCATATAATTGAAGTCTTGTAAACCAATAAAATATTATGATTTGTCACATGACTCTGGCTTACATATTACTGTTATATCAGCATAATTTTCACAATCTCTATGTCACTGTAGACTTAAGTAAATGATAATAGATGTTAAATAATTCTGTTTTGTCTATCTAATATCCCCAAACTAGTTTAAAGTTTATGGCTTTTATTAATGAAGATTTTTAAATTTCAGAATAGTTCTCCCGGTCTTTTAGAACTTAATTTACTCTCGTTTCAGCACTTATTTACCTTTTTGTTATACTATTAAACTATCATTTCAATTTAAGATAACTTGCTTGTATAATCATGTAGATCTAAAACCACTTCAATTTCTACAAAAGGGGGTTGAAATATATTCTAAAGATCCAGCTGCTCAAAATCCAAATCTTCTGGCTGGTGAAAGACATAAATTTAAAACTAATGTGGGAATATTGGCATATGAATAAGTACTACTATCTGACATCTATTATTATTTAAGCAAGTGACATAGTTCATGTAGTTTGTGGTGCACATGAGATCTTCATTTTTATTATAATTAAAACATTATGTTAAACATAAACTGAATTCACTCTTATTTTATATTTTAATTTTCATTTACATATTTTGACTGCATCTTCCAAAGAAATGGAAATATTGGTGTATGACTTGCATAGTTTATATTAATTGAATACAAAACTAAAAAGACATACGGTACTTGTCATATGAATTATTTTTCAATAGTTACTTAAGTAATATTTACTAAGGCTGTAAACTTCAAGAATATGCGTGAAAATACGAAGATAGGGACCTCTACAGGTCGTAACCACAAGCTTATGCTTTGACAATCCTATTTCAACACTTTGATAGAATATCTTATAGACATAATTTCAGTTTTTCATTTTAAAATTATATGTTTTAAATGCTGTGCTACATAAGTTGTAATCCATATTAGCACATAATTTGTAATTATAAGATGACTCATTGTTTATCATAGTCATTGGATATCAACTTCAATCATGCCTATAAACGTAAACTTAACCACAACATCATCTATGTGCATATTTGCATCAAGTCAAAGATGACCGGTAACCAATTTAAAAACGAATGGAAAATTCTTCTGGCATTCGTTCTCGTGTTATTTTTACAAATAACATATAATATTATTTAGAAAATAAATTAATTTTGAAAATTTTTGTAATGTTGTTTTAGAATAATAAAATATAGTAAACTAAAACATTAATAAACATTTTATTTATTAATTAATAAAAATTATTCACAGGCAATTAATAGAAAACGTGCTTATAAAATTTATGAAAGTAATGTTTATCAAATGTTACTTTATAAATATTATTATGAAAGTTTCAAAAGAAGAAAATTATAACATTTTATCAATTATTTTAATTTTAAAACTGTATAAATTAAAATCATGATATATATATATGAAAATTAATTAATAAATGGGATCTCCATTATATAAATGAAATTAAATCCACAGCCAAGGTGTATTGATATGCAGAAACCAAAAAGGCGGGTGGTCAATGCATAGCAATACACCTTGACTGCGGATTAAATTTCATTTAAATCACTGTCCAGCAGATTCTGTTCATAAGTTCACTTTCATTTTTTTATTGTTGCTATTGTTATTATGTGGTGCTGACATGGACCAATTGCTAATCAATATACATAGGTGCGTTATGAACTGACAATCTTTGAGTTCTTACTCTGGCAAAAAAAAAGTTTTACTCTTCTCTTTTTTCAGAAATGTGAAGTGATATTTTGATATAGTTTAATCAAAATTGTGATTACCTTCAACAGTGTAAATTGAATATTATTGAAGAGTGAAAATGATAGAGTGTATTCATCTGTGTGTGTCTATGGATTAATGGCTGACATAAAATAGTCATGGTTGAGGTTTTTGTAGGAGTGTACCCTTGGTTGTCTTCTTTTTAAAAGTAAAACATTCTTATTACATTATTTACACATATTAGTTGTTATAACAAAAGAGAAAAACATAGTTGCACTCTGAAGCTTCAGGTCATCATCAAGATCAGCAATTGTTGATAGAAGCTACAGGATATTAAGTATCTCGAAGTTAACACTTAGCTGTCATTGGCTAATTGTTTATTTGGATACAAAACTGAAAATCATTTTCAAATAAAAACAATTACACAAATTGTAACTGTTATTGCCTATTAAAAAGGTGAAGTTGCACTTTGTGAAATTAGAAGAAAATATTTTTAAAATGATTGATTAAACAAAGCAATATGTATATTTTATTTAAAAAAAACTTATTTTGAAAATGTTCAAGAATAATATACTATAATGAATAATATTTCTGTAGAGTAATTTTCATTACACCACTCTTATGCAAGACAGAAACTGTTTCTATCCACTTGTAGAGAGATATAATTGAAAACAAAGACATGTGAAAAAGATCTATGATCCCAAGATTCACATTTCATGTTCAACCAGCATTCATAAGTTGGCCCTGATTGCAATCTCTTATACATATTTTTATCACTATTCAGTATATATATATATATATTGTAAATATCGATAAGTCGATATCCATTATTTATATATATATATATATATAAAGATAGCAAATTACTACAGTTTAATTGATAAGTGTCAAATGTGCGGCCCTCATAACTTTGACACAAATCACTTAATAAAAGTATATAAATAATTTTTATTAGACATTCATTAAACTAGAGATTATGCAATAATGAAAAATGTTTCTGTAGTATAATTTCACACCACCACTCAAACACAATATAGGGACTGTTTTTTATTCATATTTGACACCTTATGAAGAGATGTGATCATAAACATATGATGAAAGACATGAAAAAGATCTAAGATCTGCCCAAAAGAAAGCATTCCTATTTTGCATTAGAATAGTGTAGTGAAAATTATACAGAAATATTATTTATTATTGGATGATTTTTAATGAATGACTAATAAAATTCTTTATTAATATACTTTTATTAAGTGATTTTTATCAAAGTTGTGAAGGCAGCATGTTTAACATATCAATTAAACTGTAAAAATTTGATATCTATATGTATGTTGAACAATGATAAAGATGTGTGTAAGACATTGTAGAACCAGAGTACTGGTCCACATGAAATGTGCATCTTGGAGATCATAGATCTTTTTTACATGTCTTTGGTCATATGCTTATGATTACATTCCTACAGAAGATGCTAAAAGTGAATAAAAAAACAGTTCCTATTTTGTGTGAGAATTGTGTAGTGAAAATTACATTATATAAATGTTATTCATTATTGGATAAACTTTAGTCTAATGAATGACTAATAAAAGTTATTAATATACCATAAGTTTGATTTTTCTCTCTGCTCAAATATATATTGAGTTCATTTATTTTTTATAAATAAGAAATAAAAAATGATAATGAGAAGATTAATGGCATGGGGGAGAGAATAAAAAGATAATTAATTTCCTTTCTAATTAACATATAACTTTAATAAAAATGTGAATGAGTACCCTCCCCCCAACCAACATTTAAAAATTGTCATGCAATATTTTACTGCAAAAATTGATATAAATATATACATAATTGAAAAAGTGAAAATGCAATAAATATATTTGTTACAGCAACAAATCTTATAGAAGACACCGATTTATAAAATTGTAAAGAAAAAAACTGTATATTATAAATTAAAACAAAAAGTAAATAAAGATAGAATTGTCAAAATAAAATCTCACAGTTGTATTTCAATGATATTATTTTTTCTCATTTAAAATTTTCCATCACCTTAATATAAAGTGTTTGACCAAAACTTTGTATTTTTTCTAAATCTGATGTCACTGATGTCAAAGGTGACCCTATGAATGTCATGGTGACTATTTTGTCTCCCTTTCTATTTTGCTTTTCTCCTCATAGAACAGTGGGATATAATCTTGTCCACCTTGAAACAATAAAAAATGTATTTAAATTTGTGTGTAATTTGTTTTTATAGCTTTATTTATCTTTTTTTTTTATTATATGTGACTTCATTCATTACTAAAGGCTAGTAATTTTTTTTGTTCAAATATTAATATTTGTTAAACTATTGTTTTTGAAATTTTAATTTTTTAAATCATAAGTAATATAATGTTATAGTTTTATTTATTAGTTGTACAATTAATTTTAATATTTATCATGCATGACTAATATTCATTAGTAGAAGGTAACAATTTGTTTTGTTTTTTTTGGGTCAAAATATTATTTGCTAAACTATTATTTTTGAAAATTTCTAGCCTGCCATTTGTTTTTGTTATGCAATAGTTTTTGAAACATACACAATGGTTTCATTTTAATATTTGATAATTACAGGTAAAATATGCTTTTACAAATAAACATAAAATAAATACCGTTTAATAAAATATTTTTAATATGTCTAAATTTGTGTTTTTCCTCCATAAGCATATATATTATATTCTTTCTTAAGTGAGTTTAGTAATTAGTTTATCACATAATTATTTGTTTTCATTTTTTAACCATATTCACTTAATTGTAAAAATAATTTTAGTATATTTTTTAGCAAAACAAGTTTTGCAGACAAGAAGCTAGCAATTTTGTGCATGTGAAATATTATTTGCTGAACTATACATATTTATTTTGTGATTTTTTAAAATATAATATCCATGATGTTTTGATTAATATTTCTTTTGTAATTGAACTTTTTACTTTAAGTTAGTTCACGCACTTTTTTCTGTATTCTGCCACCAGATCTTAGGATTTTAATATTGTTCTCATGACTGAATATTCGATGACATTTAAAATAAAACGCTTGTTAATTATAAAATTAAAATACTTTCAATTCAGTGCTTGTTTTTTATTAATGTTTTTTTTATATGTTTTGTTGTTACATTTTACAGTTTTAATATTTTTTTTTGTATATTATTTTTTATACTTTCCTCAATTCATACACTTTTTTCTGTATTTTACCATCATGCTAATAAATACATATAAGACTTTAACCTTAATACTATGTACCTTGAGTGCTTAATTTTAAGATGAGAGGGACTTCTACAAATCTTAACATAAGATTACAACTTTATAAAGAGAAGAGCAGCCATCTTATCTTCAATCTACTTTTTAATTATTTAGGCAATTCTAAAGCATTTTGATTTGAGAGTGTGAAGCAAGTAAGTTATTCATTAATTAAGTCCATTACTTCGATTGGAAATCAACAGCGAGTTAATATTTAGATCGTATATTTAGAAATATTTCGAATCAATTTAAAGTTGTAAATATTAATTTTGCTAATAGTAAAATTAAAATACTTTTATTTCCAACCATATTAATAATAGAATTACAATACTTTTGTTATTGCATGTTTTTTTTATTTTTTCCATTTAATATAATATCAGGAGTGTTTTGATTGGATGTTGATAATGTTTTTGTTTTTTTTTTAATCATGGTTTCATTTTACGTTAGTAATTTGTTTCCATACATTTGAGATGTGCTTTTTATGTTAGTTTAGTAATTAATTTGAGGACAAAATAAGGGGAATGTTTTATAGCTTGTTTCTATGAAATTTCATTGTTTTTTTTTCTACATAGACAGGACAAAATTTTGTGGATATTATCTAACTTCATTTATCATTTAGTGCACAAGTGATGGGTTCAAAGCTGTTTCTAGTGTTCAAAAACCACATAATTAATCAGAATCAATTTATATCAGGTCTCTATTTTTTACTATACTCTTGATTTTTGTTTTTTTACTATTGTTTGTTATCACTAAATATAATTTACTCTAGCTTCTTAATATTTAAAATATCATTAATTTTTATAAATAAAATTCTGTGATAATCTGAGTATTATTAAAGAGCACTAGTCATACTTTTAAATTTATTTTTTAACTCAAATAAAACTGTAAAAATTGTTCACCAGCAAATTAATTTACCACTAATGAACGTATTTTTGAAAGACCTCCAATCTTCTTAAATATTTTACTTACTATTTCAAACTTTTTTTTTTCATGAAGTATTGAATATTTTTTAATAAGATTTGATGTTTGTGTCATCTCATCTTTTCAATGAAGATTGACATGTTATAGCAATGAAATGTAGCGATCAAAAACTAATACTACATTATAAATTTATTAATAAGTGACATTAACTAGACATTCTTTAATGCATTTAATTGTATAACATATATAGAGCTAAATTATTATATTTAATCAGCTGTGGTGTTTTGTGTATATATAATTTGTTAGCAAAATTTGTTAACAAAATTTACAAATTAAAAATTCTCAAGAGAATTATTCTAGTGTCACGTGATTCAGTCTTTAGTGGCATTGAGTGGTTATGTAAAAGTAATTGGATCCTCAGATAAAATAAGAATGGCTTTTAATGAATTTAATTGGATAGAAAAGTACGGGTTGCGAATTTTAATACTTTCTCGAGAATTAAAAAAAATAATGGCAAGGCTTGTCAGTTATTCTCGTGAGCCAACAGGTGCAGAGTATCGAATACGTAAATGAAAAATAATTAAATAAAACAATTAAAGAAGAAATTTAAAAGCACTAAACACAATTGCTTTACTCTAATGAATTTAATGCAAAGTTTCTGGTTGTGAGATTGATAAAAACCCTTCAGCTATTTAATAATGTGTTATTGCTGAAGACTGTTAAGTTCTTGTTCGGAGACACTCATATACTTATGGTTTAATTTGGAATCTCACATCTATATATACATCATTATATAAGTTTATACACATGCATAAGGTATTTAAAACTAATGATGTATTAATACAGCACAAAGAAAAAGTCGTAAACTGTTATTAAACAGTCAATGCACTTTTTATTTATTGAAGAAAAGTAAACTATGTATTGTCATAACGATTTTTGTTTACAATGATATAAAATATATATTTATCTTAATATAAAGTGTGTTTATATATATATATATTATTAAATTTCAGTATTCAAACTAATCATCACTAACTTTAAATTAGCTTAGAAATATACAGTAAATATTTAAATATTAAATCACCCACATAGTTAAGATATTCAGAACCGTCCTCTGTAAAATAGATAAATACTCTTCATATAATAAGAGATATATAAATGTGAGATAGTTACCTGGACCAACTGATGAGTGCTGGTTCAGCACGAAATGCTTCTCGGGGGGAGGGGATCATTTGTCTTTTATTGTATCTTTATTTATATGAATTTAAAAAGAATGAGAAAGTTTTGAGGTTGTTTTATATATCTATAAAGATATTACACACGGGAAAAAGAAAGATGGAATAGCTCCATGTGTCTATATGTTTAAAAAATTAAAAAAATCAGACATATTAATCTTTAACTGAGGTTTAAAGTTTATATCTATGCTAGAGATAATATCTAGTTTAGAAAATGATTAATAATAATCATTATTGTATTTATTTGAGGTGAATGCTGTTAAAGATGTGAGTGAAGTGAGTTTTACAATAGTAAATAAAAGTGTAACTAATATATAAATGTATTAAAGTCCCTATTTCAAAATAGTCAGCCACGAAACGAATTTTAATATAAACGAACTTTAATATATTCATATATTAATTTCACAGAGGGTGATTGTGAATTTCTTAACTATGTGGGGTGATTTATTATTTGGACATATATTTCCGTTTAACGTTTTGCACTGGGATTATTTTTATAATAAATATTTAATATACATAAAGATTTTTTGTTTAAAATTTATTAATGCTAAGGTACTTACAGATGGTTTTCATGTTCAATGTAAGTTAGCACAGTTTATATCATTTTAAAGATCATTTATAGTGATCTAATTTTATTAAATATCTAATACAACCAACAGGCAAATTGCTTATACTTTCAGATTTATCATACAAGAATAACTGACCAATGTGAGTGATTTATTGTAACAAATGCCAGATCTACCTTCCTTCTATAATATTGACTACAGAGTAAAATCATTTTAATATTAATATTAATACTAAAATATAAGTGATATTAAAAGATTTGAACAATGTAATGCAAAATATGGTATAATAGTGCAATATTTCAACATTGCATATCCACATAATATAACAGTTATTTTTTTGACTAAACTCTAAAAGTATTATTTGACGGATATATGACATTTTTTATGAGCTTATAAAAATGTTATTTTTATCTGAAGTTTAAAAGGAATCAAATTTTTTGTACTGATAAACAAGACAAACATATTTTATGAATTGTTTTAATATTAACAACTTCAAATGTAATAAGTGCTTTTCCTAATGAAAAAAACGTCAAATACTTATAGAACCAACTATGGTTGAATGTTACTACTTATTAAGATATACAAATGAATATTATGAAAAATAAATTTAAAAAAAGCCAAAATACATAACAGAATTTCTTAATACAGATTTCAAAACAAACTTGATCATCCAAGTGTCTACAAAAACAATTCTTTATGAGGTAAACATTTGTGTCTAATATACCATTTTATAGATTGTTGATATGAATATTACCATAATGTCATGAACATAAAAAGAAATAAATTATTTTACAATTGAACAGAATCTAGAAAAATAATCATTTATTTTTCATACAAAAAATATGTGAAAAATTTCAGAAAAGAGTATTGATCTCTCATTTATTCCAAAATAGTTCATATAAATCTACTTGAAAAAAATGTGAATATTGTATAATATTATCTTCATAATCATCATACACCATTTAACTTTATAAGCTACATCAATTAAAACATATCAATTTGTAAAATAATGTAGTATTTGAAAATAGATTTTGTATGATTGGTTGAATGTGTTTAGGATATTAAAAGAGCTTACACTTATGATGTTTCTATCCAAAGTAAGGATTATACCATATAAACATTATGCATATAAAATTATGCCAGGTTCTTCAAGAAAAGGCAGTCTGATTGATAAATTACTGTGATATTCACTAGATAAAAACTATTATATTATTTGCAAAAAGGGTAAATAACCATTTGTACAAGCACATGTCCTGCTGCTACTTCTAAAACTAACATTTTTATATTAAAGTAGTCACTCTAGAAACAGTGATTGTGAAAATATATAGTCTTGTTTTTTCTGAATCTCATGAGAAATAAGTTTATTCAACATAAAATTTTCACATGCATTGTTGTCTCTGAGGGAATATATTTAGCAATGATTTTATGTTATTGTATTTATAATATTCATTAGTTTCTCTCAATAAACATTTCTTTTCAAACACAGTTTATTATACTAGGGTTTTGTTCTCTCATATTTAAGATAAATAATCATTATTTGTCAAAACTGAATTTGAACATTTATTTTCCAGATAATTAGAAATAAGAATTTGTCTCTTTCAAAATATAACAAGTATAATACTTTTATTTCATAGGGCTACAAAACTAATGTCAAATCTCTGTTGGAGCTATTCTCTATTCCTTAGGATTCTTAAAACAAAGAAACATGTTATATGGAATGCATCACTATTTATATCCTGTAAAACATCAGAAGTATGATTATATATATATATATATATATATATATATATATATATATGTAATTATATATATATATATATATATATATAATTAGTTAATGCATACTAATATATATATATATATATATAAAATAAGTAAAATATCCGTTAATTAAAAACAATATTGTAATTATAATTGAAATAATATTTTTAACGGTTTATAAACAATTACAAACAATCTTAAAATCTGTAGAAGTACTTTCGGTTACTTTTTAACCTGCCTCAACTGCAATTTAATGTCAATTGAGGCAGGTTAGAAAGTAACCGAAAGTACTTCAGTGGATTTTAAGATTCAAATTACAGCAAAACTCTCCATATAGTAGTGCCATCTTGTGCTAACAAGAGCAATCAATGGATGCCAGAAGGCATGTGCATAAAATCCATTGATTGCTCTTGTTAGCACAAGATGGCACTACTATATGGAGAGTTTTGCTGTATTTTGAATTGTTTAATAACAATTATTGTGCTAGTATGAGATAGTGATCATGTGATTTTAAGATTGTTTGTAATTGTTTATAAACCGTTAAAAATATTATTTCAATTATATATATATAATTAAAACAAGTTATAAATTTTGCAACTTGCTTTTGAGCTTGCATTTTATGACCATTAGATGGAGCTTACCAATAGCTCTAAACAAGCTTTGTTTTTATAAGTACCAAAAGAGATAGAATTCAAAATCTCTATCATTATCCCTACCTCTAGACCAGCTAGTTTCAAGCTTATGGCTCACCTCAGTTGAGAGCTGGGAGTATAGAAATTAGATCTAAAATACTAACTCAAAAGTCAGCACTTATAAAACACGTTTATATCAATTTGAAAGCATGAATTTATCAGACATGTAAATGTCTTCAAATCCAGCAATACAAACTAGATAGCTATATGGGTCTGAATTTGGCTCAGTTTTACCATATAGTAATAGCCTCTGCAATATAGGGCATTGCAAAAAAACCTTCAAAGGTACACTTATAATAATTAAAACAAGTTATAAATTTTGTAACATGCTTTTAAGCTTGCATTTTATGATCATTAGATGGAGCTTACCAATAGTTCTAAACAAACTTTGTTTTTATAACTTATAATATATAGCTTGTTGGATGTAAATCTGTAGAATTAGTTTGAGACTATAAAGTTAGTGAACAGTAAACAGATTTCTTTAATATATTTTATTAGGAACATAAATATATTGTTGGAGAAGAGACCTTGTTTAAATTATAAATATTATCTCAAAATCACTTTAAGGAAGTGAAATGTTGATTGTAATTATATATTGAACTATTTTTATCATCTAATATTAAATAGTGAATGTCCTTAGAAAAAATCATACTTTATTTAATCTCTCCAAATACATCTACTGTTAATGGCTACATGTGGAAAATTTAAATAAAGTTTGAATATTTCTGAAGACATTCAATATTTAATATTAGATGATGGAAATAGTCTAAAATATAATTACTATTAAAATGACATCATTGCAAACCTTCAGAAAAACTGTGAAATGTTGATTTTTATTCATTGAGAAGATATGACTAAAGATAAAATACAACAGAGAGCTAGAATTAAGAAAGGTATTGAGTTCTTTAGAAAAATAATTGCTGTAGGAGGTAAAAGACAGCAAAGCAAATAATAAAATAATGAATGTAAATGTATTTGTTTTTTTTTTTTCATAGATTAAATTGCCAAATCACTATATACTTATATATTATTATTACTTATTTTTTTATCTTTGCTTTTTTCTTACTTGTTTTCAAATCACCATTACTGATGATGATAAGAAAAGATTGTTAATTTAAAGTATTTGATTATTTTACATATGGCAGAACAACATGGATATTGGTTTTAAATATGAAGCAAAGTTTTTTATTAATGTAAAACAAATGTATTATTAACAACAAAGAGAGATTACATAACTAAAGCATTAATGATGTTATTACAAAAATAACTGAAGATGCAGTTTATTATAAAAAAAAAAAAGGGAGATTAGTCAATGGACCATACTAATTTTTGATTGGATACTACAAGATATCAAGCGTCCTAGAAAAAATATTTTGTCTGAAGAAATCAAATTTATTAAATCATTATGGTTAAAAAAAGTTGCATTATTATTACCTGCTTTTATATGAAACACTGATGCACAGTGATATATCCACAGCAAAGGTAAAATTAAATAAAATAAGATATTTTCTTTTGTTTTTGCTTTACAACTATTAAAAAAATGACATATCTTTATTAATATAAAAGAGGAAGATAAGAAAAAATAAAAATGAATCTTAAGAGTGTTTTAGTTAAAAGCTACATAACAAATTAGACTAATCTTTTGTAAATTTAAGTGAAATAAACGTCTTTTATTCTCCTGTGCTCTCCAAATGGAATCTGTTAAATATTGATTTAAAAACTATAGAATCTGAAAATTGCAACGACGACTTTCCACAAATCTCTGAAGACAGGCAAAAGTATTTATACAACTCACAAACGTAATTTTCACGGAAACGTAATTTTTAAATGTTTATAAAAAAAAGAAGTACGCTATTACGGATATTCATAAACTACAACTCATCACAAATGAAAATAAAACGGAAAAAGAAGATAAACGATTGACATAAAAATAATTAAGGTATACATGGCTTAATTCATTACTATTATTATTGTTATTTTAATTTTCATTAATAAACAAACAAATTTATTTTTTATATACAGTAAAGATGCATGTAATAAATAATAAGTTTAAAGTAAAAAAAAATAATGCATTAGCAATAAATTAAAAATTGTAATAGGTATTATAAATTACTTACAAACATATTTCGACAACGAACTCATATCTCTTCTTTCTAAACTTTGGCGATGTTTTTGTTTTTACAAATAAATAAATAATATATTTCATTTATCTTCAAAGTATATAGATATGCTAATGAAATATCTTTTAATTATGGAAATAATTTTCTAATCATTAATTTTGTTTTTCTAGACTATTTCAAAATTGTTGAAGTTTGATCGCATTCATAGAAAGAATATATGTTTACGGATAAAATAAAGAAGTAAATAATTATTATCATTTAGGTATATCTTCACGATTTTTTAAAATGACACTTTTGAAAACAATATTTACTATCTAATTTACATATGACTTTATTCAGATGTTCAAAGAAAAAGATGAACTAACATTTGCCATGGTTGTCCCATATTATCTGATATTTTAGGTACATCTTCTAATTTAAATGTTACTTTTTCACAATTGAGTAATTAGCACTTAACAAAGGCACAATAAATAATTGTTACTTTATTCTTTTTTTTCAATATTGACTTATCATGCCACATTTGCCACAATATCTGTTAGTAAAGTTCATAAGCCCATAGTTTCTGTTGATGAGTAGTGAAAAAAAAACTCCTACACAATTTATCAATTTTATTAAAATTGATAGATGAAATGATAGCCAGGAATTTATTACAGTTCTCCCTGAAAGCTTGTGCAACAAGAAATAAAATAATGTTTTAAAGGAAATTTTAAATACATGTTTGTTTTTTTTTTAATTTTTAGTATTAAAAATTACTTTTATTGGATTTATTTCAAATATTACGTTTTATCCTTCAGACAATTTAAAAGATAAATATCTTTTAAAATTCAATATTTTACAATTTTTGTAATCTTATGAATAAAATTTCAAAATAACATCATTATTATTATTATTTTTTTGTTGTTTGCAGAAAGTAGAAGTTTTCAAAATTGGGATGCCACAAATATTAAAGATATTTTAGAAGATGCTATTAAATAATTAATTAATAACTTGTAGATTTATAACTTTATGCTTGTCCAAATTATGATAATATTAAATAGTGCTATCACACTTATAACGTAAAGCTGTATAATTAATATCAATTAGCCAATTAAAATGGCTGGGCGCTTTAATCGTAAAGAAGCATGTTTTGCTATATCAAAAAGATGGTCTAATTGACTCATTTGCATAAAGTTTGCATATTATACTGATAGAATGATTTCAACGAACGAGTCAGAACTGGCTATGATTATGAGAAGTACAGTTTCTCGAATGCGTTCAGCCATTTTCTTTTCATATGTCATAGCATCGGCCGGGACGCGAACCCACAACCGTCTGCAACCAATTACTTACTTGCATGGCGGCTGCGATACCTCTCGGCTAACAACACAAGACAGCGCTCAGCCATTTTCATTGACTAATTGATATTAATTATATAGTTTTATGTTATAAGTGTGATAGCACTATTTAATATTATCATAAATGTATAATTATAAATCTAGCACTCAAATATAACTCAGAAATATTGATAAATAGATACAAGTAATTTGAAAGCTTTTTTAGCAGTGTAAGTCAGGATAGTATTGATATCTATTTTTATAAAAAACATATGCATCAAAATTATTTTCTTCTCATTAATATCCACATTATTAAGTAGAATAAAATGAGATATATCCAGATCATAGTAATGGCTTCACTAGGCACTTTATAAAAATTTCGATAAATTGTGGAGAAATATATATCACTTACTAGACAAATCAATTTCTTACTGATGAAAAATTTATAGTTTTTATTTTTAACTTATATTTTATCTAAATATTCACTGCTATATATTTTACAAAATTATTTTAGATGACTTGTTAAACTGACTTTAAGTCAACAACTTGAATTTTTTTTCATTCTATTAAGATATCTTTTATTTAATTACTTAAAAGACAAATGCTATCCTCAAAAATTTTAAATACAATTTTTCCACTGCAGGATGAAGATATCCCAAGGTAAATCTAATTTTTGTAAATAATAGTTTCTCTACTTAACATATTATTAATAAACATTTTTTATCTCTTCCTTTTATATAACATATGTTTTTTTTTATTTGTGCATTTTTCAATCTCATTGATGCAGTTTACAAGTTCAGTAAACCAACTAGTGTTATTTCTTCTATTGATATTTCCACTCAACTCCATTTTAGTCTCTCAATTAGTTCAATAAATGACTTGTTAACATTCGCATTATATTAATATTTTGGCTGGTTCCTAATCATGTTTTGACTACAGAAAGTCATTCAAGAATATGACAGAGATATCAGAAAATAAGGAAATTAATTTTCTGACTTTTTATATCATAAAACATTCTTAAATGATCTTTATTACCTGCATAATAGCAAGTTTAGTCTAATGCAAATGTCTGTATAGTGTAAATATTAATAGCCCAGACAGGCAGATATAAATAAATCTGAAATATAAGTTTGCATGTTTTATCTATAAATATTTTCACTTAATACAATCACACACAACATATATAAATATATTACAGTAAAGATTAGGTATTTCCGCAACTGCCTTATAGAAAGTATAATTTAATTATACTGAATGCTCAGTATTAAGTCAGTGAGCACATATCAATATCATTTATGATAACTTTTCTTTCCTCACAATTCAAGACCCAGAAACTTTTACCTGTAGAATTATAAATATGTTATAAATGTATTTATAAACATTTGCATATTTGAGATTGAAATATTTACATGACTATTACTACTATTTAATAAAATGGGAGTAGAATGAATTTTAATGCTATTATTTTTCACATAGTATAGATACTTGTATATATAAAATGATGTCTAGAAATTATAATTATATATCATAAAGTTGAGAAATCACTTAAATTTTTAAAATAATTGTTTTGCAAATGAAAAAGCTTATTAAAAATTATAATGCAGTACTATTATTTAGATGCTAAAATATATTGTGTTAAGCAAAAGAAAATCAATGGTAAATTAATACTATAAATAATCTCATGTTATTGCTTTGTTATAGTATTATTTTTTTTAATTTTATAACTACCTGGGAAAAGAAGAATAAACATACCCAATTGCATATATAAATATCCAAATTATTCATTATGTTAATTATTTGCTGGGTACACAATTATTTAAGAAAAATTTGATAATTCTCAGCTTTGACATCCTCTTATCCCCATGACAGTTTTATTTAGTAAAATTATTATTTAAATTAAAATCTGAGAATAAATGTTTACCTGTATTTATACAAATTATTGTTCAATGGTTCTCAAATTGGATGCATTAGTCAAGCATTAGTGGTCAAGTGGTCAGCACAGCTGCCTTACAAGTAGTTGCCCTGGGTTTGCGTGTTCACTTCCCGGCTGATGCTTTGACACATGGAAAAAAATAGGATGCATTAAACAAATCTGCTCTCTAGTTCATTGATGGTAATGACAAACTACCATTAATATGCTGATTAGTATTTTGATATAGTTAGATCAGTATCAAAGAAAACTATTAAAAGTCAACAAATTTCTCTTTTAGAAGTTCATTTATCATTTATATATGAGTAAATTGTAAACTAAAGCAAACTATAACTGATGATATTAAGTATATTTATTATGTGATTATAATAAACTCTTCTAGAAAAAAATATTGACATAAGAATTAAGTAGAAAAGTAATAAATTCATTTTGAAGATTATCATGTTTTTTTCAGATTTGATTTAATGCTCAGATTGAGATTTCCCAAATATGATCGATGCTATATAATATTATCATGCATATCATTATTAAAAATTAAGTGCTAGTGGGGAATTTTATCTTTGTATTTTTTTTTTTTTAAACCACTATAAGAATCTATTGTTAAGGGAAACTATTTTTGTTCTATTCTGGAAATATAATTTATTACAAGAATCATCATGAACATAGTAAACAACAGAGTTGTCTATAGGAGATGGATTTCATGAGTATCTCATAAGGATACTTTAAAACTACACATGAGCAGGAAAGCTATGATTCTTAAAGTGTAGTGTCCCAAAAATGTATCAATAAATAAATGATAATGGAAACAGAGTGTTTAATATGTATTTTAGTAACAAGCTAATACATCAGAAGAAAATTTTCTGGATCATAAAATAATTTAAACATCTTAATAAAAATTCCCATATGTGTATATATATTGCGAGCCATAATTACACCTAATAACAAATGGGTTTTATGAGCTCATAACAACTAACATCAAATATGAACAAAAAAATTAATTATAAATAACATTTTGCAATATTTTTGGATAATATTGGATAGAGTTTTGTATAGAAGTTTGAAAATTTAATGGAAAGAATACATCAATAGGTTAAAGGCAAAAATGTTTAATGACATACTGCATAATACTCATGCAATATACTCATCTTGACCATCAACTTAGCATAAATTATATGTTTTAATATGTATTCAAAGTTTATGCATATTTTATAATATTTCTCTACTCTGGATGTAATTTGGTCTCTTTTCAAAATAAGTGATGGTATCTTGACTGTTTTTGCTAGAAGTTCAAGTGATTCACAATTTTCCATTGCATCTTCAATAAAATGAATAAGACATTGCAGATATTATTTAATATAATTTGCTCCCTGTCTTCATTTTTCTAACATTATGCTTGCTAATCTTTTCTATTATTTTATCCCAAGTTTTGTTTTATTTCAAACAGCAATTTATACTTCAATTATACATCCTATCTCTAATTTATCTTTTCATTAATATAATTTTTAAATTCTCTCTTTTCATATTTTAATATAAACTGTTTCTATCTTTATAAAATTATGCATTCCATAATTATTTTTTCATTTTTTTATTGCTAAATAGTCTCCTTTTTCAAATTTCTATATCATTCCATTTGCTAATCTTTTCTTTAGTTTTTAAAGATAGAATATTATCTTAAACAGTAAACTGTTTCTCCAGTTCATTATCATATATACGTTCAGCTATGTAAATATATTTTCACTCTTTGATTTATTATCATACAGTATTTTGTTTTAATTTACCATAATCTCTATTGATTATTCTCTGTAATTATCTATCCCTATATATTTTGTTTTTTTCTTTATCTATTTTTTTAAATATATACTTAGAAAAAAAGTCACAATTGAACAGCTTGAACTTTTTATCATTCTTTTGATCCATATTATTTCCTTTATTTTTTAAGTTGTCAATATTTTTTTTATTCCTTGTGACTATTTTCTTTCTTATGCTTACATCTATCTCATTGGTTTCAAAATAAATATTCCCATTTGCCACTCACCTTTTTTCTAAGATGACAATATCATTTTAATATTATGCATACAACTTTAAACATCTACCTCTTTCCAAAGACATTAGTATATTTTATATCTATTATGAACTTTATATATTACTATCTGTATTAAAATTTCACCTATAAGTAAATGAAAAAACAATTTCTGAGTTAAAATTTATAGGTTTATATGCTTCTTAATTATTGGGTCTACTTATGTTTCAAATTATAAACAAATAAGTCGTTAGGAAGATAGGGAAGTAGATGAATGATTTAAGAATGCAAAGGAATGTTTGTATGGGTGAATGGTTGGATAGAAAGGTAAGTAAACAATTACAAAAATATGTTGACAAATACAGATAGACAGACAAATAGAAGGATAGATAGACAGATGAATAAGAATAAATTGCCAATCAAAGAGAAATAGATAGATAAAGAGATAGATAGGTAAATAGAGACATATAGACAAATAAATAAATTGATAAATAAACAGTCAGACAGATAATCATATAGAGATAGAAAAATAAATATATAAATAAGATAAACAGATTTATAAACATATATATATATATAGAGAGAGAGATAAGCAAACATATAGTCATTTAATTGCTCCAAAAAACCCGTTAATGTTTGATTCGATCAAAGAAAAAGAACAAAGAATCAAATTTTCTACAACATATTGTTAATGGATAATATTTTAAATGTTTACATATATATATAAATCAAGGTTTCTAATTATTTGTGGGCAGATATAACTCACACCTGTTATCTTATGTCTCAAACATTTGTTAAAGAAAACAAAAAAGCAGTAATATTAGTCAGTCAATATATTTATCAAACACTTTTTTTGCGATTATATAAATGGACGAAACAAAAAAAGGGATCAATAAATGATAAATGTCATTTGGAAAAATAGAACATTAAAACTTTTTGTATAAAATAAAATCGAAGTTATAAGTTAGTTGTAAAAATATTTTAAAATATATCCAATAATATTTATATATAAATATTTGATTAACAATAACTGAATTGTTAGTGGCTCCTGAGTTCACATGACATTAGCACTAGAAGTGATAAAGTGAGTTTCAATTTAGAAACCTATAGCTTTTGATTAGTGACCTTGCATTATATTAAACCTGACTGGACATTATTTGATTTTAACTCTTAATTGAAACTAAAGCCAATGATCTTAATTATATTCTATAGTAGATTGAAATTTTTAAGTGTAAAATAAATTCATAATTTTGAAATTTTAATAAATGGGATGATTACATATTTTTTTGTAACAACTAAATGCATTGTTATTTTTTTCTGAATATAAATATAGTCAAATTGGGTTTTAGTCATAAAACAATAAATAAAAAAGTTGAAAAAATAATTTTGACCATATATTTATATAAATACATAAAAGCATCCTACATCTAAACAATACCAAGAATACCAAGAATCTCAAACCAAGGCAACATTTTTTTATTGTGATAAGAGTGGATATCCACCTTTATCTATGTTCTAATAAGTTTATATAAACACTAAACATTAACAATTGATTGAAGAAGATTGAAATTCAAAGAAGTTTAAATAAATCTAATTTTAGTTTTGCTTAATAGGTATTATTTAAAATTATATAAATATTAAAGAAAATTAAGGATATTAATAAAATAAGTAGAATTATTCAGTATCAAACTATATCCTTTTAAAATATTTTGAAAAATAACTGCTTCGTAATATATAATCTATTGCTCTTGATATATTCAAGTGCATATTATTAAAAAAATCTTAAGATCAACTATTGATAAAAAAAAATTATGAAAGGAATTTAATTTTTAATACAATTTTATAAATTATAAATCAGCACTATATGGTAGAAGTAAAATGACTATTTGTTTTTATTATTATGATATGTACACAAAGATAAAAAATAGAAAATAACAGATATTGTACTCAAACACAGTAAAAAAAAAATCATAGTTGAACTATGTTCTTGTACCTGAAATTTTTTTTGATAAATTCACAAGTCTTTTACTAGCCTGTATATTAATAGTATATGATGAAACTGATATAATTTGTGAATGGTTTCTAGAAAAAAATGTTAATATTCTCTCATGAAAAAATATCTTGAGATCTCTTAAAAATAAAAGAAAACAAGAATGGATTCTTATTTATTATTTAAAAATAGCTCATACATATTAAATACTTTTGAGCTATCTAACTGGAAGCCACTGTCTGAAATTTTTAATATTATTTTTATGTTCAAAAGACAAATTTAAAGATATTTACAAAGAAATGGCATATGACGATCATCTTTAATGATGACAGTTTTCTCTAAATGCAGTATTTTTAGCCAGAAATAAACTCATCTGTATGTAAATAATTTCATCTAACTTGGGATCAAAATAGGTCATTGATAAAGATATTGAAGTGTCAGCTAATATGCTTGTAGTGCAATTGTTTCTATATCTCAATATTTACATAAAAAGCAGTGGCTTAAAAATAGCAGTTTACATTTGTTTGTAGAAATTGGAAAGCTAGATGTGAATTGCATTAGATAATGATTTCCATAACGATTTTATTCTTTATAGTCATTTGGTCTTTGACAATTTTGAAACATTAATAAAAAATAATAGTTTTTAGTAGCTCCAGTTGTTATGAAAAATGTATTTTTTTAGAAAGATACAAATTTGATATGAATCATATCCTTATAAAGGAGATGTACATTTTTGTTGTACATTTTCTATCAACTCTTTACAAACTCCTATGTAAAAAGTATTTTGTTTATAAATGTATATATTTTTTATATGATATCAAAAATATACTAATAACGTACATGTATTTCACTATTTAGTCAAATCTGTTTACATATATTTTTGAATGCAAGATAATATTCTGCCTATAATCAATGTTTTTTTTATAGATTAGACAACTTCTGTATGTCTCCATTCTTTTTTATTTCATAAATAATTTCATATAAATAAAGATACAATAAAAGACAAATAACCCCCAAGATGCATTTTGTGTTGAACCAACCCTTATTTGTTGGGACAGGTCACCATCTCGTAAATATCTTTATTACATGAAGAGTATTTATGTAGAGCAAATTATCTCATTTTTATTTTCATACGTCAACTTACTCCACTCCCAACTTTTGCGTTATCAACTTTTTGATAAACACGTAATGATTTTACTAATCATTAATTCAATGTTTTTTTTTTTTTCTGAGAAAGGCATATAATTTCAGTCAATACTACACAAAAATGAATAAATAAAAAAAGAAGGGCAGACTATTAACCAATATTATTTAAATTTTACATTATTTTTTGATTATTTAAAAAAATAATAATTCCACTTTCAGAACATATTGGATTGTCAAAATATGTTAAAAATATAAATATAATGAATACAATACTCTAATTTAGCTATTAATAAAGCTTATATAAATTTATGCCATATTTTGAAAATTTATATACAACTAATCTCAAACAAAAATATAAATTCAATAATAATTTAATTTTTTTTTCAAAAATAAACATTTTTTTTAAGAGAAAACCAAGTCATACTACACCTGAAGCTGTTTAGAAAATATAATAAGATAATCCTTAAAGAAATGTCATTAAGCTTTACTATTTGCTTCCTACTAAGAAAACATGATGTACAGCTAATATTAAATAATGTGTGATATATTTAAGATGGTTTTTCAAATATTTTATTGAAAAATGAATTTTCAATTTTTTTTTTAAGTAAAATTTTAAAATTTCTTTGATAACATTTCACAAAAATATTTCTCAGTGTTCTTTGGAAGAAAGGAAATCACAATACATTGATTTACAAATGTCTATTTTTTAAATATATGAATGCAGATAGATATGTGTCAAACATTATACATGCTTGTGCTATTAAGCTTAAGCAATGATTTTAGGTATATACATTAGATAAATACTTAAAGTACAATGCTACCTGTAAGTTTTCTGTTAACTAATAAATGATATAAAAAGACAAAGTGTTTCAAAAAGATAAAGTTTTTTGAAGATTTCTATATTTTTATTTTCGATTTTAAAATGAATCACTTCTCTCATTAAAATAATGCTTACATTTTTTTTTTATATTTACACATATTCATTTTTTCTAACTTTGTTCTATAGCTTTCATCATAAGTGTCATTAAGTTTTTTTTTTATTGTCAGCTATAGCATGACATATTGTTTAATTATAGCTTTCTATGTCCTATAAATATTTCTTTTAAATATAATAAAATATTTAGAACAACCAACTTTTTATGAACATTTTAAAAAGTATTATTATTAATTGGATCAAAGTAATTAATATAGTTAATAAAATACATGATGAGATTTTTTTGTAATTTCTAATCATTTTAATTATCCAGTAAATATCACCATGACTTCTTTTATAATTTTATTTAACTCCAAATCAACTTGTAAATTTAAAAATTCTCTTTAAGGAGATACAATTTTCAACATAATTTTACTTGCATGATTTAGAAAAAACATTATATGATAATTTAGACACTTTACCAAAAAATCTTTTTTTGGATAAAAATATAAATTATTTTTTCAATCTGCAATTTATTGAGTGTTTTTCTTCAGAGTAAATGGCTTACATTGATTAGTACTTTTATAGATTTCTTCAATTTTTCAAATTTTTTATAGTAATGTAAACCTCTATGATCCAAAGTGACATCATTTTCCATTATTAGTTTATTTTATGTAATTAATTTATTCACTTATTTTGTTGAAATACCATTAAGATTTAGTTCTCTTTTATTTAAATATAAATAATACATACAATAGAATTACTAACAAAAGCTTGTATAATACTTTTACATAAAAATGTTAAATACATCAACATAGTATGCTGAGCATGCTTTTGATTAGTAGATATACTCATTTATTTTTTATTTCTGAGTAATTTTTGATATTTAAGTTGTAAACTGTCCATTAAAAAGTCTTGATATGTTAACACACAAAAAAGCAGTTTTCATAAATACTTACAAAGATGCACATGGCTTAGTACAGTTTAAGATTAGCTTTAAATATTGAGATACTAAAATAAGTTATATCAAATAATGGAAACTTGATTATTAATTAAATAATGATTATTTTCTAGGCTTATAACTTTTTTTAACTCAACATATTAGTAAAATCTGAAAAAAAAAAAACGTTTATATTAACAAACAACTTTCATGATTCTTTTTTGTAAAAAGATGTATAACTGTATAGTATAGCTTAATTCGAAAAATTATTATCATATAATTACCTCAAGTGTAAAAAAAGACCAAATTCATACTGTATTTTTGTTAATAAACTTTCAACTAGGAAACCTATAGAAATATAAATGTTTGCTTGCTCGATACCTGAGAATTATAAAAAGGATTGTTGACAAAATGTATTTGCCTGACTATATATTTATTAATCATAATTATTATCAGTCACAACAAAATTTCACCTCTGTAGAACAATTAATTTATAATAATAGTATATATTAGCCATTAAAAATATATAAATAAAATATCATTCCAATGTTCCAATGCTACTCAGATTTATTGTTCTTAGTGTACAAAGTTGCCAAATAAAATTTCTATTATTACAATTTCAAAACCATTTTCTGTCATTAATTTTAAATATATTACAAAACAAGATTATATACAATTTTAGTGATTCTTGCATAAAAATATTGATAACATTCAATTATTATATGAACTTTATTGATTTAAATACATTTTTTAACGCAAAGTGTTTATTTTATTTTTAATGTCTATGTAATTCTATGTATGTGTTTTTAATTCATTAAGAAGATTTCTAAATATTTTAGAAGTATATTGATATTTCTATCCTAATTTTAATATTTATTACAAAAGTTAAAAACTCTAAAACACATTTTACTTTTTTTAATATAATATTTCATGAAAACGCTACTGAAGTAATTATCTTTTTTATGATTATATATTCAAAAAGTTTATTAAATAATAGAATGCCATATTATAACTAATATTTTTTTGTTTATGTATTTCTCTTCTATTAGGTTAGTTATTTTTACTTTTAATAATATTAATAATCTTTTGTTATTAAAATAATTTGTAAGACCAAAAGTTATTATTCCATATCTAAACAATAATTCATCTGAGATTTATCTATGATAACAAAAACATTTGTTAGAAAAGTATAATGAATTTTATATAAAAAAATGAAATTAAGTATGTATTTAGTAATTAAAATATTAATAAGCATCTCTCCAACATATTTTTCCAGTTATTATAATTCAATATATCTAATACATTTTATGTTTAATGGCCACTCTTAGCATTTCACACTTGTGTGATCATCTTATATAATTGTTACTATTTTTTTTTTCTGAGCCAACGTTTTTTTACTGAACATCTCTCATGTATAATATTAATTTTAGTAATTCATTTGATTTTATTTTAAACAGGTTGTCATAGAAATTTTCTGATTAGTTTTTAATTAAAGAATATTAGTTTGGTTTCATTGTTATCATATGGTGTTCATTTCATGGTTGTATTGCATGGCATCATATCATTTCTTTAATAAAAGCAATAAAAATATACTTTTAATTAGGCTAATCTTACTAGAATATGCAAATATATGTTATTCATTATCTATATAATTTATTTATCTACAATTTTAAATATCATACTCAAATCAATATTTCTGGCAGTGACGAATATTAATTACTTCATTGTTTTTTTATAAAATGGTTTAACTTTTTTAAATATTCATTACCAATAATTATTTGATAGTCTGTGTATAGCCAGAATACATTTTCTTATTATTTATTCAAAAAAATGAGTATAACTC
The DNA here is from genome assembly GCA_028023455.1 of Epiperipatus broadwayi. Lineage (NCBI taxonomy): Eukaryota > Metazoa > Onychophora > Udeonychophora > Euonychophora > Peripatidae > Epiperipatus > Epiperipatus broadwayi. The sequence goes on along the minus strand of JAQFVV010006361.1, from coordinate 966,159 downwards.
CAAGGTTTTTTAATTCAATATCTAGTTTATCAGTTAGTTTTTTTTTATAGTGAAAATTAATATAGCTCCACCTTTTCTACTATTTTTACCGAATGAAATTTTATTCTATAATTGATAATAATAAATATACTAAATTCTTCATTTTTAAATAATCATTTTAGTAATCTTAAAATATCAAATAAATTAATATATGTTAAATGCGCTCAGACTCAATAATAATTTAACGTAAAAATGTGTGATTTTACTCATTCCATTCCAATTTTTAATATTCCTAAGATTTATATATATATTAAACATGTTTTCAGTGTTACATTTTTGCATTTATTTTTACCATTCTATTATTCAAACACACATTTTCACAGTCTTCTAAAATAGCATGTTTTTCTATTTTAATTGAAAATACAAATGAACAACATTATTTAAAACACTACTTCTTAATAGTTTACAGATATGATTTTTTTTTTGCAAATAAATGAAGTCATTCAAATATATACATTGAATTATCATGATTAAAAAATGCTTAAAAGTTAAACATAATATATTCACACAATTTAAACTTAACTTATTAGAAGATATTGTTTAAAAACATGGACTTTCTAGTTTCAAAATTACTTAGAATGAATTATTCTTTTATTTCCATTCTTTTGTGAATTTGTATATTTAATAAGGTATAATTTATTAGTGTATTTATTATTTGATAAATTTTACATGCATTGTGTTTTAGATTGTAACAAAGTATAGAACGTAATCATCCCTTCCTCACTAGTGTAATTAAGCAATTGTGTTCAATCTGCAAGTATATTCTTGTCCCAACCACAAGATAGAGTCTTTAAAAAAATAAGAGCAGCTATCTTATTTCCAAACTCAAATGTAATTATATAGGCCAATCTTAACGTTTTTATTTTTAGAAAAAATCATATGTATATTACATGTATCATCCAAAATGAAATAAAAATTTGACAAATATTCTTGCAGCATTTTAAACTTTATTGAACTTATAAATAAATGTAAAGCATATAAGATTGCTTTTTTTTTTTTTAGAAGAGTAAGCTTTCAATAATTACAAAATAAAAAATATATTTACAAAGATTGCATTTTTAATAAATAATAAATCCTAATACTAAATAAATAAAGTTACTTGTTTATATAAAAATATAATAAAAAAAAAAACTGACTTGAACATTTTTCCAAAGCAAACAGATTATTCCATGTAATCCTATCAGTTTTTAGTTAGAACTTTCATTTACTGAATATAATTAAAACTGAAGTACGAAATTATTAAATATGGACTATGAAAATAAAATGGTAAATCACAGTGAAAATAAATATGACAGCTAAGATCTCAGAGAGCTATGGAGATACTGGAAATACATTTTTTCTAAAATCTGTTATTGCTTTGGGGAAAGAGTTAAATAAAAGATAGATAAATAAATATAAAATTTGATACTTATATTTATTTTATTATGAAAAAATTTTGCATTGCTAACTGACAGATATTCAATAATGTAATACAATTTGTGCCACTTTGATATGTTATTTTATAAATTGTAGGTAACATATAAAATTGGTTTAAAAATAATTACAATAGTATTCCCATACATGTTATTTAAAAATATTATTTCTTTAAAAAAAATACATTTAAGCATTATTAAATGAACAAAATTAAGTATATAGATATTAAGTTATTATTTTAGCAATTTTTGCTTTAAAAAATAATGGGAAAAAAATAACATTAATTTATTTTTCTTATTTCTATTTATTTGTTAATAAAGACATTTTGCAAAATATTAATGGATGGAATTTCTTAACTGGTTTGGAAATTGTAGTCTAATGTAAAAGTGATAAATAACAGACAACTAATTTTGACAATGTTTTTTTTTATATATTTTATACATAACCTGAAAATTAATTATGAATAGTCATATGATTTTATAACAATTCAAATTTTTTGTAACAGAGAAACTATATTCTGAGCAGTTTGTTATAATTAATATCCATAGACAGAACTATGATCAGACATTTGAATCTGTAACCAAATATTTTTGGTTTACATTTATTTAAAAAACAAACTTTTAGCAAATGTTTGCAAATGTTTTGGTTTTGTACATCATATGTAAAATGTGAGTCGATAAATATTATTCAAATACTTTTTGAATAAATTAATTTTTTCACAAAAATTGTTATTTATTACAACCTTTGCCTAAATATTTTCACTTTCTTTTCTAAGCTGGTATACTAGTGCTCTGATATTAATTGAAAGCTGCCAACATAATTCTTCTATTATCACATGCTATCAAAATTAACTTTTAGTAAAAAACTAAATATTTTTTTGAATTTATATGTTTTGCATAATAAGAATAAATGTATATAGCAGGTATTCCTACGTCTTATTTTTTAACGATTTATTTTTTTCTTTGATATATTTAGTTGTAATCTTTGTGAAATTTTTTGTAATGAAATTGTGAATGGATTTTAAAATACTTGAAAAATAGAAAGTTTTAAATTAATGTACTACAAAATAATGGTTGTTTATCTGTATATTCAAAGCAATTAACATGCAGCATTTATTATGATTTTTATAATATATACAAAAACAAATGATTAATTGAAAGGAATTATACTGCCTAATCTGTTGTTTTAGTATTCAAAGGATAATTGATTCCTGTAAAGCATTGGTGGCATAGTGGTTAGCATAGCTGCCTTTTAAGCAGCTGGTCCAGGTTTGCTTGCCAGTCAATGCATTTGACATATATAAAAAAGGATAATTGATTTTTAAGCAAATGAATATGCAATATTTTCAAAAAATAAAAGAACAAAACATAAACAATTAAGTTAAAATAAGATTATATTGAAAGTTAAAAATTACATAATTCTGATTTAATTTTAATAGTTTGCACTCATTTATAGATCATTTGTTGAAATATTCAGCTTCAGATGAATCTATCTACCTTATGCATTGTAAATGGCCAGATTGGAGTGTGTCACAGTATTTAAAAAAATAAAGAAGTTTGTTGGTCTTGTGTGATTTTTGTTTCACTTGATCTGTGGATAAGGAAAGTATTGAAGTGTTAATATTTCCCAGGTAACTGGCAACTATGATTCTCAAACAACATTTTTATTTATTAACATTTAGCATCAATTTATAAATCTGTTGTGATCAACCTCAGAAAAAAATAGAACATGTAAATAAATATATAGATTTTGGAACTAGTTAAGTGAAACATAGAAGTTTACTTGAAGAAAATCAATATTATTATTAAGTATTACATATTTTAATTTCTGTTATTACAATCACCATAGCAACACCTATTATAAAATTAAATGTTTTATGTTTCATATATGTTGTTCATAAATTAGCTACATAAGAAAAATTATTATTAAAAAAACATATGTAGAAATATTTATATGCATTAAAATATATTAGAATTATATCATATGAATTTATTATTTTGGTTTAAAATGAAAAATAACTTGTAAAACAATATTTTATTTTTACTGTAGCCAATTATATTGAAATCTCAATTTCACTTATTAATTGGAAGCAAATTTTCTTGAACAATTGTTGTGACAACAATAATCTCATCAAGAGTATCTTATAAATAGAATAGAGACTCTGTAATTTGAGTTTTTGTAATTTTGTCATTGCCTACAATGTACATTTCAGATATGTCTTTAACGATTTATTAAATTTTATTGTTTAAGTGGTTAATTTATAAAACTATGGAAGAATAAAATTTTTAACCATCTGCTTATTCAATTGGGCAGCTTGCTGATGAAATTACAGAAAAAATGGCAAAAATATGAAAGAAAAAACCCATCAAAATGCATTGTATTGCAAGTCAGTTATATAAAGATATTCCATGGTTAAAAATCCAGAATTTCATTTATTTATTTATGATGGATATAAACCTCATTATATGTCTATGGATGTCATATTTTAGATCAGGGAATTTTACAAGATCAATTAACTCAAACTATGGGTGATATTAAGCAATATTAAACTTTACTTTCATAATCCAAAAAAATGCTAGTATTTATTCTTCTGTTGATTATGATTGGATTGTGTCACTGAAATAATTCTCTTTATACTTTATCATCAATGAAAAATAAAAATAAAGCCAGGGATGTATAATTTTGCATCAACTAAGTATCTGCTGTCTTTAAAAGCTTGGATACATTTATATGCATAAAAGAAAATATTGTAATTTAGATAGAAAGTACTTGAATTCAAATTCATGATATTTACCACTCATGCTCACATTCTCTCTTTAAAGAAAAATCATTTCTACATCTAAGGATTGAAAATAAATAACCAGAAGCTACATTGGATTAGTGGATAGTGGGTGAAAAATGGACAGACTTTCACTTAAATGATATATATATATATATATATATATATATATATATATATATATATATATATATATATATATATATATATATATTGTAACATTCATATTTGTACATTCACACAACAAAATCCAGAGTTTTGTCAAATTACTCCAAAGCTGATCTAGATGAAGAGTTGAGACCTCAAATCAGATTGCACCACAGTTCCTTTACTAATGCTTTGAGATTTACTACCATATAGATGACAGATATGAGGTTACCCTTTGCCTCTTTTAGTTTGTGTGCTGGCAGTAACAAAGGGTCAGGGAATAATGGGTAATTAATATTAAATTAACTAAACACACACACATATGGCTGACTAGATAATGCATATATTAATAATTAATAAAATTGAAATAGATTTGGATAAGATTTAGGAATGAACTGTGAAAAACACTCTAAACATTTATAAGTTTTAAGATATTTAATTATTAAAATATAAGTAAATAATACAAATATAAGTGCATTGGAATTTACACTCACAGGTGTCTTACAATGATGAGTGAATTAAATACAAGGTCTCACTTTTATGCACTGTAAATCATTTAAATTTAATGTGATTACAAATTAATATTTTTATCTACAGTTTATACTCATGCCTGGATTATGCTATGTCATTCCTATGAGGTTTTCTAAGAATTAAATCTTACAAGAATGGTAACTGACTGACTAATTTATATGCAATGAGCAATAAAGGGCTCCATATGCAGATTGTTTTATGTAAACTAGATTTGGTGTTCAGATCACTGCTGAACTGAATAATAGAGTGAAGGCATAGTTCAGAGACTACAGTGCTTCACAAACTAAAGAAGGGTTGCAGCCTGAATGTGTAATTACTCATGGGATTCAGTACCAAATACTCAGTTCCCATTGATCATATGACTTGATATCGTAAAATACAAAGAATTAGTTCGGGAATTGGAGCAGCTTAATATATGGTTGTGGACCATCATTTTTCAGTTCTAAAAGAGAGCTGTCTGAAGAAATACTAATGGGAAGACCTTAAATCAAAAGCCCATTTTAATAAGAAAACATATATAGCAAAATATATAGCTGGTGGATGCTACAAAATGTCTTGTAATGCTTTCCAAAATATCAAATATTAAAATAAACCAATGCACTAAATCAATAATTTCTTCCTGAAAAACTATTTTATCCCAGTTCATAAATTAGCATACATAAAACATGCTTTGAATTATTTAATTAAAGTGATCTAGTTTACTGATGAAATGTAAATAGTTTATATCATAAACTAAGAAGAAGGAAAGGATATTTGGGACTTAACTAATTACTTATAATATGCTTTATAATATCATTCTTGTGATTAATTAACTAGACAATTCATTATCACACAAGCCTTAAATATGATAAGCTAAAACATAATAGCTTAACTAAATATACGTATATGTAAGATAGGTATCAAAAGAGAAATTTATGTGTGTACTGAAGAGCAGCATAAATCATTTACTAAAGAGCTTCTAATCATCTCTCTAATATTATTAATATTAATAATCTCTGTTTTGAATTATGGCATATCATAAAATCAATACAGTAACAATAATATAAAAAAGAATAGATATGACCACAGATTAGGACAATATAGATATAATATAATAACTGATTACAGTTATTATGTTTAGAGAAAATTATTAAATTATAAATATTCGTTTAAAAGGCAATATTCTTACAATTATTAATTTTACTTTAAATTTACATAAGAATTTATTTTACAATATTTATTTATTAAAAAGTTATTCAAATTTATAAGTTTATGAATGTTCAAAATTATATAGCTAGCTTTACAAACTTATTAAAAAACTTTAATTTTAGATTTAATTTTAAAGCTCTTCGGGAAGAAATATTACTTTATTTCTAGCTGAGGTATTCTTTGTGGCATTTGGCACTGACATTCTGCATTGGACTGGCTAATCCAATGTCTTCTTGGTAGTCTGTTGGTCTTGAATTCCTCCATTCCAATAGACCAGTCTTCTCAAGTAAGATGGCAAAACTGAACTTCTAGCCACTCATTTCCAATAAAATTGGACAGAGCTCTTGGCAGCAACTGAATCATTAATTTGAGAGTGCCTCTTAGTGCTTAATTTTAGGGTTTTTATATCCAACTCTTTTACTTCTCCTGCAAAACCATGAACTTGCTTACAGTTTATAACATTTTAATGTTAAGTTTCAACATAGTTTCATTAACTTTAGAAATGACAAGTTAAATCTAAGTTATTCATAAAATAGTGCAACTTGACTGCCTTTTTTGTCTTAAAATCTATTTAAAATTTATTTTAAAATCTCCTCTTGGTTCCCACAAAATTAACCCAGGTATGTATAGTGGAATAATTTCCAAGAAACAGGTGATCTTTTAAAAGAGATTTAAGTTTTGTAAACATTCTGCTAGATGTGTAATCTTGTCATCTCTAGGATTGGAATTTATATGCGAACAAAAGTAAACTTATACTTGAATTTTATGATAACTTAAAGATAAAATAATTCAAATAGCATTGCAATGTTTATAAAATCTATTTTATTGCAGTTTCATTTGCATACATATCTAGGTATGCTTATACACATACAACAATGTTTACACAACTTACTTTTAATTCAATATTTTATAATCAAGTATAAATATTATAACTAACTCTACACATACACACATTAATATTTATGTACGCAAATATAAATATACATGCATATACATAAATATACATTAAAATACATTAATATATGCACAAAGGTGTAGGGGTTTGAATTATGGAAATAGTATTACTATGGGACATAATAGATGAAATGGGATGTTAGATAAAATAATACCATTTCAATATATTTTGTTAGAAGAAATGGAGTATTTTTATTTTATATTTAAAAACATAGGTAAATAATATATAAAACAGGCAAAACTCACTATATATATATTGCCACACACAACAAGCTAGAGTGATCAATGGATGCCAAAAGGCTTGTGCATAGAATCCCCATCTAGTGCCTACTCATCCAATATCCCCAGACTAGTTTCTGGCTTATGACTTTTGTCAGACTCATATGACTATATAAACTGATGGACTTGAATTGAAAACATTAAGGTGTTTTCAGTTTAAGTCTCTAAGTTTTGTAGTTGTATGGAAATAAAAGGTGCTTGCTGGAGAGTTGCATTAGATCCTAATATCTAGGTGCAGTGCTCTCAGATCCAAGGCTCCTCACTGATGAAGGCCATAATCCAGAAACTAGTCTGGGGATATTGGATGAGAAGGCACTAGATGGGTATTTTATGCACAAGCCTTCTGGCATCCACTGATTACTCTAGCTTGTTGTGTGTGCCAATATATATATAGTGAGTTTTGCCTGTTTTAACAAGTTATACACAAGCATAAGAGGTGGCGGTCATATGATGTTTATTGACTTAAATTATATATATATATATATATATATATATATATATATATATATATATATATATATATATGAGTATGACAGAATTCAAGTAATGAAAAGGTTGGAAAGATTCATTTTGTTCTTATTATTTAAGCTCTTATCTGGTCATATAAGTTAATATCTGATGTTTTCAAATATTTAATTTTTTTTGTATGTTCAAGATTTAACTTGTAGATTCAGAGAGAAAAGGGTTTGAATATAACAAATTTTCTTTTTTTGTTTGTTTTATTATCAAGAAATTATATTATAGATTAAATAGAGATCAATTTTTATTTGATCACATTTTTTTTACTTATTATTGTACATTCTGTTTAAAGTCTCAGGAAGATATTTAAAATCTCTTTTTCCATTTCATATAGTATTATTGTCTTGTAACACAAAGATTTTATTATTTGTATTGATTTTAGTCTATTGCAAATCTTAATTGTTTGTTATGTTATATTTTTATTATTACTATTATAAATTGTTATTATAAACCAATAAATTTAGAGTTGATTTAAAATCTGGTGAATATCTGTCTAATTATTTAATTTGAATGCACAAGATAATTTTGGTATTTGAAGTTTGATCCAAGATCAAACCCATCTTGGTAAGCAAAATAGAATTAGATATATGCATATTTTATAAATTATTAGGTATAAATTTTATTTGGTACTGCATTTAAATATTTGTTTACTTATCTATGTCAAGATTACTAGTAGAAATAATTTTATTAGTTCAGAGTTGATTATTTATTCCCTTATCTGACGAGTTACAAAAATCTTAATAGATTTTTATTTTATCATTAGCAAAAAAAGATCTGTCTTAATTACCTTCTTAAATTTCTTTGAAGTAGAGATTATAAATTTTATTAATTAGCAAAGAATTGAATATTATCTTTGGCTTGTACAACTGCCAATTATCATCATATATGGTTTAATTGTTATAAAATCCATTTTTGTAATCGATTGATTGGAGATTTAAATAGATGAATAATATCAGTAAGTGTAAGTCAGTAAGTATAGAATAGAAACATATGGCATATTTAATACAATGTGATGAGGTACTGCAAAAGATGAAATTATCTAATAGATTTATTTATAACAAATTCTTGTAGAGTGTAATAATTACATATTGCTACAGTGTAGGGTATGAATGAAATATTGATATTATATTTAACTTTTATTAAAATAGATACAATACTGAGTAAAGGTTTATTTTATTTAAACATTATAAATATTGTATAGTTTAGAAAACGTTCTCAAAATGTAATTATAATTATTTAGAAACTAGTTGATTTAAACAGAATGTTATTAAATATTAAAGTAAATTTGAATTACTATAAATAATATTAGATTAGTAAAGTATGCTGAAATTTAGTTTTATTCAATCATCAATCAAATAGATATCTTAAACATACATCTTTGTTTAGGGCAATGGTATATGAATTTGTTGCTTATTGCAGCTTACTTTGGAATTGTGAATAGATTTGTTGATATTTGAGACGATGATCTCGTTTGTTTTTTTTTTTCGTTTTAAATATAATGTGAATAAATTAGATTTTAATAGAAATTGTTAGTATTTTATGATAGTGTAGTGGACAATTTATATAACTATATATGGGAAATATTGTTATTGTCTAGTGAGATCAATAACTGAGCTAGATAATTATACACATGTTCTAACAGAGTTACTATTTGTTTATGCATGTTTTTGCTCTGTGATAAGTAATATAAATCTTAAGGGCATTTTTTTATGACAAATGTTGAATGAATAAAGGTAGAGAGGTAGTGAGATAAAAAATCCATTATTATTGTGATAAAGTGACTACCCAATGCTAGCCTATGATGATTATGTACAGGTGGAAATCATTAAAAAATGTCAAATCAACTTCAGGGCTTTTATAAAATGACATTCCAAATTTGAACTAGATCTATATTATTATGAATGATATTTCAATACTGAAAAATAGTAATTTTTTTTATATTATCCTATATTATAATCAATAGTTCATTACAAAATGATGAAAAATGATTGGGCTATGTTTTATTCAGATTAGGTTGATCATCTCCCTGTCACCATCATATTTCTTTTGTTGTCTCAAGTATTTTATTTTTGATTTCTTCTTGCTATTGCCAACTTACACTTCTTACTAATTTGATGAGTATTCTGGGATCTCTATATTGTTTTTCTGTTAGGTATTCAATTTTCAAATCCATAAAAAAAAACTGTTAGCACACATTTATTACAAACTTACCTTCTCAAAAACACAAACATATTTACTTTTAATATTAAATTATTTCTTCCAAAAGCACTCACTCCAAATAAGTCAGTTAATTTCATCCATTATGTTTTCATCTGTATTAATAATATGAGTAAATTATTTGAAGTTAACTTTTCTAATCCATGATTAACAATCTTTATTATTTTCTTTTGTGAAAATTTATTTTACATTATTCCAGACTTTATAGTATTTGCCTTTAGTTCTAATTCATTCCTTTCATATATATTGCTTATAATAACTTTTTTCATATACACTTTAATGCAAAAAAAAACATTTAATAAGACTTCTTTATTTTCCTGACAGTTTCAACTATCCAGCAGTCTTCATCAGAGCTGCAATAGAAACTGTCATGAAAATAAAAAAAGTTTTATTAAAAAATTTTCTGCATTAAAGTGTATATGAAAGGAGTTCTTATAAGCAGTATATGAATATATGAAAAAATGCAAGGAAAGTAAAGGAGAAGAATAAGAGTATATACTTCCTTACTTTCATCTGATAATTCTTGTAACATTATCTGGAGCTGTGAAGCATTATTTGCAAAAATAGTCATATTATGTATTTTTATTTCCATAGATTCCCATTTTAATCCACAAAATATTTTTTGTAAAGTGCCATAGAAAGTTTGGAGATATAGAATTTACTCTATCTTACACTCTTATTAATGTAAATTATGTCAGTGTGATATAATCCAATCACTGCTGTTGTATTTTAAACCACTTTTAAATCATTTTGTAAAATTTTGTTTGTAACTTTAAATGTCTTTTTTATCATATTTTTTTAAATATCATAATTAATATTGCATTTTTCATATAATATGGTACATCTTTATATATATATATATATATATATATATATATATATATATAAATAAACAAAAAAGACTTATAAATCCAATAAATAATATAATATTTCAACCAGAGGACTGGTTTTCATCAGAAAGAAAAAAAAAATACACAGTAAAATGGCGATAATCAAAAATTACAGATTTGGTAAAAGATTAAAAATTTAAACAAAACCCACCTGATTGGTCACAAAATCTAACACAGAATATCTACCCAATCAATGACAAAATTCAAACAAAAAAAAAAAAAACTACATTCCCTCCTAATCAAGCTTAAATTCTATTTAAATTAAAATAAATATAAAAATAAAAATAAAAAATCCAAAATTAAAAAGTAAAATATACATATGTGCATACATAGAAAAATTAGACTATGCTCACATACAAAAAAAGATATGTAATTGTCAGGAATCGCAAATTATTATACCGCGTGATACTAACGGAATCCTAGTAGATGTTGAACAATCTTGCTTGCCAGGGAACGTTTTGGAGGAATCATTACGGGATAGATCTCCAAAAGTTTTTAAAGAAGATCATAATCAACGTAAAGATGATTCTTTAGACCTTTCATTGGATGATATAATTTGTAACATTTCCAAAACAGAAGAACTTTTTAACAATGACTATTTCTGATGTTCAACAGATTGATGGTTTTGCTGCTTCAGACCAACATATAGATGGTGGTAAAGGAGTTCTGGGTAGTTTAGAGGTGGGTGTAGTTAATCAAATAGATAATGGATTGATAATTGGCACTGATTTTAATACAATATCTAGCGTAGATACAGAGTTTGATATTAATAGGGATTATTCTAGTAAACAACATTTACAGGGTCTAACATTAATTAATATAGTGGCAATCCCTAAACGTTTTTCTAGATGTCTAAATAATAAGCAGGTTATAAGTAATTGACAAACATTACATAGTACATCGTTTCTTAAACTTAGGAAATTAGATGGTAAATTAGTTAGATATAGACAACATATTAGTAATTTTGCATATTTTATTAACAATAACATAATTCCTAAAGGCCTCAGAATAAAAATTATTGCTAACATAGACCAATTTCCTAGGGAACATGCAATTAAATGGGATAATACAATAAGAGAAGCATCTGTTGCATTAATACATATTTTGAAAGATGCATTTTTGGTAAGACTTAAATTGAAAAAGAAATTATACATTTTGGTAGTTGTAATTTAATGAATATAGATGAACAGAAGGAATTACAGGAATGGGTTTTTTTGAGAGAGAAGTTATTGGTGAAGAAATTTCATAATAAAATGTATCATTGGTTCAAAGTTATGGGTAATGAGCCAAGATTTGAATTAGTTACTAATCAGTCACAAACACTAATTAATTGTATGACTTCTGATAATCATACTGTGTCGGATATTTCTACATCAGATATGATTCCAATTGATACTGATCAATTATTTATATTATCTTCACATTCATTAGATTGTGCTGAAATGTTATCATCTGTTCTTAATAGTGATGCTGATTTAGCATTGGTTCATAGAGTTACAGATTCTTCTGAATGCACTAACAATATTTTAGTTTCTGGAAATACAAATACTAATAAATCTAACTCAAATATTTGTAGCAATGATTTTTTTATGTTTAGCTAATAAGGAAAACAATGTGATTAATCTAACTAACATTAATCTTAGTGAGGCAGAATGTTCACTGTTAAATAAAGGTTTATCTTTTTGCCCTACAGTTCAGTCATTTTATCAAAAAAATGAATTTAAAATTCATCAGGATTTAGATAATTTTTCAAGAAGACTTAGATTAAGAGAATTTTTTGGAAACCAAGAATGTGATACTATTGGGAAATTACGATCTGATTGGACACCACCACATCAAAGAAATGTGTTATTAGATACGTATATTGATAATGTATATCAGGATATTATTAATGAAATTAGACTTAAACAACATAGTAAGTATAAGAATAATTTAACATTGAGAGAGATGAATGCATTACGCAATTTAGTGAAAAGACAGGATATTATTATAAAACCAGCTGACAAAGGTGGATCAATAGTAATTATGAATAAAGATGATTATGTTAAAAAAGCTCTGGAGCTTTTAGATGATAAAATTTTTTATGAGCCTATTTCACTAACATTATTCAAGGGTATACTTTTTAGTTTAAAAGATATGAGAGCTAGGGGTCTTATAAATAATAATGTATATAACTTTTTAGTACCTACCAAAATTCATCTTAGTAGTTTTTATATTTTGCCAAAGATTCATAAACCTGGTTGTCCAGGCAGACCTATTGTAGCTAGTATTGGTAGTCCTACAGAAAATATTTCAGCATATGTTGATAATATTATTAAATTTATTCCACCATCATTTAATTCTTATGTTAAAGATACTACTCATTTTCTTTGTGTGTTAGAAAATATTAAATCTGAATTACCAGTTGATTGTTTTTTGGTTACTTTGGATATCGTATCATTATACACAAATATACCTCATGATGATGGAGTTGACGCTATTAAATGTGCTTTACAAGATAGATAGTACGATCATGGTCTTATTACTACTATGGTTGAATTAATATATTTGGTTTTAAGAAATAATTTTTTTATTTGATTCTAGATACTATTTACAGAAACAAGGTACTGCAATGGGTACAAAGATGGCACCAAGTTATGTGAATATTTTTATGTCAAAACTAGAGTCCTCTATACTTGATAATGCTAAGCTGAAACCTCACACTTGGCTTAGATATATAAATGACATTTTCATGATATGGCCACATAGTGAAGTTGAACTTCATAATTTTTTAAGTTATTTAAATAATTTTAATAAACATATTAATTTCACAATGAATTTTTCAAAATCAATTGCTCATTTTCTTGATGTTGAAGTTATTTACACTAATAGAGTTCTTACTACTACTGTATATAGGAAACCAACTGATAATAACTGCTATCTACATTTTTATAGTAATCATCCTAAACATTTAAAGGCTAATATTTCTTATAGTCAATTTTTAAGGATGAAGAGGATTTGTAATGATGAGAAATTTCTTCAACAAAATAATAGTATTTTATATAATAGATTGCTCAATATGAGGTATCCTAAGACATTGTTGGATAATGCAGTAAGGAGATCTTCTTTAATTGATAGAAAGATACTTCTTTTATCTGAAAAGAGTAAAAAACAATTAGATGTTCCACCATTGGTTCTTACTTTTAATAGAGATTTACCTAATATTAACCGGATATTGGCGAAACATTTTAACATATTACAGTCCACAGATTATTTAAAATCTATTTTTTTCTGATCCACCTAAGGTTGTATATCGAAAACATAGATCACTTAGAGATATACTTGTCAAAACAAATTTTATTAGTAGTTCTGTACAGGAAAAAGGATGTTCTCCATGTGAGGATAAAAGATGTTTTACATGTAAACATATTGTTGTGACAAAAGTGGTCTTTAGTACTAAGAATCGTAATTTTAAATGGTATATTCCTAATTATGTTACATGTAAAAGTGTTAATTTGATATATTTGATAGAGTGTAGTAGATGCTTAAACCAGTATATAGGTGAGTCAGCAAATAGTTTACATGTCAGAATGACTAATCATACATTTGACATTTTGCATAAGAATAAAGATAGACCGGTTTCAAAACCTTTTAACTTACCGAATCATTCAATTGATGATTTGAAAGTAGTGATTCTTCAGGAAGGTTTTTCTTCTACAAGGGAGAGGAAACAAAAGGAGAGTTTTTTTATTTTTAAATTCAAGACCTTAGAAACACATGGATTGAATTTGAACACTGGAACTATTACATCTCTGGGTTAGATGGTCTTCTAAATGATTTCTATATGTGAGTTTTTTATGTGAACATTTTCTTATATGAGGTTTTTTATGTAAAGATTGGTTATATGGATGTTTAATATCTGTGTTTAATTGGTTTATAGATAAATAATTAGTTATTATAAATTATTGTACTTTGCACTAACTATAATTTTTGATTAAAATGTATAAGTATTTTAGTTTTTAGGAATATTATTGTGAGCACAGCTATTTTTTGTATGTGAGCATAGTCTAATTTTTCTATGTATGCACATATGTATATTTTAATTTTTAATTTTGGATTTTTTATTTTTATTTTTATTTTAATTTAAATAGAATTTAAGCTTGATTAGGAGGGAATGTAGTTTTTTTTTTTGTTTGAATTTTGTCATTGATTGGGTAGATATTCTGTGTTAGATTTTGTGACCAATCAGGGGGGTTTTGTTAAATTTTTAATCTTTTACCAAATCTGTAATTTTTGATTATCGCCATTTTACTGTGTATTTTTTTTTTCTTTCTGATGAAAACCAGTCCTCTGGTTGAAATATTATATTATTTATTGGATTTATAAGTCTTTTTTTGTTTTTATATGTATTTCCTTTGGTTAGTTTGTTATATATATATATATATATATATATATATATAATATATATTTACTGTTTATATATATATATATATATATATATATATATATATATATATATATATATATATATTAAACAGTAAATTTGCTTTGTAGATTGTCTGGTAAATTGATAACATCATCATAGCGTTTATTAATGCATTTATTTCTATTTAGATTTTAATTATTTATGACTGAAATTAAATAAATCATGAAGCTTGTTCAATTAGCTTAACCAATTTAAATATCATTAAACTATGAAGATAATTGAAGTATTATAAACATCGAATTAATTAATTAAGCAGAGTTGTTAGTCGTTTAATTATTTAGTAATACAAGTCGTGATTAATGCAGAGTGTGGAATTGTTAAGTAGTAAATAAATTGTGATGATTAAAGCACTTAAACATTTTTAATCGTTATAAAAAACAGACAATATGCTATTCAGATATTATTTGCCGAAGAGTCAATGCAAAATATATATATGTAAGTATGAGTTACATAAAAAATACAAGAACTAGAAAGCAATAAAGTTATATTGTCCAGTGTAGAAATATATAACATGTTTTGGGATATATATATATATATATATATAACATATATCCCAATATATATATATATATATATATATATATATATATAATAACACTTAAACAATCCCAATATCAATAACAATTTCAAACTGTTGTCAAGGCAACCTCCTTTTAACATTATATATATATATATATATATATATATATATATATATATATATATATATATATATATATATATATATATATAGCTTCACATATGGAGTATCAATAATAGATAAAATTAATTAATTAAAACCTGTCAGAGAAACATAAAAAACTTGGTTGATCAATGGCATCATCTTTTTTGACATAAAGAAGGCATAAGACAAAATACCAAAACATAGACAGTGATCATTCAAAAAATGTTAAGAAAACAAATTAAATTTATCCAGGATGCCTGAATTACTAAATAGCATATATCAGTATCAACACTTAGAATTTATTTGGTATTACAGATTTGAATTCAAAAATGGGAAAACTATAAATAATGCATTATTGATGTAGTAGTTTATAAACATAAGTGTAGAGTTAAAAAATGATAATAAAGAAAACAATAAGAAAAGTGTAAATTGCATTTGAAGATGTGAAGAACCAAAAAATTATATTTCTGGTAATAAAATACTGTAATTAATTTTAAGTCTTATTTAAGAACTCAAGAGCATGGGATCAAACTAATTACAAGAGAAGTTTGAATAAAATGAAATAAATCAAACATGATGACACAAGCTTACACTTAATCTATGCTTGACATTAATTTAATGATTTTATCAATAAATATTGATAATCACAAAGCATAAATCAGAATTTTATTTACTTTATGGCTAAAAGATTTTGCATTGTAAGTTATTTATCAACTATATTTTTTTGATAATATGCTAAGGTAGATAATGCATTAAAATTTTAAAAGCATGATGCTTTGCACACATGATAATTTTATTTTATAGTTACATATATTTAACAGAAAATCACTTTTTAAAAATTAATTACTTATATATGTAAAGATAAAACTTAATTTAAATGTTTAAAAAAATAGCATTAACCAGATCACTTCTTTTCTTTCTCCTCTAATTCCAGATTTTGTAATGTTAAGTTACGAGTGATTCCAGATAGTAATACAATTTAATTAATCTACATTTCCATATTGATTTTTGGTTTTTGTTTTTGTTAATGATAACTTGAGATTCAAAGCTAAAGCCAATGCTATTGTGCAATTTTTTACAATTAATCTTTTAGCTTAAAAAGTTTTGACTGCATTCCTGTTTCTTTCATTTTTGATTTAAAAAAAGCTGAGAATTAATTTTGCATTTATTTTTTTTTTATATTAATTTTGGATAAGATAGGAGCTCTGATAAGAGTTTTATTTAAGATTAAGTCTGAGATAGAGATGTGCCCTGGGCAAAAACTTCTAATTAAAGATGGCACATGGAAATAAGAGTGCACATAAATAGCCTGGGATTTTGGACTAATTATTATTTGGCTATTCATTTTGATTCTGCTTGTTTGACTATTGATTCAGTTGTTAGTATGCTAATAGTGATATTTATGCTAGTTGCTGTACTGTCTTATTTTTCAAAAATTAATGTCCACATTTACATACCACTAGTGCTAATATCACATTTTGCTGTCTGCTAATAAGAAATTATGCCAAAATTATATTATTTATTGACTACTATTTGCTAAATAATGATTGTCTCTGCAGAATGTCAAAACTACATGCCATGATGAATCTTTTCTGCAACATGCAATGCTAAATCAACCCAAATATGGACCCTGGGACCCTAGTTGTTTCTTCATATCATGTCTTAAAAGCCTGAACAAAAACTGATCCTTAGGACTGCCTTCAGACGACAAATACATAAATGGAAAACAAAGTCTTCATCAGAATTCTAAAGTGAAATAAACTATGTGCCCTGCAGGAAGACATCAACATAACCTTATGCCTTAAGGCAAAACATTTTCATATTCTAACCAAGGTTTAAATCTCCATTAAAGTCTCAGAGGTAAAACGTTTTTATATTCTAACCAGAGTTTAAATCTTTGTTAATGTCTCAGCTTAATATTTGAAGCAAACTGTATTGAAGCAGTCAATCTTAGCTTAAGATTGTGCTTCATGTTTCTACCTACTAACCCATGTTCAAACCCATATTTTCCATCCCGCTCCTTTTTGTCGTGTATATATTTTTATGTATATGTTTGAGATGCGCGCCTAAATTATAAAATTTAATGTTTCAATAACATGTTTTAAATTTATTATTAATTCATTTTATTCATTATTAGTTCTTTTTTATTAAAGTATTATAGATGCGGCTCAAATATATACATAGGAGCAAAACTTACTAACAAAATATTGATGTTTTAAAGATTTCTTATATGTCGTTTTAGCTTTTTCTTTTTAAATTGCTTGTTTTTCTATTAAGCTATATATTTTTTTTTATAAAATCCAATATGGAAGATGTGACTGTTGTAATTGTCCAAAAATAATTAAAGGGATGCATTTTTTTAATTAAAGTTTTACTTAAAATAAATGGGATTAAGTAGATTAAAGATTTACTAGTGTTACAACATGTTGTCAAATCTATTTCTAATCTGGAAATAGATTTGAATTTATTTTTGGACGTTATCTTACAGTTGCATCTTCAAAAACAACTGATAAAAGAAAAGGTATAAAATGACTGAATTTTGAATCAGAGGGATGAACTACTATTGAAGAGGAGATTAACTACTATTGAGAGATTAGCTACTTTTATAGAGAGGTAATATAAACATATTTCGTTTGCTTGAAACTTAAAAATGATATAGCAGTAAATCCACCACTCTTCCGGACCCCTGTGGGTCGTCTTCCACGGCCGTAATATTCTGCTACCCTAAAGTGAATGGAGAACTTTAAAAATGTTAATAGAAGATTGCAGAACTTTCATTTTCAACTGCCGTGCACGGGCAATATTTTAAATCGGACTCTTCAAAATTGAAAGGTAAATTTCAAGCCGCTACTTAATAGTCAATTTAGTCTAAATAATCTATCAAGATCTCTTCTCATGTATTCTTTAACTTTGCTTTTTTATATATATAAATAACATGTAATTTGCTCTTAAATAATTTATATAAATTTAATTCTCTCTTATATGCTCTTTAATTTTGGTGCGGTCATTTATTTATATGTGTTTATTATTTGATTTATATATCTGTTATTTATATGCCAATCTAAAACAATCTGATGAGTTGAATTTTGTAAAATCTTTTCTGTCATTTTTAACTAAACCTTCATGAAAAGGTTATTAACGTCCCCTTTTAAATATACATATATAATGCATTGTAAATTAATACGTTCGCCAGATTGTTTTATGAATCAACATTTTAGGTTCGTTTTTAATATAAAAAATTGATTTGTTTAACTCTGGATTTTCTACCGGTGTAAATCCAGAGTTAAATCTAATTAACGCTTTGAAATTTTATAAAATATTATTTATTTAATTCTAAAATGAGGTGACTTAATTGTTTTACATATATATATATAACTGCTCGTTTTTTTTATACTCTTAAAATGTATGCTTAAAATATCAAATACCGTATTTATATAATCAGTTATTGTAAAATCAACGAAAGTGGGCTTAATTTATTTTAAATATCAGAAAAGGGATGGGGGTGAATCTCAATGTTTCTTAAGTCAAATCTTAACTTATATTTTATTAAATGAAACATTCTCTCTATATATATTGTAATTGCATTGCGTTTTAAAGTATTCAAAAAAAGGGTCATTTATTTTGAAGCTGTCAAACTTATCTCATGTCGTTAGAGACATTTATTCGTACTGCGTTTCTGTCATTAGCCTATCCTTTGTAAATATTATGTGCTTCTTAATCTGGGGGTTACGACAAGATTGAACCCATAGATTTCTTCTCGTTCCATAGATAGTTGATCTATCTGGAACCACATTTATTCCGTATAAAATGCCTCTGGCAGTGATCCCGTAAGTTTGGCACACGCTATGCATATTCACTTCGTAGATAAAAGGGCCTCTCGCGTTGGTTATACCCGCAAAAGTCTAAGCCACGCCATGCCTATCTACTTTTCTCTAAGCACTACCCAAGAAGGGGGTGTGAGATTTCGTTTTCATCCAGAAGCACGATCTTTTCCTCTTAGTTATTTTGGGCTATTATGTCAGCACCGCAAACTTCTTCTTCTTATTATTTCTTTTGCTTCATGGCCCAGTTTTAATGCTCTAATATTAAAATTAGCTTTGCTTAAAATATATATATATATAATTGCCATTTCTATTGTATTAATTTATTTCAGTCATATACAATCCTACCTTCATAATTTATATATCTATTTAAGAGTATCTATGTGCCTTGGGGAAAATAAAGCGTTCGTCTTATTATTATTGTTAAAATAATTTTTCATTAAATATCTTGTCATGGATTCAAATGTTTTCAAATGTATTTATATGTATAATGAATCTCAGAACGCTCCCCTAATATATGTTAGTCACCACGTTTCTGAACCGTAAATCAAAGCGTTAATAACAATTTTATGTAATTCTTTGGAATAATGGACTGGCATTTTTAATATTAGACCCACCAAAGATGTGTGTTTATTTGTAATATATATTTAGCTAATAAAGAGCATATTAGAAACTAGCGTGAATGACACTATATAATCATCTACCGCTTGCTCATTCACGCACATACTAATGTACTTAATTTATAAATGTATATAACTAAATTTTCATTATATTAAACTATCTTTTATTGTTTAACTTATTTGAGTAGTTCGAATTCCTTTTCCTCCACTTCTTCCACATATATTACAGCCATACTTATGTATATTTTAATATAATCATAATTAATAGATGTCTCATTGTCTTCTCAGCTTTGCTAGTCGGCCGAATTAAGATTAATTCTCATGAGCCATAACTATTATGTTATTCATTAGGTGTTAGATTTGGAACTTAGAGAGTGGGTTCGAATCCAGGCTGGTTCCTGACCTAAATCTTGGGCTTGACTGGGTTTGAAGTACATTTTGTGAGTTCCAGCTCATGTTAGATGGATAAACATATTTTTACCGGCTCAGTATTTAGTATAAGTTTTATATATTCCTTCAATATTTTAATTATTTTATATATTTTCTGATTATTGCATTTAAAATGTGTATTGGGGACTTAGTTTAAAGATTCCATTTTTTTTATATTTATTTATCTGGGACTGTATTGTGAGTTTCTATTTTTATATGCTTGGTGTTTTTTTATTTATATTAAATACTTGAGCAGATATTAGTAATTTTATTTTACCTCATCTGCTCCATTTGTTATATTGTATTTAATTTACATAAGCTTGATTTGCATTTCCAGCAGACCATATATTTTTTAACTGGCAATTTATCGAGTATATTGTTCTGATTTTCCTAAATTGGAGATTTTGTTTTTTTCTACTTACAATTACATAAAATTGTAATTATTTCTTGTTCTATTTTCTTTTCTTGAATTGGAATCAATCTTGATAATCTTGAATGTGGTTATCATGGGCTGTTATGCAGATATATGACATTCTTGGTCCGATGTTTCTTTCCTGGACCAAGGAAAGCTCACCTGCACTGTTTTGTTGTACTCCCTACAAGCCCCTTCTGTTTTGCAATCTCTAAATTGGAGAACTGGAGTTAGTTTTTGTAAACCACTAGCAGGAAGATAGTATAAATTCATTGTTAAATCATATGTGAGAAAATGTTCTTATCTGCCAGGGTATTTATTGTTTCAATACTCACATACACTCCCTGATGAATATGCTAGAGGAGTCTAGAATAATCTTTTATAAACTTTCATAATTTGTTTGCCTAAAATTTATTATTAGAAATGTAATAAACTATGAAATTGATTAGAATTATTTGGTTGACATTTGTCTTTCTGTTCTTTTCTCAAATGTCTGAATAATCTTAAAGATCTTTTTCTTTTCCTGGATCTAGTTGGTCACATTCATCATCATCAACTCTTGATCACTGGAAATTAAATTTTTAAGGTCATTAGTGACCTAGTGGCACCCTCGGTAAACTAAAGAAGCAAAAAAAGTGATAAAGTGACTGGTAATATAAAGCTAACATTGTCAGCTAGGTTGCAAGCATACAATTCACAGATTGTAGTAATCTGGGAACCTAAAAATGTCACTATCATTGTATGTTTTTTAATGCTCAATTTTAAAATAAATGGTTTCAAAATTTATTGAATCTAAAAGCATATTTTAATGTAAGTAGAAAATGTTATTGGACATTTTGTTAGAATATGCTACCTAGACAAGAAATGAAACAAGGTTCTTACAGTTTATATAAAACTAAAATCATTAAGATGTGTAATTTTTAATGGATTATTAGATCTTTATAAATATATATAGAAGTTGGTTTAGATTCAAAATCTTAGGCCATTATTAAATTTCAGGCTATTATCTTAATAGTACAAAAATATTAAAATTACTGTAAGATTTATAAATGCTGATATCAAAAACTTTTTTACTGATGAAGGCAATTATCTAGAAATTCATCTGAGAATGTCGTTAAAGTAGGATCATTTAGTATTTATTTATTATTCAAGTGTACAATAGATGGCTTTATAATAAATAGAGTAAATTACAACCATAAAAGTAATGTAATAGTTTATTTGTTTCAATAGGTTATGAGAAAGTAGGTTCAAAGTGTCATTGTGATAATAGTTATTGCAAACTTTTAAAAATGCTTCAGTAGTCACTTATATTGAAGAAGATTAATAGAATAATAATAATGTTCCCAAAAGTTGCTCTATAAATCACAAGAAGAAAAGCAAAGCAGTAATTCAAGAGTAAGAATATATAAATTAGTATGAAAATATATTTTATTTAAGAGTGACTTAATGTAACTGAGAAATAGCTGAAAAGCATTAATTTGAATAACATTATTACATATATAAAACACTATCATAATATAAAGAAAAATTGTTGTGGCAATGAAAACAATGATTGGCAAGGCTGCTAAAAATAGAAAATTACACTTTAACCTATACAAAGAATCTACAAAAAAATTATAAAATAATAAAAAAAATAGAAAAACAATAAGGCTCATATGACATCAATTGGATTGGATGATATTCTAATTAAAGAGGAAAAACAAAAAATTAAATCTATATAGAATAAAAAAGCTCTGAAAAACAAAGAAATAATAATAGATAATCCATACAAATGAGATGTGAAATAGAGAAATTAGTGAAAGATGTATAACAAATTATCTAAATTATTCAGCAATGAATAAGGCATAGATCTTCAAAAAATTTTCGTGTAATTTCTAAATTTAAAAACAAATTCAATATATAGTGAGCCCATTGCCTTTACTCAGAAAGTGAATATTCTGATATTATTTCTTGAAAAATAAACTGTCTGATGTCAAATATATTTTTTGGTGCTTTAGTTTTTAAGAGTTGGAGAATTAATGAGTCATTTTATTTGATACACAACCTTTATTAGGAATAGATAACTTAATCAAATTATTGATTATCCGAATAAACACATCAGTATAATAATATAAAATGTTCAGGTTAAATTTAGAAAAGTTCACAAATATCCAACTAATTTAATTTTATAATCTCTCTTAATAATGTGTGATGAAAGATAACTTACGATAATGTAATTTGCTAAAAAAAAAAAAATCGAAATTGGATGATATGTATTATTTTAAAAAGCTGTGTAAAATGAAGATTATATTATATAAAAGAATGTAGTTTTAAGAGAAGAGGAGAAAAACAGGAATGACTTAATTATTTACTTTCAAATTATTTATAATAATTTCAAATGCCAAAAAGCAAATTTAATTAGCAATATCTTATAGTGGAGATGTCCTTTGTTAGATTACTTAGCTTCAGTTTGAATGAGATTTTGTGATTTTTATATTTTGGATTACCTCTCTTATTACAAACTTCTAAGCCAAGAATGAATATTTGACAAATCTAATTATCAATTAACTGTTTTAAAAAAAATTCTGAAATTTGCTTAAAAATTTGCAGCTAAGGAAGTTCCAACTGTATTTGAATTTCGGTTTACTAACATTGAAAATAGATTCCCTAAACACTATATTGCAAAGCACTTATAAATGCAATATATATGACCTTGCCTTTTTACCCATGTATACATATCTACCTTCATACGAATTTTTTAACGGATTACAGATATAAAAAACATATTGTGCAGGTTCTTTCATGAAAGATTTTAATTAGATATTCCAACGTTTCAACTTGATTACACAAGCCCTCAATTGGGAAATGAATACTGTGTTATTGTAGAGGCGCTGTAAATAGTGTCTATAAAGATAGTTGTAGAGGCATTGTAAACAAATATTGTGAACACTGTTTACAGCATCCCCACAACTATCTTTATAGACACTGTCAACAGCACCCTTACAATTGTTACATTTTCATTTACAACTGTCAAACTCACTCCACACACAACATTGACACCATCCACCTCAGATAAATACAATAATGATTATTACTAATCATTTATTTTTACAATTATATAGTATTCATTTTTCAGTTGAAGGATTGGATGATTAAGTCAAAACATTGGAATATCTGATTAAAACCTTATACGGATGAACTCGCAAAATATGTTATATATATATATACACTGTTTATATGCCAAAAAATCCGCATTGTGGACTTAAATAATTTTTCGAATTAAACGTATATAAAATTTAATATCTTTTGCAATTTAGAAAAGAAAAAATAATAAAAATGGCCAATAAAAATAAACATTAATTTTCAGTGTACAATCTAAAATTTCTTTTCTTTAGTTACAATATATATAAATCTGAATCAATTGGTTTATAATTTACTCTACCGCTTTCATTCAACACCGAAAGTTTAACTATCTATTTAAACTTTAGCAAAATCAATAAAAGCCAAGTTTCAATGTTACATATTCAATCAATACTGTTTTTCTTTGATTATATCTGAATGTTATGATTTGATCGATGAAATAAAAGCTTTTACTGGTCTGTTTTTGGAATATTTAATTCAAAAATCACTAACAATCGATATTAAATTTACAAACTTTAATATAATACTTATTCTGTTTGAACTTATTAAAATGTTTTTATAGTCAGAACATTTACTTCATTTTAAAATAGCACACACGTGAACATAGATTTACTTTTCTGTAACAGACACTATTTAAATAAAGTGCAATTGATTTTGCATACTCATCAAGGAAAATGACTTTTGCATAAACTTGTTTTTCTATTATTGTTTTATTTTTTACAAGTCCTCAAGGAACATTCAAATAAAGTATTTCAAACGTGCAAAAAAAATCTCTAGTGCTATTTCTTGTAATTTATTAATAAGAAATCACCACCTATGATAATATAATTATAATGCCATAACGACAAGAGATTTTATTCGCCACACATTGTTATTAAGTGAAAACCTAAAAGTAATATATACAAGTAATGTTTTCCAAATAAGGTTAAATAACTTAAATATAATTAATTTACTTTCGATTTATTTTTTAAAAAAAAAAATGATTTGCAAAAACTAAGACTAAAGGGGGGGGGGGATATAATGACCGTTAAAAAATACAAGTGTTTTTTAATAAAATTAAATCATAGTAAAGAAACAAAAGTTGCTTTTAGGAAATTAGATTCTTGCACTAGTAAGACTATATATAGTACTTAGATGGGTTGGTTCAATTAAATATATATTTAACTTAATAATGAAATGGAAAAAAAGTTTTTTAAAATTGCATGGCAGTATTAACAGTAAAATGCCTTTATTAATTACCAACTCTTCCGAAAATAGATAAATGTAATAAATTAATAGCTATTTAATAACAACCCAATTACTATTTAAGTTTATCTTTAAAAACGGAATTTGAATCTCGAATGAACTGAAAGTTAAACGGAAAGAAAACAAATGTCTAAAGTTAAAAAAGTGACCCGCGTAAAAGCTTTGACCACAGTATTGAAATTAATCTGTAATCAATAAATAATAAATTTAACCCTTAAATAATAATTACATTTGATAAATTATTTTTATCTCCCCCCCCCCTCTAAAAATATCCAGTTTATAAAAATATTAGCTTATTCATATTTGCAAAATTAGACAACTACAAGCTTGATGTATTACGCCCCCCCCCCCCCCCAGAATACGAAACTATGCATCATTTGATAATTTATTCACTAGATGCTTCTACAGAATAATTATTATTTATAAAACCAGAATAGTTACTATTTATTTACGTGGTAATGGATGTTGGCATTACCGAAAGTGTTAATATTGCAATTCTAAACGATAACATAAATTACTCGGTCAAGGAATTATATTCATGCTACAATTCATTAAATATCTTAGAATTACATTTCTACCTAATCAAATGGAAAAAAAGGATTATCAAAATAAATAAATTTGATGACGTATATATTTTAGCAAGCAAACGAATTATACTTCAATGGTGAGCAACTTCATTTCATTTTTTTTTTTTTTGTAATTATAAACATAGCCATATGGCTCATCTGTTCTCTTAATAAGTGTTCAGCATGTTACAATTTAATAAACTAATTCTCAAACCTGCACTGTCCAAAGAACTTTTTGATTTTATATTATTGCAAAAATAAAAGATGAAATGCAAATGTCAGAAGATATAAACCACAATCATCACTTCAGAGAAATTGATAAGGCTAATATACTTTCTGAAAAATATAATAAAAATATTCAACACTACATAACATAATATAAAATAAAATATCTTGCTTAAATAATCATAGAGACAATCACAAGTTTTATTACTTTGCTAGCTAGTTATTCAGTTATTGATAAGTCACATTAAAATTAAAAGTACAAAAAAAAATCATTTTAAAGAACAAATAAAGCCAGTTAATATCAATAACATATTAATATTATTTCTGTTAGTTTAATATGATTATATTGAAATTTTGAAAATTTTTAGAAAAAAATCTGTTTGATATTCATGCAAAAAAAGAAGAGAAAATTGAGATTTCCCCTCAATAATAAAAAAAAAGCTGAAGCCATCATTAAATATTTTATGTGGCAACAGATCTGCTTATAAAATAATTATTTATAGCACACATAAGTTTAGAATAATTTGGAAGACATTGAATAATTAATGATGCAAGCATTTTTTGATTTATGTGATCAAAATCTTCTTTAAGATCTCTTTACATTGCAATAACATGATTTAGATCAATGTCTTTTGTGTAAGAATATTTTTCTTAAAATAGCGTCACTTTTTGATTATGCCTTGGCTTTCACAAACTATGAAACTTGTTCATATCTTAGCATTTAATGCTTTTAATGAAGTCTTGTGATGACATTTTATTTGTAATTATATGCAAACATTTTTTTCATATTAATTCAGCTGTTAGTAATAGATCACTGGGTAATGTAGAATACAATGTTAAAGAAGGTAATGATTTTCTTTCTTGTTTAAATGTTGTTGTCTTGACTATGATTGTATAGTATATAAATTAAATCAGTGACTTTTAAGTGCATTAAAATGTTTTGAAAAAAATACTTATGCTATTAAGTTAAAGGCAAGATTAATAAATGGTTTTCAAATATTATGGGTTATTTACACTATAGAGATGCCAATGTTATGGGAGCAGTTAATATTAACTTCTTTTTCATTTAAATATTTTCATGTTTTGACAATAAAACCTTCTTGTATTGATTCAAATACAAAAACTACTACTTTATATTTTCATAATTTACTCTTTAAATCCTTTATCTATGTATCAATGAAAATAATGTGGATTGGAAAAACAGAAAATTATTGAGCAGAAAAGAAGTGAAGAGGAAATTCTTTTAAAAAGTTGCCTATATGAAAATCTCACATAATTTCATAACTGTTAACCTGCTAAGATAAGCTATAATGTTTGGAATTCACTCATTAACCTTGACCTTAAAAGGAAAAAGCAAAAGAAGTCAGTAAAATTCTCATCAATAAATATTCAAAATTTCTACAAACATGCTGAACATGGGAAAATATCATAGTTGGTTTATGCTTTAATTTAAATTCAATTTTCACAAACCTGAATGTGACACACACTTTTAGAATAAAACTCTCATTTGTCATGATAGCAACATTTGAAAAAGAAAGAAAAATAATTCTATTAAAAAATATTGTATTTTCTATTAGTTGTGTATATTTGGAAAAATCTAAAAAAATTTTGATTTAAAAAAAAAATCAACTAGATGATGAAAAAAAATAGTTCAACATATAAAGATCTTAGAATGTAATATTTTGATTGGCCAAAACATTACAGATGTTAAAATATATACCATCTTTAAATAGTAAATACAATTTGTTTTTTGATTTATGTTTTTTTAGTGGCAAAAAACATAAATTGTTAGAGTATTAAAGCATGATTACTCAGAATATATTTAATGCCTTAACAGACCTAGCATTAAATTAAAAAAAAGTAATGTAATGAAGCAGTCTGTGTGCATTCATACACAGAACTTCATGATATTTCAATGTAATATAAACCTATGGTGACAGATCTAACAGCTAATTCTTCACCTTCATTACTAAAAAAACAATACATATATGCAGGTGTGTATGGCTGAATGATAGTGTGCATATATATATATATATATATATATATATATATATATATATATATATATATATATATATATATATATATATATATATATATATATATATATTGTTAACATTAAAATGCATTTCAGTTATATATTTAGAAAATAAAATGTATTATTTTGTATGTTTTTCTAAAAAAAAAAATAGAAAAATAGGTGACTCATTTTTCTTTTGCAATTAAAAGATTTACTTACAAACATTCAGCTAAAATAAAAAATTCTATAAGTCTGTTATAGAACTTTTGGAAAAACACAATTCCATTGGGATGCAAATTATTTCTTGTCTTTGGAGGCATTTAAGTTTTCTTACCTGAACTTTATGATAAGCTTTTGCAGATTGGTTCAAACTAAGAATTAGTCAACCGGTGTATTTTCTTTTCCAACAAATTTAAATCTTGGGGAATTAATTAAAATTAAAAATAAAATAAAAAGAGATGAGAAAAACTCTAGAAATATATAGCTTAAAAGGGTTAGTATCAATTGTTATTCCCTGGTTTGCTGAGTAAGATTTTTTAGATTCATGAACATATAAATACTGAATATATTTTTCTTTTTTTGGGTGTTTTACTACTGAGTATAAGCAGACTTTACACAAGTTTTCATGTATCATCATGACTTGTGAGTAGAATCAAGTTATCCTTCCCTTGTTGGGTGATTTCTGGGAGAAGAGAGTGCATATTTGGTGTGGAGAAACCTATCGATTCCATGATGCTGCTGCAAAAAAGGGAGAACATACCTGCTTCAAATCCAGTTTTTTCCTGATGTCCAGTAAACCAAGAGCCTGCCCAGAACAAAATTTTAACCTGTTATAAGATAGTTGTACTATCCTACCTCATCAAAGTCATCAATAAGCAGTCTCCAATGCAAGATAAAATATTTAAAATGCCATCTATAAAACTGTATAATATCTAAATTTAAATCCCTCAAATTTATAACTACTCTGTAATAGAACTTTGATTCCAAAGAAAGATATAATTTAAAAAAAAAACATTAATCTATATATAAGTGTTGTAACTCTCAGTTAACAAATCAGTCTATAGCAGAACTTAATTTCTAATTTTTAATGATACAAAATTCTATAAACTCTATAACATTGATTTTTTTATTGTATATGTTGAAGTATGGCACGTCACTTCTTTAGTTATAAATCTATATATCTTATTGATTAATATTTAATCAATTATGGCATAAATTTTTGGTTTTGTCTCCAATATTTACTATGGAGAGAAATAATTATTTAAAAACTTTAAATAACAAACACAAGCTTGAGTTTCATAAATCATTTGTCCAAATCATTGTGAGTTAAAATTTTGTCATTTGTTCTTTATATAAAAAAAGTAAAGCAAATATTTTAATTAAAACATGCAATCTACTTATATATATATATATATGTAGTCAAACCAATATATCGTTAACAAAATTAAGAGTAAATAAGTGCTGAAATCATTATTTAAGTCAACATCTATTTAGTTTATATTTGGTTGAAATTCTTTACAATAATTAAATGAAATAATCTATACCTGCATTTACTTATGCATTAAAAGAAATAATCATGTTTTTTTTTTTAATGTAAGACATCAATATTATGTATTATGAAAGTATGTATTCATCTCATTCATCTATTTAATGACGCATATATCTAGAGAAAAAGTACTCTGTCTCAGAAGGTTATCTTATTGCCTCCTTAGTGATTTACTATGATAATTCAAGCATTGGTGGCTGAGTGGTCAGCACAGCCGCTTTACAAGCAGTTGTCTCGGGTTCGCAGGTTCGCTTCCCGGCCAATGCTTTGACACATGAAAAAAATGGTTATCCTGATTTTCACATCATTTTTTGTTTTATTAAATTTTAAATACAGACTTAAATATCTATCCAAGTATGAGTTAGTGCCCCTTGGCAAGTATATCTGTGTTAATTGGTAGAAAAATCTGTGCCTACATACTTTCAATAAATAAATATATATCGAGCAATGCTATGCAAGCTGCCAGATGGATACTTTACCGGTATTGGAGAGAGCTGTATTTTTGAGCTGATAAATGGTTAGTCTATGATGATAAGAGTCATAATACAAGCCTTCAGTTTTTTGTGTGTACCATGCCAAAGGTGGACATGTCTTCATAGTAACATATATATATATATATATATATATATATATATATATATATATATATATATATATATATATATATATATATATATTATTACTCGATAATGGAGATTGGCCTATCAAGCCAATTCCAATAATAATGTAGCCAACACAGAATTCAACTTCAGATACCACTGTTTCCTGTAATTAGGTTTATTAATCATGCCTGTTAGTAATATTGTGTAGGATGGATAAACCATGTCTATAATGTAATTATTAATAATAAAGGGAGCTAGAATTATTCTTTGTTCCATAACTCCTGCTGGGATTAATAAAATAAATATAATAATAAAAAAATGCTTAACTTTTCCTATGTATGTAAGTAGGCACATCAGTTTTATATATATATTTCTGGCCTCTAAATTAATCTATTATATAACCAAGTATTGAACCAGACAATTGGCATATTCATTTTATAGTGAAATATTTCTTGGTCAAATTAATATATAGTTCATTTGTAATGCTCATACACATATCATACTGATACCCAAATATTATTATCACTATTAACATATAGTTCCTTTGTAATGCTCACACATGTATCATAAAAATATCCAAATATTGTTGTCATTATTAAGTTCTAGTTCATTTGTAATGCTCATACATATATCATAATGAGATCCAAATATTATCATTGTTAACCTATATCTTATTGAATTTGTTATTAATAAATTATGTATATTTATATATTTACATTGATCATGTTTTTCCCTGGTTCACCATATCCACCCAACTGTATCCACACTTAATTAAGTGATCTATGAGTCTACTCAAAACCCCTGAAGTATATAAAAATGATATTCTAATCATTGCCAAAGTATTGGGTTCTTATGGGAGCTGGTTAGTACATGACCAAATTAATTTAGTAACTCTAATTCATGACTGAGGCTGAGTTTGAATCTGTGAGTTCTTGTTCCATCCTGACCACCAGGACCAAAAAAATTGATTACTATTAGTAGCATCAGAATCACTGATCAGATAGTGTAGATTTTTGAGCCCTGGAAAATAGATTAAAGCTTAGTACTGTTACATGACTACCATATCCTGAATATGCTGGGTTTAATGTCCTTTTGCTAGGTCTGAATCTTGTTGGCTGAACACATGATTCTGACCATTACAGTGAGCACTTATTTTAGTTTATTTATCTTGAAATTTATATAAATCTCTTTTACTTTCATTAATTGAAGATTTAGAAATTAATTCCAGTTTATTTGCATTGTCCTAAACCTGCATTGCAATTTTAAGGGGTTACAAAAGTATTACTTTACGTTAAGAATAAGTAGTTAAAGTGTATAATTAAACCTGATAGTTATTAATCTGTATCTCATAAAATAGCTGCTTTAAGAAATTATTGTTATAGTAGTATAAAATTAAATAAATTCTAATGGGGTAGCTTTGTTTCAAAAAGATCCATTTTATAAAGATTATTTGAGCGATGGCAAGGATAAAGAAAAATATGATTTTATTCCATTACCATATTCTTATAGAATTGTATGTAAAAATAGTAATTTGTTTGGAAATAAAAAAAATGCTTGAAAAATGAATATTACTTTGAGTAATTTATTAAATAATACATAGGAAATTTTTGATAGAAAGACTATTCCTGGAGTAATGTATATTATTCATTATATTTGTAAGAAGGTATATATATATATATATATATAATACATATTTATTTATATTTTCAACCCCTTGTGTGACCACCCACCCGCCCCACAAAAACCCACCTTGAGCCAAAACCAAAAGGCAAATCCGATGCCCGAAAGAAGAAAAAACAATAAAGGTTTATAGCAAAAGTTATAATTACAAATTTATAAAAAACCACAAGCCCAAAAAGACAAAGAAACAAAAAAGAAAGCAGCTATTAGGATGGCCATAGAAAAGGAACACAGACAGAGGACATATAAACCTATAATAAGAACATTTCGCCACAAAAGACCAAAAACCAAGCCAAGGACAACCCCGAACCGTGCATCAAACCGTAAAAGACTCACAAGAGAGAACGGCACAGGTAGGAGAGAGAGCAGCAGGTAAACAACACCACACACCCCCCTCCATACTATAGATCAGCAAAAAGATCTGACCAGGATCACCAGAGGAACCTACCAAGCAAAACAGAGAACCAGGCTAAAAGCCAGAGTACAAAACAGGAGCAAACTCCCCTATTTGGAAGATTAAAACATCTTAAATTAACATTTTCTATTGTGGGATTTTTAGTTTTATTCACCAGGATAGGCCCCACGCTCCCTTTCCGCCGCAAAGCGGAAAAGTACGGCCCAAAATATATATTATATATTTAACCCGTGCAAATCTTCGTTTTAACATATATATATATATATATATATATATATAGCCCAGAGTAGGTTAACCTTAAATGAAATAATACAGATACATAAATGTGGTCAGGTGCAATAGGCCTATATTATTGTTACAGGTAGATTTTTCATGCAAAGTTTTTGAATTATTTTTGAATTAAAAGTATTAGTTCTGCTTTATATATCCATGAAAAAGATACTGGATACACTATTAATTTTGATAAAGGTAAGGTTGTCTTCTTTGAGAGAAATGAAATAAAAAGAATTAAAAAATTTTTTATTATTAAAAATTTATGATTCTGAAGCAATTAACATATTTAAAAGTTTTTTTAATATTAAAGGTGTATGGGAGTTAAGTGAAATTGTGGGTAATGCTTAGTTTAAATGTTATTATTTGTAGTTCATTACACTTGAGAAGTCTTCTTGTAGCAGTGAAACCATTGGTTATGTTTTAGAGTTTATTTTTTGGATAGTCTGGTTGAGTTGTGATTTGGGGGTAATTTTGATTATTTATTGTCTAGTTTAGCTTTATGTTTTTAATGCTCCATAAAAGAAATAAAATTTTAATTTTATTAATGGAATAATTAAGCAGTACAGCCCATCAAATGACTTAATTTAGTTCTGAATATGAAGTACACTTATTGTTTTCTATTGAATATAGATAGTAATATTGTGGTCCACTTATTAAAAATTTCCTAAACTTTATTTATTGCACAATAACTCTATTTTAATGGAAATGCAATGCAGCATAGAATAAAATGAAAGTTTAATTCACAATTAATCATGAATTTAATATATAATACCCTTGATAGGTTATCAGTTAAAATAAAAGTAAGGGTTCAATTATTAAGGACAAGAAAATGAATGTTAAATTTAATTGAGTTGACCAGATAAAAAATATGTATGAAAATAGTTTTAAAACGATGTTTAACAATTTTAAGAAAAATAATATGATGAAAAGACTGTAGTAAAAGTTGGTTGTGAATAACTATAAATTAGAAAATGTTCTATTAAACTAGATATATTAACCTACATTTGATAAAAGTTATTTGGCAAATGTTTCCACTAACAATTTAAGTCACATAAGATAATAAAGGATCCAAGGTCAATCGTGTGAGAATAATTTGATGTGGATTCATTTTATAATTATATTTTGTTTTTGATATTATATTACTAAAATATTATTTTTGTATAAATATGTAAACTTAAGATCAGTAATTCAATTTCCTCTTAGTGAATGTATCAAAACTGAAATTTATAACAAGTTGCCCATTTTTAAGAGTTTATTAGTTTTTTTAATGCATGTTATCTCACTGTATTTTAAGCTACCATGATTCATTTAAACTGTTCTTGAATTTTTCTTATGTTTAAAGCTTATTTACAAATACGAATTTTTAATGGTAGAAATGGATTACATCTGGGTTATCTTACTGATTAACGTTTTATCTACTCCATTTAACTTTAAAATTTTTTTTGGATCTAGTCAATTAGATTTCTCATGCGGTTGAAAATTGTCATGTATATATATATATGTAAATTTAAATACATGTATAGTATCTATACTTTAATCTATATATAATTAGAACTTGAAAGTCAAGGGTTCAAATTCCTTCACACACACACACATATATATATGAGTATGTGTGGTTCTCCCAGAGATGGCAAGATTATAGTTGTTTTTTTTATTCATGGTAAATTAGTTACAATTCAGAATTGGAATCTTGTTTTCTGATATCTAGCAGTCTTTTGCTATTAGTATATTTAATTGCCAAGAATCTTTTCAATAACAATAGACAAAGTTAACAGAATTTTAAAGACTGTCTGTCTTTAATGCATAAAAGAGTTAGTAGTACCGGCTTTACAAGCAATAATTCTTTTGGATAAATATAATGAATAAATTATCAAGAATGTTTAACATTTTATAAAATTGGCAAAATAAAATGTATTACAATATATTTATTTAATTCTAAAAAAGAGAAAATTATGTAATTTCTGAATAAGTTTAATGATGAAATTGGTTTTGACTTTTGGATAATTAAGGATAAAATATTTTTTGAACAACTCTTTTATTCCATTCAGCTTTAATAACTTTATAATCATTAATCTTTTTTTCCGTTTCATCTTCAGTTTAGTGAACTAAACAAAATTTGCATACACAAGTAAAGTTTTAATAGCAATTTTGTTGTAATTAACTTTAAACTCTATCTTAGTCTAGAAGCATATGCTACAGTTAATCTTACCATTTTTTAAAAAGAAATTTGTCATTTTATTATTATTATTATTATTATTATTATTATTATTATTATTATTATTATTATTATTATTATTATTATTATTATTATTATTATTATTATTATTATTATTATTATTATTATTATTATTATTATTATTATTATTATTATTATTATTATTATTATTATTATTATTATTATTATTATTATTATTATTATTATTATTATTATTATTATTATTATTATTATTATTATTATTATTATTATTTTCGGATATTATAGAAAAAAAAACAACTCAACTTTTTGATGAAACATCTGCTTTAGGAGTAATACAAAAAATAACAGATTTTTTTTTTTAAATTTTTTTCCCAAAAAATGATTTCAAAATAGAAGGATTATACTTTAATAATGCCCTTTATTTTTTCTTTCTGCTGTTATGTTTAGAAATGTTTTATTTTCCTATAAAATGTATTGGTAATGACACTTTATATCTAACAAGATTAAACAAATAATTAAGATAATGATAGGCATTGCAATAAAAAACTTGAGTGGTTGTCAGTAATTTGTTAAGCATTTACTGGTACAAACTAAAATGGTATTTTTTTAAAGCACACACACCACTATCGTTTTCCATCACGCTCAGTCTTTACCAATCTATGGCAGGATAAATGTCAGTTTAAATTTTATTCAGCATCTCATATTCATAGCTTTAATTATTACATCACTCCAGATTTCATATTTTCAATTAGTTTTATCCCTTCAAATAATAATTATGACCCAGTACCTCTTTTGTCACCCAATTATTTTATGTTTGAATCGTTCCTGTTAGTTTCAATATGGATCCTGCCATAATGTCTGAATAGTTATTTTTTTTTAAGTGCACAAATCTCAATCTCAAACTAAGAAGTGTAAATTATATACATTAAAAACATTTCTTTTCAATATTTTTGTTTAATACTAAGTTTGTTTTTCAAGATATAATTCCAAAATATATATTTCATGCAAAAGTAGCACTTATCATTTTGGTGAAGCTTTAAACATTTTTTTATATTTTTATCAGATGTTCAGTATTCATTAATATAAAATGTGATTTGCATGTATATAATTATAAACAGAACATATTAATCTAGCTTATAGCTCAGTTAAAAATAATGTCCAGTTGTTGGTATTAAAGTTGTAAATGGAAAAATTTTGTCATCCATAAATCCAGTTGTTACAATTTATTGTTGATAAATACTGAAAAAAGGTGAAGCTGTAGGTAAGAGATTAAAATGAAAATCAACTGATTACTGGTGATTCAGGATAAATTATATATCTTGGGAATAATTTATTATTTTCAGATGTATTTATTTATATATTTAAGGAATGTGTAGCGTAGTGAAGAAGTTTTAAATATATCTTCAATATATATATATATATATTGTACCGGACGAAAGCTTTACTTTCATCTATCAATCTATTCTGACACAGAGGGCGCCATCAGACCACTATTTGTCTGGAAAATTTGTTTACTGTGATCAGAATAGATGATGATGATGGTTTGCGCTGACTAGACTCAGGGAGAAACAAGAGATCTTAAATTGTTTAGACAATTGAGACAAAAACTGAGACAAACATCAGCCAAAATACTTATAAGAACTTTTTAAATTTATTAAACATAATAACAAAATAAACATGAAACTTGATCTTCATTTACTTAGCAGATCTTAACATTGAGTGTATGCAAGCAGTACTACGTCAAATACCCAGGCAGTCAGGTTCATTTCTTATCTATAACACAATAATGGCTTATATCTTCTTGCTAGCGGATCACACAACCAATTCCCTTTTCCCTATAGAGAATTAGTAAGATGGATGTTTGTGGAGAATAACGGGACAGCGCAGAAGAGCTTTTCTTAGTCCAGAAAAGAAATCTTGGAACCAAGAATGTCATAATTCTGCAAAATGCTCATGAACAAGTACATTGAAATGAGCCAAGGTTAGTCTCACAGAAGAAAGAAACATGAACTATGTAATCTGAATTATAGCCAGTAAATCTCTACCAAAAAATAAATAAATCATATATCCTATAAATCGCTAGCCAAAGCCAAGTTTGATTTGGTTTAATGCCGAAGCAAACAAACGAACAAAAATAAAAGAAAACTACTAAGGTCAGTCTGAGCATTTAATGCGGGTTAATCATAAAACTGAGAAATTATTAAGCATATAAAATATCACTCACCCTACACTCTCGAACAAGTAACATTTTAAGATTGAAAATCTTGCTACTAAAGATTGTAATATAAAATAAACAAAAATACATTAATATTTAAATTGATAAATTATATATCATAAATATAATTTCTTTTTAAGATTAAGCTGAGATTTGTGAGAGACTTAATTAGAGATTTAGCCCTGATTTTGATATGGAAAGGTAAGTTACCTCGAGATAATATTAATTTCTGTTGTTCACACAAAGTTCGATTTATAGAGTCCTCTACAACGGCTGTCATTTACTACAGGTTCAAAAGTCTGGAGGCATTATTGGGATCCACTCTGGACTTGACTGTTAGGTCATGATTGAAGTCACAATTTGGAGCTCAGGAGGTAAATCTTTGAAAAGGCTCAGCCCTTCATTTTGTGAAGATTCTTCATGGCATATATTACAGGCATGGTGTCTGGATGACTGCTATTATCATGGCAAATAGAGTTATTGTCGGTCAACAGAAATTTCAACTTGGTGATTTCTGTGGCACCAATATCAAAAGCAAAATTTAGTCACTTTCACAATGCAACAGTTCAATAACAGCTAAAATCTGGATCGATCCTCAATAACAAGAAGCTGAATAAGCCCACTATTTATGTCCCTTGTTATCTCCTGTGCAATCTTTTTTTTGCAACTTTCAACCAAGGTAAATCTCTATCTCCCACTCAATCTTAATTAGAAAAACAATATCTTACAGGGCTTTATCTTACAAAAATGATTTTTTTTTTATATATAAAAAAAAATACAAAACTAAATCTCAGCTTTAAAATACATCAACATTGATTTTTTTTTACTTTAAATAAAATACATATGAGAACACTAATTAAACTTTGTTTGCTTTTAATTATTTTTAAAAAAAACAAGCATCATAAAAAAAAAAAATTTTATACTAAAATCAACTGTGAATTAAAAATATAAGATTTCAAGATAAATAAGTATGTGTGTTATAGCATATATAAAACTTGGTTTTTCTTTTTTCCAATTTACATGATAGAACACTTGAATTGGATAAAGTATCCAGTTCAACTGCCCCTTCATCCAACAAAAAAAAATAAAAGCATCTATTTGCTATTTCTTTTTTTTTTTCAAACTTTAAACCCCATCCCCTCCCCCTGGCTGAACATTTGCCCTGAGATCAATTCCTTAAGTGTACCTCCTATCTTTTAGGTGGCTGGCCTAAGGCTTCATGCATTATAAGATCCATAAGCCCCATGCTCATCTTCTAATACAAAGGCATTCGGACCACTTTTCTTTTGTATAGTGAAGGGTTCCTCATATACTAAGAAAAATTTCTTATATTGATGCTGGGTTGGATTGCTGACATGAGGTTTTCATACAAAAACCAATTCCCCTTCCTCGAATTTACATGGTTGTGGATTTCCCCACTTTATGCATACTTCAGCCATATGTTTCAACTTTATTCGAGCCTTTCTTTTATCTATTACTTTATCAATTTTGTCCTGATCTACAGGCAAGGGAGCCTTTATCATCATTGAATAATTCTGTCCAAAATGTAATCTGATGGGGGCAAATTCTGTAGATTCATTCTGTATCCAATTTGTGTAGTTAGTGATGTTTCCCATCTGATTCACCCATCCATGGTGATTTTTTCTGACATAAAGCCGAAATAAATGGTTTAACTCCCTCATGACTCTCTCACAGGGATTTGATTGAGGAGTACGAATAGATGTTAATACATGCTGAATGCCCTGTTGCTGAATCCACTTTTTCCAGTGGTGAGATTTAAAGGGTGTCCCATGATCTGTAAGTATCATCTGGGACCTACCAATCTTAGGAAACTGATGCTCCTGTAAGATCCGGATAGTACTTCATGTATCCGCCTTTCTTAATGGATATGCAGTTACATACTTAGAAAATATGTCATACATTACGATTAAATATCAGTATCGTTTATAGGCAGGTAAAAGCCCATAAAAATCTATGGCCAACAATTCATTAGGGTTGTGTGCTAAAATAGGCTGCAAGATCCCAGTAAATCTCTTATGTACATATTTAGTTTGTGAACACACATGAGATTTTCCCAAAACTGATACAACATTTGAATATAAACTTGGCCAGTAAAATACTTCCTGGAGCACATGTTCTACTTTACATGGTCCATAGTGTCCATAAAGGCAATGTATATACTCTATAAGTTTGTTCCTGAGTGTTTGGGGTATTTTCTTCTGTGGCAACTCTGTATTGCAATACACCATCTTTTATTCTATAGGCTTCATATTTTTCCAATGTTGCTGTGTCACTGGGGTCTGAAGTTCCTATTCCTTTCTTATAGGTCATGATTTGTGTGTATTCTGGGCTGGTCTCCTGTATTTCAGATAGCCTTAATAATTGTTGCTCTATGAACTCATCTATGGTCAATGTGAATGCTGCAATACTTAGATTGTTGGGATCAAGATGATGTGGTGTCATATCTACGGGATGGCGACTCAAAATATCCACCACAATATATTTTTTTTCTTTACAATATAGAACTTTATATTGGAATTTCTGTAGCGTAAGACTCCAATGTATCAATCGATCATTCGATAAGTAACTGCTATTAAGAAATTCCAAGCTCTTATGATCCATAATTACAACAATCTCTGACCCAAGCAGGAATTGTTTGAATTTACTGAAAGCCCAAACAATGGCCAAAGCTTCCTTTTCTGTCATCATGTAATTATTTTCCACCCCTTTCAGTTTGCAGCTACAAAAATACAACACTCTGTGATATTTTTGTTTGTCCATTTGAAAACAACTCCAAGCCCTTGCCCACTGCTGTCGGTCTGAACATAAAAAGTTTGTGAAAAGTCAGGGTAGGCTAGAACCACCTGTTTCAAGAACTTGTTTTTAATGTGTTGAAATTCCTGCTCTTGTTTGTACTCCCATACCCATTTTTGGTCTTTTATCAATAACTGAACCAAATTTGCAGCATCTAATGCAAAATTTTCATAGAATTTATGATAAAAATTGCATAATCCCAGAAAAGACCGTACCTGTCACCTATTA
Source organism: Epiperipatus broadwayi (assembly GCA_028023455.1). Classification (NCBI taxonomy): domain Eukaryota; kingdom Metazoa; phylum Onychophora; class Udeonychophora; order Euonychophora; family Peripatidae; genus Epiperipatus; species Epiperipatus broadwayi. The sequence goes on along the minus strand of JAQFVV010006361.1, from coordinate 925,646 downwards.
GTGGGTGTGGGAAAATGTTCTATCACTGTTAGTTTCTCCGGATGAGGTTTAATACCCTCTTTCCCAATTAAAAGCCTAAAAATGTAACCTCCTCCTAGACCAGGCAACTTTTTTGTAAATTGATGGTAATGTTTTTCTGGTAACACTCCATTAAGAACATTTTCAAGTGTTCCATATGTTTTTCCATATTTTTAGATGCAATGATTATGTCATCCATATATATCGCAATAAGACTCTTGATTTTGTCTGATAACACTTGATCCAAACACTTTAGATGTCCTGAACCACTATTGATTAATCCAAAGGGCATACATCAAACACATATGTATGCCCTTCATAGCGGAAGGCAGTATATTTGTGGTCAAATGAATGTAGAGGGATCTGCCAATAACTGGATGTCAAGTCCAATGTAGAAAAAATGATTTTCCCTTGAAATTTTGAGAGAAGTTCTGTTATTGTAAATGTTTCTTTCAGGAACGGTAATGGCAGTTAACCGCCGGGCATCCAAACATATTCTGACAGATCCATCTTTTTTCTTTACCACTACTAATGGGTTAACATAGGGAGATGTGTGCTTTTCAATAACTCCCCATTCAAGCATATGCTGTATTTGAAGATCTACTTCAGACTTATATTGAAATGGAATGGGATATGAACGACTCTGGAAATGGCTTTCATCCTTAACTTGAATGCGATGCACATACTCCTCAATGATCTTAGGCTTATTCAAAAAAACTGAATAGAACTCCCTCAACAGTTCCATTAGAGGGTGTTGTTCTTCCATTCCTTTTAAAATGGATTGCGACACTTTATTTTGCATTTCCATGGTATCCTTCATTTGCTGAATACACTGTACCTGAAGTGGCTTATAACTCTTTAGCCCTTCAAATGGCATCAAAACTTCTTGGCAAAGAAATAAACATTTGTCATAATCCAAAACACATTTATGCCTGTACAAAAAATCAGTCCCAATTATAACATCTTGTATGAGACCAGGCATTATCAAAAAGACATGGTCTAACTCTATGTTACCCAAATGCAAATGTAACCACACCTGTTTGGTTTCAATATTTGCCTTTTTGACATTGGCCAGTGTCACCTGCATTCTTTTTAATTGGAAGTGTATACAAATGTGGCTTGTCTTTCTTTATTTTCACATAAAACTTACTAGAGAGCAATGGCATTTGACTTCTTGAATCAACCAATGCTTCTGTAATGACATCTCCAGTCTTTATACTGACAATTGGGCAAGTCTGCATAGCTTCATTCCATGCTGGTTCTTGTTGATCCACCATCACATTAGCTACAGTCCTATGGCTTTCTTTACTTTTTTTTTATAATTGGAGCTGATAATTGACTCTTTTGACCTTTTTCTATCGAAATTATCTGATCGCCCTGCATTGTTCTTTTCTCCACTTCTTCTTGGGCCTGATTGTGTTCAATTTCATTTAGCAGTTTAATCATTTGTTCCAAGTGAATTTTGCTACTGGACAACATGATCTGCTGTATATCCCTTGGCATATTGCCCAATACTATTCGGCATATCAGCCTCTCAGTCAAAAAGAAAGCTATCAATGACTTCAGCCTTGCGGCTTGTTTGCAGAAAAACTGGGTGTGTTTTTCCATTACCCCTAATATATCTTTCTTGTGATATATTGATGAAGATATGATACTGCTTTTCTTCACTCCAAAAAGTGTGCAATAATTTGCATCTGTAATCCCAAAAAGTCTGTGGCTTGATCTTTAAGATATGCAACCAATCCTCAGCCATTCCTTGTAAATAGTGGCGTGCAATTGCCACTTGTTCAGTCTCCTGCCAATTATGACATCCAAACATCTCGTGCAGGCTCTCCAAATGCTCTAATGGGCTTTCCCAAATATCAGCCATAAAAGATTTTATTTGCCAATCTATTTCAGCCATGATGCTAACTAGTCTATCTTCAGCCTCTTCTCTAACTTTATTTAAATTCCCAATGCAACTTCTATCTATTTATGAAATTTATTTATTTTTTTAATCTTCAACTGCTATTTATATATATATATTTAAAGTACAAAAGTTAAACTGTTTACTTTTTTTTTTAAACGCGAACCTAAACTCTTTGCTTGCTTTTTTTTTTTTTTTATGAACGTAACAGCTAAATTTTAACTTTAAAAAAAAATCTTTTATATTTTGTTATTTCTAAAATGCGAACCCAAACTCTTTGTTTTTTTTATTATTATTATTTTACAAACGTAGAACTAATAACTTTTTTTTTTTAATAAAAAAAGAAACAATATTACTTCTTAATATCTTTTTGTCTGACCTGTCCATTCAGTAATAACTCTAAAGAATGCTGTTTAATTAACTATACATTAATTATTCATATTGAAAAGATGAACCCCTACTCCAAACTTCTTTCTACCACTTAGCACAAACTGATCCCTACCTACTGAATCTTGCCTCCAACACTGAAATATTCCTCAATTGTCCGAACAAAATCTCACATGGGATTTAAAATCGAAGGCCCACATTGGTTGCGCTAAAATTTCTTATTATGTGCTGGACAAAAGGTTTACTTTCGTCTATCAATCTATTCTGACACAGAGGGTGCACCAGACCATTACTGTCTGTAAAATTTGTTTACTGTGATCAGAATAGATGATGATGATGGTTTGCACCGACTAGACTCAGGGAGAAACAAGAGATCTTAAATTGTTTAGACAATTGAGACAAAAACTGAGACAAACATCAGCCAAAATACTTATAAGAACTTTTTAAATTTATTAAACATAATAACAAAATAAACATGAAACTTGATCTACATTTACTTAGCAGATCTTAACATTGAGTGTATGCAAGCAGTACTACGTTAAATACCCAGGCAGACAGGTTCATTTCTTATCTATAACACAATAATGGCTTATATCTTCTTGCTAGTGGATCACACAACCAATTCCCTTTTCCCTATAGAGATTTAGTAAGATGGATGTTTGTGGAGAATAACGGGACAGCGCAGAAGAGCTTTTCTTAGTCCAGAAAAGAAATATCAGAACCAAGAATGTCATAATTCTGCAAAACGCTCATGGACAAGTACATTGAAACAAGCCAAGGTTAGTCTCACACAATAAAGAAACATGAACTACGTAATAAATAAATCATATATCCTATAAATCGCTAGCCAAAGCCAAGTGTGATTTGGTTTAATGCTGAAGCAAACAAACGAACAAAAATAAAAGAAAACTACTAAGGTCGGTCTGAGCATTTAATGCGGGTTAATCATAAAACTGAGAAATTATTAAGCATATAAAATATCACTCACCCTACTCTCTCAAACAAGTAACATTTTAAGATTGAAAATCTTGCTACTAAAGATTGTAATGTAAAATAAACAAAAATACATTAATATTTAAATTGATAAATTACATATTATAAATATAATTTCTTTTTAAGATTAAGCTGAGATTTGTGAGAGACTTAATTAGAGATTTAGCCCTGATTTTGATATGGAAAGGTAAGTTACCTCGAGATAATATTAATTTCTGTTGTTCACACAAAGTTCGATTTATAGAGTCCTCTACAATGGCTGTCATTTACTACAGGTTCAAAAGTCTGGAGGCATTATTGAGATCCACTCTGGACTTGACTGTTAGGTCATGATTGAAGTCACAATTTGGAGCTCAGGAGGTTCATCTTTGGAAAGGGTCAGCCCATCATTTTGTGGAGATTTTTCGTGGTGTATATTATAGGCATGGCGTCTGAATGACTGCTATTATCACAGCAAATAGAGTTATTGTTGGTCAACAGAAATTCAACTTGGTGATTCCCATGGCACCAATATCAAAAGAAAAATTTAGTCACTTTCACAATGCAACAGTTCAATAACAGCTAAAATCTGGATCGATCCTCAATAACAAGAAGCTGAATAAACCCGCTGTTTATGTCCCTTGTTATCTCCCGCACAATCTTTTTTTTGCAACTTTCAACCAAGGTAAATCTCTATCTCCCACTCAATCTTAATTAGAAAAACAATATCTTACAGAGCTTTATCTTACAAAAATGATTATTTTTATATATATATAAAAAATACAAAACTAAATCTCAGCTTTAAAATACATCAACATTAATTTTTTTTTAGTTTAAATAAAATACATATGAGAGCACTAATTAAACTTTGTTTGCTTTTAATTATTTTAAAAGAAAACAAGCATCATAAAAAAAAATATTTTATACTAAAATCAACTGTGAATTAAAAATATAAGATTTCAAGATAAATAAGTATGTGTGTTATTGCACATATAAAACTTGGTTTTTCTTTTTCCAATTTACATGATAGAACCCTTGAATCGGATAAAGTATCCAGTTCAATATATATATATAATTGAGTTATTTCATATGTTTATCTTTGCCTAAGTTTTAAATTTAAGTATAGGATATATATAATATTTAGTTTAATAAATATTTAATAATAAACATTAATGTATTTAATAGAAATTATTGATATCACAAGTATTGCATCCAAGATTATAACTACAATTAGTTATATTAGTTTAGTTTTTCTCTCTATAAATAATTTTACCATTTGTTGTTAACTGATTATTATTTATTTCTATTAATTTTATATTTTTTTAAAGCCTTGATCATAAATTTGGTATTTTTTTTTTATCATTTATCTTTAATCATACTTTTTTTGTTCATTTTTTAATTTTTATAACATTAACTAAAACTCAAGCATTATTTGTAAAAATGATCATATTATTTATATTCAAAATCTGGATGACTTAAATAATATACATTTAATTTGTCTGTTTAGTTTTTCATTATAAACTACAAAATAACTGTTGCAAAACCTTTCAAAGAAATAGGCTAGACATTGGATTTTTTTATGAGTCAAATGCGTTGACGGGCAAGCAAACCTGGGCTAGAGCTGCTTGGAAGGCAGCTATGCTAACTACTAGGTGACCAACACTTGACTAGAAAAGACATGGTTGTGCACCCATATTAATGTTAATGTTCCTATTATCATCATGGAGTTTAATCATTCCTCTGCATTTTGACAAATATTCTTCAGAAACTGACAATATCTTGTATATCTATCTCAATATACATAAAAATGCATAAATAGTCAAATTTATTTTTTCAGAATTTACAAATTTATTTCAAAGTGTTTATCTAGATTCATTGTTTTTTAGCTCTAATTTTTCAAAATACATTGATGTGATTCATTATGTTATAATCACTTTTAAACCCAAATATAACATTCCATGTAAATAATTTGTAATAATATCCTTAGCTACCTTCTATAAAACAATTTTTATTTTCTAAAATTTTTTTCATATTCCTTGAATATTATTAGTGCATTCTTCTAATCACATGTTATATTTTTATTATTTACACATATGATACATGATTGTGACAATTTCTAAATTTAATTATATAAATCTTTTAATTTATCTTTATTATTCTATAATTTTTAGAGCTTTTTTATACTTTACAGATTTAATTTTATTTCTTTTCTATATTTAAATATTTAATATTTTATATAATGTTATTATAATAATAACAAGCAATAATTTTTTTTTGTTTTATTTTATTATTATATGTAGTTCTTTCATAAATTCTATTACAAATTTGTGGGAGGACATTTTTTTTATTCGTTATATCATCTTTTATTTTTATTGCTGAAATAACTTTCTTTTCAAATTGTAATATTTTATAAAATTTTATACATTCTGTTCTAAAAGCATATTTTAATATGATTTCATATTCATTCTTTTAATCATATCTAATTTTATCTCACATGAAACTTTACAGGTGTATTGCTGTGTTTTATTTTTTTCTATTTAAATAGTAGTTTAACCATGAAGATTTTAAGTGTCTTTATTTATTGATCTCATTCTACTCTTACCCAATTTTAAAGTATTTTAATATTTTTAAATAATTTTCAAGCTTTAATTTAAGTTCACATGAGTATATCAACTAATATTATTGTGTTTCTTAATAGCTTTTTTTCTTCATTTCCACATTAATACATACATTTTATATTACTAATCTATGATCATTTCCTGTATTAAATCTATTAAACACATTACAGATTTGAAATTTGCCCAGCAACATATGGATTGAGAAGAAAAAGAAGTATTGAAGTACATATTTCTCATAATCAAAATACATCTATAATTTAATTCTCTCCATCTTCATTTTGATACAGCAATTTGGATTTTTCTCAAAAAAAAAAAAAAAAGGGTTTTGTAATGTACAAATATTTCCCTTGCAAATTCTAATAATCTACATTTCTTTTTATTTGTGTTTTAAAATCTAATATTATTTATATTACTTTCAATAATTTTCAATATATTATTTTAAATTCAGTTTTAAAATCTTTTACTAATCAAAATCATATATAGGGTATATGAGCACAGACTTTCAGATGACCCATCACTCTCCACTCTATCTAATAACACTGATACACTCAAGCACATATATGTTGAAAAGATAAATAATCACCAATATATGTATTTCATGCTAAACCAGCAATCATCAGTTGGTCCAGATTATCATCTCCCACACATATATACTATAAGTGCTCAGATATATGTTAATCAAAAGCATGTATATAGCTATAGAAAATCTTTTTCATTATTAGAATAAGAACATTTATGGTATTATCTGCATTTAACATTTTTTAGAGTTGAATAATATTAATATCATCTATATTCTTTATTAGTTTTTACAATGCTTTTTTATAATCCACTACTGACAGATTCGATTGCAGGGGCAATCTTCAGAACTATAACAAACACAATACAAATGCAGAAATATAAATATACATGAACATATAATTTTACATTATATATATATATATAGTACTGAAGAAGATTGCTGGGGTTATCTAAACTGTCAACAGTAGATTGTAAAAAAATCATTGTAAAAGTAATAAAGAATATAGATGGTATTAATATTATATGGATTTGGCAATGCACTAAGAAGGATAGAGTTGAATAACTAATGTTATTATTCTTTTTAATATCGATTTCTAATAAGTTTCTTTGACAAAAATTTGCTGTTAATTAAAAAGATAGTTTTTGAATTTTTTTTGAGCCTTAAAAGAAAGAAGCAGGGAAATTTCTAATTTGTATTTTATACATTGTTAGTACTCTAGCTGTTATTGACATAGCTCATATGATAAATAAAAATGGATATGTTGCTTTTTAACTTAAGTCAGTGCGATCAGTTTACTGGTTCTTACTTCTATTTTTTTTTTTTGATTAAATAAATACTTAATAATTCTTAGCGGAAATACCAATCACGATTTCTTGAATGTCGGAACATAGTCATTTGTGAGTGCGTAAATGTTTTATTCTATTTAAAATTATGGTAGAGAAAATAAATTTTGGGTTTTTGGAAAATATAAAATAATGGTTGATGATGGAATGCAGAAGATTCTAAGAATCATTAAAATAATAACCTAGGCTATTATTTGAAAATAGTCCTCTATTTAGCATATCTGAGCACTTATAGTATATATGTGTGGGAGATGATAATCTGGACCAACTGATGATTGCTGGTTTAGCATGAAATACGTATATTTGTGATTATTTATTTTTTCAGCATATATGTGCTTGAGTGTATCGGTGTTATTAGATAGAGTGGAGAGTGATGGGTCATCTGAAAATCTGTGCTCATATACCCTATATTATAACTCTCAAATGAAAAAAAGATCAATTAATTAACATTTTGTGGGGCAGTTTCCAAAACTCATACCCACGTAAGTAAACAGATTAATTTCATTAATGTTTATTTCATATATTTAAAAAAAATTGTGTGAGAAAAAATATTTATTCATGCATTTCTTTTTTAATTGTTATCTATCTAAAATTTTAATTAGAATGCCTATTTTTTTTTTAAAAAAAATGTTCCACTTTTAAGGTCCATTTATATATAAGTGGAAGAGGAGGTTACATTTTAATAATGCTACAAAAAAACAGCTGCAGCTTGTTCTTAATTCTTTTTCTTCCCACAAATATAAAGTCTTATTTTAAAGAGAATTAAAAAGAAAATAGATTTGAAAGGAATGTTACAAATTATCTTTGTCATAACGAAAAACGAACAGTCTAAAGACTAAACTTCATTTCCGTTCTAATCTTATAAGTTTATAAAGGATAAACGAAAGAAGAAAAAGTTTCTATATAATAAAAAAAGATTTGTTTTAAAATGTTAACATATTCACACACACTTATACTTATATACGTCATGTTAATAATTTACCAAACTATTTATAGCTGAAACACAGGCTTGTTATATACCTGTGGCTATATATATGTAATATAGGGTATCGTATATGTGTTTGGGTGTATCAGTGTTATTAGATAGAGTGGAGAGAGGTGGGTGGTGTGAAAGTCTGTGCTCATATACCCTATATTACAAACTATTTATAAATAAATTATATTACATTTACTTTCATGACATACAGTATGAAAATCTTTTAAAATGTTACTATCAATGTGGATATCATATATATAATGTCAAAAAATAATTCAATAATTCACTTATTTATAAAACTTTTTTATGATTTAAATCATTGTAGTGTACTGGTTAATATAATATTCTGCGTGTTTCTATTCTGAGTTTCTCATCTGGAATAATGTTTTTTATTTTATTTTACAACCATATTTTAAACCTTCTATCTGAACTTAATATTATATTTATTGTAACTCTAATGAGAACTTTGGGTGAACTTCGATGTAACATACTATCCCTTCTTAATAATTACCTATAATAGGTATTAATATATATGTGTGTGTTATTTTACCTCATTACTCAAGAATTTTCTCAATTTTCATGACTATTTTAAGCCTAATTTAGAAAAGAAGTCTACCAAAATATTTTAAAAATGATAATCATACCTTTTATCAACAGATTTCAAGAACTATTATCCATTATGCATACTTGATTTATAAATGAAATTTAACAATCTACTAATTTTAGACATGGACAAATGTAAACCATGGAAAACATAATTAGTGACTATTGATTGTATGGCCAAAGTGGCAGAACTGAAATTCGTAGTAAATTCATTAACGAATCATCTCTTGTAAAACAATAAAATGTCATGGACTTCATCACACTGCTTTAACTTACATATGGCTGCTATAGCAGCTTATCTTTTCACCTGCTACGTGAATTTCTGTAAACTTTAGTAAGTAATAATAGATGCAAAATGATTAAATCCCTATTCTGTGGTATTCTATGCAATATCACCAGATTATTTTCAAGTTTGTGGCTTTTACCAGTGAAAAGCTTTGGATATTGGACCAGTGCACTCGACTCTTTAGGATCTAATGTATCTACTTCCACCACCTATTATTCCCTCCCTGTTATACTATCAAGCTTTCACTCTTACTAAAAACACAAATATTTCCGACATAAACCAACTTACATGCATAGCCTTATAAAACCAGTTGTTTTTATATGTTATGGTGCTCTTAATTTTTTTCAATAACTATGGATGATACTTATCCTGTAGTCAGGATTTGGTATAAACCAATAAAAGATTCAATCACATGATTTTAGCTTCCATATTGCTGTTATATCAGCATAATTTTTCACCATCTCTAATTTTTTACTTTCTCCATGCCATTTAATGTAAGCTTTAATAAGTAATAAGATATGCAAGATGATAGTTCTTAATGAATTTTTATCCTGTGCTTTCCTATCCAATATCACCAGAATAGATTCAAATTTATGGCTTTCATCAGTGAGGAATACTGAATTTTGAGACAGTGCTCCCGAACCTTTAGGATCTAATGCTCCCCAGCTTCCAAAATCTATCATTTACTTATCTGTTATACTAACAAAGGCTATTAGACAAACTATAAAACATATAAATGCTTTCAATCTAAGCCAACTTGCTTACATACAAATGTAGACCTAATGCCAGTTCAGTTTCAATACATTATAATGCTTTTAGTTTTTTTAATAATATCCTGATTTAGCATTAATCAATAAAATGTCACCTAATTCCATCACCACATTAGCTTATTTATTATTGTTATGGAGCATAATTTGTCACCACCTTTATGCTACTCTTATTGAGACATTCCTGATTTGTTACCTTATCTAATTCATAATTCTTATATAATTTTTGTCAACAATTGTAAAAAACTCTTCTTTCAATAGTATTTTTTTTTAAATTAAAGATTATTCATTTTATAATTACTTTTATATTATTTTAACAAAAAAAAAGTTAAATATGCTTTCTGTATTCAATCTATATATCATCTCTAAAATTTGAAACAATACCAGCATATGATCAATTTTGTTATCATCCTTTAATTCTTATTGAAATTTTTATATTTTGTGCTTGTTCATTAATGCATAGATTTATTCATAATAACATATGAAAATAATTTGATCATAGTAGATATTATTGTTATCAGTCTTTAATTATCCAAAACTCATCTTTTTTTAACTTCAAAATTACTTTTGTAATCCTACAATATTTTGAAATATGTCCTTTATTTGCATTTATGTTAAAACAATTTATCAATAAGGTTAATGACCTCTGACCTAATATTTAAATAATTTTATTTGTCAGTGCAAATAAAATCTATATATTTTTTCACTTTTGACTTAGCTAGTATTATATTAATTCTGTTTTCATAATTAAAATTATTATTTTTAGTTATTTTTTTTATTATCCAAAACAAAATGCAATTTAAATTCTTTTTTTAATATTTAATTTTTCAATCCCCCCCCCCCCCCGTTATCTAGCATTTTTTTATTTTCTTTATGTATAAAATATTTTTTCTTCAAATTTGTTTCTATATTTAATGAATTTTAAAATAACCTCTAATAGATTTTTTTTAACTTAATTTTTCTTACTTTTAAATTCATATTTACTTTTTCTAAATTTTTTATAGTTAAGTATATTTTACTCTTTTCATTTATGATATCTGAATCTCATTTTTACTTTATTGCCATTTTACATTTCTCATTAGTATTTGATTTTTTTTTTCACTGACTAAATCTTATTTTATCAAATCCAAATTATTTTTTATTTTTTAACAAACATTCATTAGTCATTTCTTTAAATTTTGTTATGGCAATTAGTCCAATCCTAAATGCAGTTAAATACCATATCTTATTGAAAACTTAATAATATATATATTAATTGGACTTAATTGTGTATATCAAGTCTATAAATTTAATTTTATTTACACCAACCTTACCTTATTTCCATTTGTTCACAACCTTCATTAATAGTATAATTATTTTGGACCTGCTATTTTGTTTTCATCAAAAATGTAATTCTTTGTAAAATTCTAATTTATTTTTGTTTATATTGCATGATATATTGTATTTTTTTATCATTGTTTGATCATATAAAATCTACATCCCATTGTGTAAAGAATTGTTTATTTCTTTTCAAGCAATTTTATACAAAAGATTTAAGTATCATTTTATATTAACTACTATCAATTTTGTTTATTTGAGTATTCAAATATCATCTTAAAAAGAAGTTTAAATATTAATTATAAATATTGTGCCAATTTTCAGGATGTTATCAATATGCTTTTATAAAAGTTTATTTTAAAAAATATCTATCCAGAAAATTCTAAATAAATACAATTTAGTTATGAATCTTTTTCATTTTTTTGCTAATATGTATATACATAATTAAAATGCAAAGTTTTTTGTCTTTTGTAAATTACAGCAAGTGAAAAACGGTAAATTATTAATATTGATTTCAATATCAAAACTACCTGTCAGCTATGTTAGAAATATTTTTTTCTCCATTTTGTTTCTAACACAAACAATTTCTTTTTTTTTTTTTATAAATAAAATGCAATTATTAAATATGCATTGAAATATAATAGACATACAACTATGTAATTTGTTTATTAATGAAACCAATTTATATTTACTTAAACTCCCTACCAATAAATAACATAAGCCCATTAATAATAAAATATAAATTACATTTTTATAATACAGAATTTTTTACATTTGTAATCAATTTAAAAATAAAAAAATGAAGTATTAAGATAAATAAACTTTTTGTTATAAGCAATATCTTTTTTAATATTATATACTTATTAAATGATATACATCTATATTTTGAAAAAGTATGTGTATATAATATTTTTATTAGTAGTTTTTGAAAATATTGCTTTCCAAAAAAAAAAAAAAAAATCTAATAATAGCAAAACTTTATTAGTAAAAATATACAAATAATTAAAAATATAGGAATCATTTTTAACATTTTGTCTAAGTAACATCAATTTATTCAATAATTTTGGCAAGAGTAAAAACAAAGACACTACAAACTTAAAATCTTGAATAGTAATTACAAGTTTTAGTGTTTAAATAATTGTACTAAATATATCCTACTTTTAATATTATTTGAACAAACAAAATATAAACTGTTCTAGGTTTTTTATATATGAGTTGCCATTCTGCTATGGAAAAATAAGAAATAGAATTAAAAAAAATTACCACATTAAAATTGCTCAAAGCCATAGACAAATTTATTATGAAAGCATATACATTTTTTGCTATCTTTAATGGTAAAATTCCAATTTTAATAATGTATAATTTTTTAAACAGAAAAATAAAAATACTATATTAAATAAAAAGAGAATACAGAATAAGATTAAATACTTTGACGTAAAAGAATGAATATAGAAAAAAAAACATTTTTTATCACACGTTTTAAGAGAGCAAAAAAAAAAAAAACCACATAACTTATTTCTGAAAAATAAATGTATAGTTAGCTGAAAGCTTTCATAACTGCCCACATATTTTATATTGTTATTGATTTTTAATGCATTTGCAAGTCTCACAATAAATAAAACTATCACATAACAAAATCACTATTTTTTATGTTACTCAAGCTGATAAAACAGTGACAATTCTCTCCATAGAGTAGTGACATGCAGTGCGAACCATAGTAATTAATGAATGCTAAAATATTTGCACATCAAAAACTTTATATAACGCATACTCATCCAATATATCTAGACTAGTTTCAAGAATGTGGGTTTCATCAGTGAGTAGTCTTGCATTTGAGAGCAATGCATATATATTTTTAGATCTAATGCAACCCCCCAACAACAATATCATTACTTTCTTAGTTTACTGTAAAGCTATGAGTTCAAAATGAAAGCACAATAATATTTTCAATCCAAACTCATTTATTTGTACAGTCATATAGATCTGAATCCAAGTCAGTATCTATACATTTTGGTGTCTTTGGTTTTTTTAAAAACCATAGTCATCATAATCATTTAATCAGGATTGGTATTAAAACATTAAAACATCACATGATCATCATTTTTATGCTTACACTTAAAACAGTAGCAACTCTCTTCATACACTAGTAGCATCTAGTGAAAGCCATAATAATCAATGGATGCTAAAATGGGTGTGCATCAAAATCCCAATACAAACCTAATCCAATATATCCAGATTAGTTTCCACGTGTGGTCTTCATCATTAAATAACCTGGTATCTGAGAACATTACATCTAGATCTTTGGATCTAATATAACCTTTCAAAAAAAATGGAAAGATGCCAAAATTTATAGTTACTGAACTATGTCATATCTGTATGACTATACAAGTGAATAATCTTGAAATGAAACATTATTAGGTTTTTATTTTGGATTTACTGATTTACAGTTAACTAAAATCAAAGTTCGTTGCTAAGCAATTTGCATTTAATTCACTGATATAGATGCAGTGCTTTTAGATACAAGATTCCTCACTGATGAAGATGACAAACTACACATTAGTGTAAAAATATTCAATGATTTGGCACTAGATAGGGATTTTGATGCAAAAATCTTCATGCATCCATAATTTACTACAGCTCGAACTATGTGACAATTCAGGAGAGAGTTGCTATCATTTAATAGTTTTTGTAAATATAAGAAATAGTGATCATATAATATTTTAGTGGATTACCAATATTAATTAAAGAATGATTGAGACTATGGTTATTAAAACATCAAAACATATAAATACTGAACTGGGTTTAGATCTATATGACTATACAAACAAATGATTGAAAACATTATTGTGCTTTCATTTTGAAGTCATAGTTTTACAGTTAACTAAATAGAACTGGATGGTAATATTAAATTCAATGATCTAAGAGTAGTTATTATTCTCAGATCCAAGATTCCTCAATGATAAAGCCACAATATAGAAAACTGTATGGAGACATTGGATATGTATGCACTAGATAAAGATTATGATGCACAAACATTTTAGCACCCATTGATTACTATGGATTGCAATGTTTTTCGATCTGTATGACTTTGCATATTTGAAATTATAGTTTTATAGTTAACAAAAAAGTTAAAAGGTAACTGATAGAGGATTGCATTAAATCCAAAGTATTAGACACAGTTCTCTCAGATTCAAGGCTCATCATTGATGAAGGCTACAAGAGACAATCTAATCTGGGGACATTAGATAAATAGGCACTAGATTTTGGTGCAGAAACCACCTATCATTCATTGATTACTATGAATTGCACTGGAAAGCATTACTGTATGTAAAGAGCTGCTACTATTTTATCAGCTTGGGTAAGCAAAAAAAAAAGTGATCATCTGCTAATTTAGTGATTGTCAAAAGATGATGATGACTATGGTTATTAAAAAACCAAAGATACCAACATGTAGAGATACTGATTAGCTGTATGACTATACAAATGAATTAGCTTGTCCTGAAAACATTATTGTGTTTTTATTTTGGACTAATCACTTTATAGTTAACTAAAAGGGATGGTGGATTGCATTAGATATAAAGATCAAGTTGCAGTACTTTCATATTGATGGCGTCTTACTAATGATGACCAGAAGCTAGGAATTAATCTGGGAATATTAAAATAGTAGGCATTAAATAGAGATTTTAATGCACAAATATTCTAGCATCCATTGATCATTATAGCTTGTACTGGGTGGCAATACTATATGGAGACAGTTCTGACTATTTTAATTAATAAAAACTGTTACAAATTGTTTTATTTGCCTCTCAAATTGAAAGATTATTTTAAAAAAATCATGATATTACTAAATTTTTTTAAAGAAGTTCATTTCAACATATTGTAAACAAATAAAAATGAATTTATTATGATAGCTGATATAATTTGTAACTAAATAAGGAATATGCTAATATATGAATAAGAATATGATAATATGTATATCATACCTTAGTTGGATGTCCATTTGTAACTATTTAAATATATCACCATAGTTTGTTTGCAACTATCATAAACATTAATTTAGTCATGCCAATAATGAGACAAATAAATTATCCCCTTTCTCAACACACCAAATAAAAATGAAAATTCATCACTGTCATTATTTAAGATTTAAAATATTTTGATATTGGGAAGTTATTTTAACTAACAAAATATACTAGCCATTGTCATCAGATAAACCAATATCAGCCATTGCAACTGAACAAACTTACAGTGAAATCCATGGAGTGCATTATGCTTATCTCCAATAATGGGTTCTTTCAACAAAGAATCCTTCTCATTCCTCTTTACATATATATATATATATATATATATATATATATATATATATATATATATATATATATATATATATATATATATATATATATATATATATAAGACCATTCATGGTCACACACACACACACACTGGCGCTATTTATGACAACTTAAAAAAATATCAGAGAAAGTTAATATTATCATGTTGGAAAAGGGACTTGATCACTTTTATTCAGTTTAGCTAAGTACATGTGTTTTTCCTGGGTGCCACTAGATTGATTTAAACCTAAATAAATATCATCTGTCCATAGTGTACCAGTTTCAAACCCATTTGATACATTCTTTACACATGCATTTGAATGAATAAAAAATGACCTTCTTATATATTATCCATGTCAATAAAATTATAAGATCCCGATACCATAAAATTTATAGATCCAATACTCTCCTAGTTATTACCAGCTCAGTTTAAGTATAATGATGTACAACTGCATGTATGATTTTACTAATGGCTTACAAACAAACATAGTGAAGACCATTACTTACATATATAGCCATTAAATCTAATTATTTAATTTAATTATTCATCATAATAGTAATAAACTCATAACAACAAATTTATCTTTATAAGCATATAGGCACTTTCTGAAAATCACATTATGTTTAAAATGGGATTTAATTATAATATTCACTAGCACTTATATACATTTATGGTTATTTACTTAAAATACTATTATAGTTAAAATTACAGCTCAATCATCAATATTTACCACTGATGATGAATGATCATGATGAATCTCACCACATGATATCCAACTTTTTATAAATCCCTATTTACTAAACATATTAATTACATTTAAGATTGGATTTAATTATTACTATTTACTTAGCGATGATGGTGATCATAATGAATCTTATATCATAAAATTTAGATTCTGATAAATCTATAATTATTTACTTGAACATTATTATGATTAAATGGTGCTTTAACCAGTATATATCCACCATTGATGATGATGGTCAAAACCTCTTGGACACAACATAAAACTTTAGCTTTTTACTATTAACCCATAATTACTCAAAACTTGGTTATATGTCATGTGTGATCCTTAAACATCCTTATATGTAAATCCATATCCAATGCTCAACATTTATGAGTGATGATGATCAATTATCAGCAAAACAAGATTAAAAAAATAACAATACTACTAACAATAACTTGGAAACTAAATACAGTAAAACTATATTTATTCACATTCTTCCCTTTAATAAATCACATTGTTAATTAAACAATTGACAGCAATTATTATATTAATTAAAGACATAATTAAGACAAAATTTATATATGCATAACCAAATAAACTTATATATATATATATATATGTTCATGTTCCTACCTATTTTTAAATAAGCTGGCTTAAAATGACATAAAAAATATTCCATTGAATGCTTATTTAATATCTTCTCTATCTATTATATATGTCACTAAGGTAAATTTCATTTATGTAATGTGTGTGTGTGTGTTTTTTACTTTCATACATGTGTGAAACCCTGCTCTTTAATTTGCTATCTTAAAATAACTATATCTAACCTATTTTAAGTGGTTGGTATAAGCAGTCACACACACACACTCTGTAATATGTCAACATATCTTATATTATAATGTGTCCCTCTGTATTATACATTGATATATATATATATATATTATGGAAACTTTGAGCAAAAATAAATTATATCAAATTTAATTTGCAAAGAGATAAATAAAAAAAAAACATTATAAAGCATATATTGATAGGTTGCTCAATTGTCCAATAAGTAAATAACAATAATAAAAAAATATTTTAGCATTACAATATATATAAAATAGAAATATCAAAAGATAATGAAAAAATGAAGTTTAATAAATTTTAAACTGTGTGTGTAATGTTATGCAGTATTGAGAATAATACAATCAATAAACAAACTCTTAATGTTTATGTATTAAAAAGAAAAAAAAATGCTTGACTTTAGAAATCAAAGTTTACTTTTAATAAGTAAAAATAAAAAAAATTGTTAATCAAATTTTAAAGTTACCTGATCCATTTTCATTCTTATTAATGCCACAGGTTCAAATATCAGACCACTCTCTTATTTATAGCTTCAATTGGTTGGATTTCTTGTTTTTGCCATTTAAAAAAAAATATTGCAGGCACTTTTGATAAATATGAACTGGTTGGTTTGCTTGTTCCTATTATTTTTAAAAAAAGTTATTGCAGGCACATTTTGACAAATATGAAGAAAACTTTTAAAAACTGATTTGTAGATTAATTGAGGTTGGTTGTATGGTTTTTATGCATCTTCTTTCCTCTCTTATTTCCTCTTCTCCATCTCTTCAAAGATGATGATCCTTTAATAGGCCAGGAGACAAAAAAGAAGCCTCTCAGATAGCATATGTGGTTAGCTTTAAACTCAGCCATTATTTAGGTATTAAAGATTTGTATATGAGCCAATAGATATATTGGTGAGTTTAACCCATAATGTGAGGTCTCAAGGAACAAAATGGCAAAATTAGCATGGCATCTTCATTGTTTCACAAACAGCCAAAATATATAAATACCATTTTTTATATTATTTCACCAACTTCTTTTAAGAGATTCAATTTTGATCCATCTCTCTAGATTAACTTAGCTGTGAGATTATTTATATATCTGCACATCTTCTTTTATGCTGTTTTTAAAGCAAAATCTCACATTTTCTTTAACTTTTTTTTTAAAGAAAAAAAATCAATAGCTCATTCTGAGCTTAAAAGAAACAGAAAAAAAAACTGCCAAAATGCCAACTGCCTTAAAATTTCTCAACTGTCTTTATTAATATTGTGCTACTCTTTATATTTCATATTTCTGATCAAAGGTTTTCTCCTACAAAAATAACTGTCATTTTGAGATAGAAATCAGAAACTCACAAGTTGATGGTCCATAGTAATTAATAAGAAGATTAATAATTATATTTATTCTGTCAAAGCATTTCTCCCTTTTTTGGACAATCTAAAATAGAGATAACATAAAAAAACAGAGTTTGCAATCTCTAGTCAATAGAGATGAATGTCATTTTTCAGGCATTCACTATCCCATAATTTTGAAAATATTCCACTGAAATGCACAAAAGTCCAAAGTGTTGTAACTAACCTTTTTTTCAATGTAAATTCATTATATCAGTTGTAAACTAATGTCAGTGCAGTGACAAATGATGTTTTTAAACCTTATAACCATGTTCCTTTTCCAACAGATAGGTACTTACAACATATGCAAAATTGTGTCTCCATTCACACATAAAATGTAATTTTATGCTCATTATTATATTCTTTTTAGGTGGGCACTATCCTGTAATTTTGAAAATATTTCACTAAATCTTGTTCTGTTGATAAAATATTCCTAATTTTAATCATATTTCCAAAAACGATATGGTAAAAAATGAATATTAAAAAAAATTACCATATGTAAAACAATGTAAAAAAAATTATGATAATTTTAATCACAACAGGCAAAGTACATAAATATTCACTGCATCCTGTTCTGTCAATAACAAATTCCAAATTTTGATCATATTTAAAAACTGATTGAGCAAATAAGTAATTTTTAAAAAATCCTGCAGGTTACTGAATGCTTAAAAAAATGACAATTTTAGCACCATGTGTTGTGTTGAAGATGTATTAACATTTGAACTTGTTGTTATAAATAGAATTTATTGAAAAATGTTTTGAATTTGCATAAAATTAACATTCAATTTAGGATTGGGAATGGAATTTATTAAAAAAAATGGGATTAGTCCTGCCATAAATTCCATTCACAATATAACATCAAAATGTTAACACTTAACATGAGGCTACCAGATAACATATGACTAAAATTATCACAATGTTTTTAACATTATCTTATACATGGTGATATTTTTAACATTCTTTCTTTACTGTATAATATAATTAAAATTTGGAATATTTCATCAACAGAACAAGATGCAGTAAAATATTTTCAAAATTATAGGATAGTGCCCACCTAAAAATATATATAATAATGAGCATGAAATTATACTTTATGTGTGAATGGAGACACAATGTCACACATGTTCTAAGTGCCTATCTGTTTGAAAAGAAACATATTTATAAGGTTCCAAAACATCATTTATGATTGCATGAACATTAGTTTACCACTGGGGTTGTGAATTTACGTTAAAAAATGTTAATTACAACCATTTTGAATTTTTGTATATTTCAGTGGAATATTTTCAAAATTATGGGATTAATGGTGCACATGTTCTACTTCTACATGTCTATCCTTTTTGAAATCAACATGATTATAAAGTTTCAAAACATCATTTGTGACTACATTGACATTAGTTTTCAGCTGGTGTACTGAATTTACATTAAAAATTTTTAATTACAATCCTTTATGTGTTTCAATGAAATATTTTCAAAATTATTGGATAGTATACACCTGAAAAGTTATGTCTGTCTGTTAATTTGTTATAGACTATTAAATGGCTGGGTTTTTTTTAAATTTTATACAGTATTTACATTAAAACACTTTTAAATTATAACTCTTTGGACTTCTGCATTTCTTTATTATTTTAAGAAATAAAAAGAAACATAATTATTGAATACAAGTATTATTTATACCATGTGTTGTAACCCCCTGAGTCTTTGAAAAGAGGTTATTTAAAAAAAAGAGATGACAAGCTTCAGGTATGCAAACTTCATAAGTACCCTTTTTAATGAATGATTATTAAATATTTTAATTCTTAAGATCATAATTTAAATTCCATTAAAATATTATATATATATATATATAATATTTGAATATCCCAATGAACAATTGAAACATTGTTTATTATTATTCTTGTTAAAACAAAAGAAAATTTTAAATGTTAGTAAAAAAATCTCAAGATAAAATAAAAGGAATCTCAAAGAATCTTCTGTTTCTGTTTCAAAAAAAAAATATCAAAGATTTTCAAAAAATTTAAAATAAAATGCAGAATAAAATATATGAGGAAATTAATGAATCACTATAGCATTTTAAAAAAAGATAATAAAAAAATTAGAGAAAATACACTAAGTAAAAATCAGGATTAAAAAAAGTCAATAAAATGAAAGCAAAAGATCTAAAGTTCATTTAAAAATAAGATTTACAACAGAAATATTATAATATGCAACAAGATTTATGAAAGCACAAACAAAATATATAACCAATTTAAATGAGACACAAAAATTATATGTGGAAAAGCATTGATATGACTACAACTTTAAAATGAAATAAAGTAAAATGTACCATGAGATAGATAAAAATTACTTTAAAAAAGTAAAAAAAGTTTGGACTTTAATAATTTAAATATTTGAAATAATTATTATAATAGATGCATTTTGAAAGCAATCAGAGTGTATAACCCAAGGGTAAATTTACTAAATAATTTTATAGAAGGTTTGAAAAATAATTCATAGAAGACAGTATAATATCTATGCAAAAAAAGAGATGCAAAGAATTTATAAAAGTATGTAAAAAGAATTAATATATAAGCAAGGAAACATCTAAAGACAAAGAATGACAATAATTTATTTTAAAAAACTAAACTAAATTCTGATTGAAATGGAAGAGTAATAATTAAGATATTTAAAAACTTTTTAAATACATTTTAGTAAATTTGATGATACAAAACAATTACTATTGAAAATATTATAAATGCAATTATATTGATTGGTTTAACAATATATTAACAAATTTACTAATAGTATTTATAAAATATTGTTATATAATCTATTTCTAGCAAGTAGCATTTATTCTAGTTAACAGATATTCAATACATTCAGCAAAACTAAAATAAAAATAAAAAATTAATAAAAATGCAAAGATTGATTGTTTAAAAAACTGATCTAAAAAATTATAATTAAAAAAAAAAGTCAATATTTTATTTTTATTTTTAAAGTAAACTTTGAAATGGTTATATTGTTTATGAAATTAAATTTTTTTTTTTATTAAAACAGTTTACTAGTTAAAAAGTATAATGTTGTCCACTGGCTATATTGTTATAATTCCAATGTTTATATCTGTAAACATTGTTAAATATTACAAATAACAACAGAATTTTAAGATAACTTTAAATATTAAAATATTTAAAAATAAAAAAAAATGTATTTATACCATAGTTCTTTAAAAAAAAATAATAATAATAATTTATTTTAGAAATTTATAAAGTGTTTATTGGAAATAGTGATTAAATTAATTTACTGCCTACTGGCCTGACACTCTTCAATACATTTTAATATTCCATATATCGTACTTATTTGAACTGTTAGTAGAGAATTATTTTCAAACCTTAAGAACCAATAGTATTTACAAGTGAAATAAAGATTATTTATTATAAATATTCATATTTTAGAATGCACTGATGTCTGTATGCACTCATAGTTTGTAAGAGACATCATAACCTCTTTGATGGCTATTTGTCATAACGATACATGTATTTATTGTTAATTCATTATCGCATTATTATTTTTCTTTTATATAAAAAGAAGAAAATAATTATTATTTGGAAATTAATGGGTGAAGGGTTTATAGTTATTACAGACATGTTTTAAGATTGTTCCCCCCCAAAAAAAAACTTGATGGATGAATAATTGATATTAAATATATAAATTCAAAATAAAAAAAGTGCAGAGAAATTTGAATATCATACCTATAATAACATAGTTATGACTTATTTTTGAGAAAGTTTATAAAAAATTCAAGTATAAAAAATGAATTAATAAAATTTATTAATTGATATTTACTGTAGATATCTTATTGCTGTATAATATATTTATCATTAATTCTATTTTTTATTATTATTGTTGTTGTTTTTTTTAAAGAAAGGAAACTGAAAAAAAAAAGATCCCGTTTTAAAATTATACATACAATTAAGTTTCATAGGAAAAAAAATGTATAAAAAAAATAATCTATTTAATATTTTTTTTTTTTTACTTTTAATATAACAAATAATAATTACACTAAGTTTATAATATTTATTCTGTTAATAAATATGAATTTGATTTGACATACAATAAATTTAATTATGCCCTGAGTATATTAGTTTATGTTGTTTCATCTTTTTTAATAACTCATTTTATCAAAATTAATAAATTGGATAGACATTTACGATAATAAACAATTTAAATGTTGCAATTGTCTTTTATATATTTAAAGTATTATTTAATCAATTTAATAAGAAAAAAAGTTAAAATAAAACAGAACTCTATCTAATGTTAGAACGGTGATTAGGAACAAATGATGTTAGACAGTTCAAAACTTTATCTTTTTCTTAACAACATTATTGTCTAAATATCATCTAGTATTGGCCAAAAACTCAATAATCATAACTAGATTTTATTTACATAAACAATATTTGATATATCAAGTAAATAAAAATATATTTGTGCAGGTTTAGTGTTAATATTGTGCAAACATTTGGTATTCTAAATGTTTAATAACTCTTTCACATTTTTATTAAACATGTTAAATATACAACATTAAAAATTAGAAGTGTATTTACTGATTTAGATAATAATTTTCAACTTAAACAATTAAAGTACATATTATTTTTATGATTAATTATGAAGGACATCTGCATTGTTTTCACATTATTATATTTTTCCATTTTCATCATACAACTTAAATAATTAACCATGTACTTAATCTTAATATTTCATCTATAAAAACAAAACAAAAAGTGAATTTCTATATGGAGTCATGCATTGATTTGTCATTTTAAACAAAATCAAATCAAATCTATTCTCATTATGGTGGATTAAAAAATTGATAGTAGTGCCACTGAAGAAAGTTCCCTAAATAGATTAAACGTTATTTCATGGAACTTTTTCGTTTAATATTCTTTATATAGATGGTTAAATGGAATTTCTTTCTTAAAAATTGTACAGAATTATCAAAATGTAGTTATATACTTACAATCTTCTAATGAAAACAAATTTTTATAATTTTAAAACATTTTTAATAAAGACTTTGTATTAAAGAAATAAATAGCCTGTGGATAACTACCATTAATCATATTCAAGCCAAAGCAGATTGAAGTTTTTTTGAAGTTTAATTTAGTTTATTTAATCCACTGCTTTTCATATTGCTCAAAAAAACCTTATAATTTCACCCCCCCCATGTAATCTTTTTCTAGTTTAAGACAGCATTTATCCATTGTTGTCTCTTCTAAGATGTTTTCATACCAGTTTCATTTTAACCCTTTTCCTGCCTCTTACGAGGCATCTCGTCGACATCTGATATCACTCTAACTCTGCCAGTTCTTATGCTAAAATATTCGTTTGACAGGTATTGATTAGGTTTTTAAAAGTTCTGTAAGATGGTGCCCTCTTCTGAATTATTTTACAAGTAAAAAATCAAAAAAACCGCATTTAAACCTAAACAAAGAAAGAACATTGTCAGTCATTGGTTGTCAGTGAGCTCTCAGCCGAAAAAGACATTCTGATTGGCTGGAAAGAACAAAGAAACCGCCTGATCAAAGAAAATAAAAAAAAACGCTGAGATTTTCATTTCGAATGCAATTTTAAGTATTAAAAAAATATAATTTGAGAAATTAAACTAGTTTTTTAAAAAATATACAAAAAAAAACAAAATTATTTTCGAAAAATATTGAAGATTTTAGTAAAAATATTTAAGATTTAGCAAAAAGAAATCTTTACTTTTCAATAACTGAACATTGAAAAAAAGCGTTTGCGTCACCACTTTTTTGTTTAGACATTTGCTTTATATTTGCCGAAATTGAATATATTTTATAATAAATAAATAGCAATTTATTTTTGAAAGAACTTTCATTCTCTTTCAATACCCTGAAAAATTAGTAATATACTTTTTATAAACGTATCTGAGTTGAATTTAATATTATAGGCGAATATGTTTTAACAATAGGCTTTGTCTTCAGTTTGTGAGTTGGCCAATTAAAAGATTTGATTTTTACCTCATACAACCAATAATATAATTAGTGGTTTAAGGGTTAATCTCCTAATTTTTTCAATGGTATCAATAATACTTGTTGGTTTTTTCACTCATATATTTCATTTTTAAACTTTTATTATTACTCCTAATATAAATATTTTTACATTTTATTGAAGTCTAAGATTGTTCAATAATATAATTGACTAAAACAAATCCCATAAGTAAGCATTAATAAAATGTAAATTAAAAAAAGCTTTCAGATCAAGGTATATTCTAGGTTTCATTTTACATATTAAGTTTTTATCTCTATTAATATCTGATCAAAATATTTACAATTAACTTTTTTAAGATTATTAATATCAATCTTTATTCTTCTTCACCCCTCCCCCTTTAAAAAAAAGTTATTAATAATTAGTTTAGTCCTAATATTTTGTTTTTACTTGGAAGCTCTTATAACTTTCCAGAAACTTTGAAGCATTACTTAAATAATCTCCAATTATATCAAGATGGAATCATACTATCATATGCTTATCATTGTTAATCTTTTTAGTTTTACTCCAAAGTCTGATCGAATCAACTGTTTTTTTGACAACCTACAATCAGTAATGGTTAACTCACAACACTAATCATTTTATATAACATTTATTAATATTTTGTGTGGTTTATTATCTTATAAACACTTTAAAGTCCAATTTGTTTTTTCCAAAATCCATGTAGATGAATTATAATGACTTTATGAAGACCTTGCATTGAGTGTCAAAATTGGCATAATCTGCAATTTTTGATATTTTTTCCCCATTTTAAAATATCAATATTACTATGTTTTTTCCCCCCAATATCTGATAATTAATTATTATTTACACATTTTTTTATTTAGAAGTTAATAAATTCTTCTCACTTGCATCTGTTACTATAAAAATCAGAGATGTTAAATACAAGAATATTCTCATTTTAAACACAAAGTAAAGACTTTGAAAAAATAAGAATGTCAGTTTTATTTTCAAACCTAAATGCTCTTATATAGATCAATCTTAAGTGTCTTGGAATGAGAGCATGGATATGTTAAATCATTTACTTTAAATTCATTTCTTTTAATAATCTTATTAACAGTTATGAAATATTAAAATTTACTTCATGCTAATATTAGATGTAAAACTATGTAATGATCAATGAATTGTACTAGCTGCAATATTAAATTGAAATTTTATTTGAAAGATAATAATTATTTCTTACTTGTACCATACTATGACAATTGGTGATGTTAAATGTGAGGATATTCTCATTCCAGCCACAAGATAAAGACTTTAAAAATATAGAATAACTGTCTGAACATTTTCTAATATTAGCATAAGGAAAGTAAATATTAAATAAGTGTTAATAAGATTATTAAAAGAAATAGATGTAAAGTGAATGATTTAATATATATTTATGGTTTCATTTCAACATACTTAATATTGGCCTATATACATGCATTTAGGTTTGAAAATAAGATGGTGATTCTTATTTTTTCAAAGTCTTTATTTTGTTGCTGGTACAAGATTATTCTCACATTTAACATTGTTGATTTTGTAGTAGGCTGATACAGGTGAGAAGGGATTATGACCTTCTAAATAAAATTATAATCTGACAATGAACTAGTAAAATTCGTTGATCATTACATTTGCATATTTATAATTCAGCTTTGCCATCAATTTATCTATTACTTACCAATTTTGTTTTACGTATTAGATTGTTTTATATTTTTAAAATTGTTGTCCTTTAGTTTTTCTTAACAATTTACAGTTACATTTTCTCATCTTTGATTTTTTTTTTTAGTAAACTTTACAAAATTCCAATTATTTAAAAAAAATTTGATCTTTTTTTCTGTAAATATTTTGTTGCCTCAACTGAAAACTTTTTTTTTTTACTATTTATATATAAAGAAAGTTTTAATAGAATACCAATTATCTTTTTACTGATCTAATTAAAGTTTTAACCATCTTTGAAGTTCATTAATATTTTAAAATAGTTTGATAGTTTTTTTTTAAAATTTAATTGGAATATTTGTTTTCAAATTAGAGATATCAAATTAATATTGATTTTATTTCATTAATTTTTGCTTCCCTAGCTTTATATTAACATCTATTTTATAACTTATTAAATGAAAATTTTTCTCTATGCTGATTTATTATCTACATTTTAGTAAATCAAAATCTTGTTCAACTCTATGTATTTTTATTTGGTTGTATTTTTGCCCATTACATGTTTTCTCTCTTCATAAGCATACATCAATAGTACATCAACCTTTAAATAATTTTTCTATTAAAACATAAAACACCACATATAGCATTGTTAATATATTGTATACCCATATCAAAACATATTAGTATAAAAATTTTATATTTCTTCAATACAATGGTAGCATTAGGATTATAAACTTTGTTTATCCACAATCATTGTTTTTCTATTAAATTGAACAACTATTTTTTTTTTTAATTCTGCGATATATATTGTCAGTCACCACAATGCCATTTTTTATTTGTAGTATATTCCATATCAGTTTTACTTTTACTATATGGGTCTTTAAAACTATAACTTAGACACTCGTATTTATATATTTATTCTCTTTTAAACAATATATGACAAAGACTATATATAGAGTCTTGTTAATGGTAAATATAGAATTAAAAGATACTAAACTCACAGCATGTAAATACAAAAATGTGATATTGATATAAGGATCAGCATAATCCTTAGCATAGTGAAGAATTATGTAGAAATTTAATTATGAAGTTTTTAAAATATAGGATCTGTATGTATCACTTTTAACACCTTTCTTGATATCAATATCAAATTTTAATTATATTTTTATTTGATGGCATTAGTGCCTATCTGAATATTCAGATTATTCAGTCACTTGGTTTTCTAGCCAAAAAATAGTTGGGTATTCAATCAAAATCTATGCTTATTAATTATTAGTATGGGTTAGATATTGTCAGTTACTCCAACTAATATCCATATTTTGCCAACATTTTAAATCCAGATCATAAGTATAATTTTGTAAATACTTAGTGGAATACAATATATAAAAATTAAAGTTAAGATTATAACACAAAGTTAGGCTCAACTACTATAAGTTATTGTTTAATTTATCTATATTTAATTTAATTAATTTTATTATTTACTTTATCATGATATTTTATTTCAAAATAAAGGCTTGATTAAATTTATTTTAGAAAGTTAATTTTTCATAATTATTCAACACATTTCTATTTTTCAATCATTTCAAAGTTGATATTTTTTTCCGAATACTAACTCTTTGTTTGTTTTAAGTAAATTTTTATTTATTTTTTTAAATATCATTTATTTAGCTTCTCTAATTCATATCAACTTCTTTAATTTTTATAACATAGTAAAAGTTATCTGAACTGGAAGTTATCCATTTCTTTTTTTATATACTTTTGTTATTTACAGCCATTTTTATTTTAATTAAGAATTCAAAGTTAATCTTTCTATATTCTTAAATTAATTAAATCGTACTGTTTTTCTTTAAAAAAAAACAACGTAAATTACTTGATGTAAACGACCCCCCCCCCATTCTCATGCCTAAATAAACTAATAAGTTATAAGCAAATGGTTGTCATGGCAGTACTATAATTCATTAATATTTTCATTTATTATCTAATTGTGGTGTTGCCTTGATAACAAATTTGAGATATTTCATTTGCTTATTTAGGCATAACACTGAGATAATATGATTATATTAATTTATATAAAAGATTGCTAATATAGAAGAAAAATCAGAATTATTATTAAAAAGGACAACACCAAAGCATGTATGAAAGTGTTTTATAAAGAACTATATATAAATAAAATATAAATAAAACAAAGAACAAAATAACATTTTAATCACATCTACTTTTCAATTGTGTAGCATTTTAAATGAAGTGGGACATAGCTTATATTTACTATGAAATAAAACGCTTTAGTAAATGATGGAATTATTAATTATATATTTTAAAAAATCAGGTGAAGAAATATGAAAATTATTTGGTAAAACTATTCAAAAGGTCAAAGCAATAAAGATAAATCAGTTTATTAAAAGAATAGATAATGACATTGATATTTTAAAAAAGGTGAAAAAGATGTTTGAAAAATCATAACTGTTTTTTTACATTTTGCTAAGATAATTGCAACACATCTATTGAGACCTTTGGACTCAAAGAAATCCAAAGAACATACTGCATGTAGAAATGATGTGCAATAGATAACAGTAATTTATTGAAACAAGTTATAAAAAGTTCCTCTGAAAACAAGTTGTCATTATCCTATCAATAAGGAGATTATGATTCTATAAGTATTATCAGAAGGATTAAAGGCTGAGCCATTAAAATATTAGATCCCGATTATTGCCATATTTTAAAGACTATTTTTCATAAGGCAATTGCAATGATTTTATGCTAGCATTAAAAAAATTGATATTGAAAAGATAGTGAAAAAAATATAAGATAGGGTAAATTATATCTCCAAAATCGTTTTAACTGAAATATTTTGTGGTTTAAGATAAGAAGCTAAAGGAAGAAAGAAAGACTGAGATAATCGAAATTTTATACATTTTGTTAATGAAGTAATTATTTATACAAAATCAATTCAGACCTTCAGGATAAGTTACAAGAATTATCAGATGAAAAAAAAAGTATTTCTGAGAAGAAAATAAATATCGATAATCATGAATAGAAGTTACAACTAAAAAACTAGTCAGAATATTTATGCACATGAAATCATAATAGATGAAATTAATACCAAATTATATTTGAATAAAATATTAAAAAGAATTATGTCTTTTTGAAAAAAAGATTTTTAATAAACATGGGTTATCAGAAATTACTGTGTTCTAAGATTTAAAAAATGGGTAATACTGAAACTTTAGACAACCCAATGATGAAAGAAGATACATATAATGGGAAAAAAAAAACAAGTGGACCTTGAAAGCAAAGTATGTGGTTAAGAAAAAACAAAATAATATATAACAAGTCTTGATATTATTAAAAAATGAAAAGCTAAAATAAAGCGGGAATTAATAATGTGTTAAAGTTAAGAGAGATAATAAAAAAAAATAACAGTTGAAGTTTTAAACTGACTTAAAAAAAATTGGTAAAGTAATAAAATAAATCTATTTGTAAAATGGGTGAATGAAATAAAGAAATTTGCTGAATCGATGTAAAGAATAAAGAAATGGATTAGAGAAAAAGTGTTAACTTGGAGATACTTTAATTTTGTAGTAGCTTGATAATGGATAATATTGATGACGATAATATATATATATTACTCAGTCTATTTTAAGTGGACAAAATACAATCAAATTTAAAATTTTATATTATACAAATCAATACATTATCATTCTAACATATAAAGTATAAATACTGTTGGTTCAAATTAATTTTTACGCAATTTATAAAATGCATTTCAAAATCTATCAGATAAAATATTTATGAACAATTAATTATATTTAAAACAACGCTTAATTAAATATATGAATAAGCTGATTTAGTGTAATTGTAGAGTAGTGAACCACAGAGATCAAGATCCACGGATCGCAGTTTAGAGCCGTCCCTCTATGAATTTTCCAGGAATAAATAATCGACTTAAAAGTTATGCTTGACGAATTTAAATAAGTGAATTTAAATAAGTGACAATATCTCTAGGTATTTGGATTTCTAATGTTTATCTCAAGGGAAGCTTGGAAATCTGATTTTAAAGTTTATGCATCTTGTAAAATGGATGATGAGTGATAAACTTTATGATTGTGTGGGTTAAGTTTTACAATTGTTTTGTAATACATACAATGAATTGAACTTTTAATTAATGATTGGCGGGATATTAAAATTATTTATATGTGAATAAAGTGAATTTAGATATTAGTGCACATAAATAAAAGAGAACACTTAATTTTTGAAAAAAAAAAACAAAACCCACATCGTATTTATTGGAGTAACTTTAAATAATCGTTAACTAAAATATTTGTATTAAAAATGGCAACCAATAACAGTGGCAAGTACATAGCCTTCTCATACATTGCATAACCATTCTAAGATTTGTACTTCCTATTTATTTTAATATTCATATATATATATATAACACATTTTATTACACATGATAGCATATTCTATCTATCTATCTATCTATCTATCTATCTATCTATCTATCTATCTATCTATCTATCTATCTATCTATCTATCTATCTATCTATCTATCTATCTATCTATCTATCTATCTATCTATCTATCTATCTATCTATCTATCTATCTATCTATCTATCTATCTATCTATCTATCTATCTATCTATCTATCTATCTATCTGTCTGTCTGTCTGTCTGTCTGTCTGTCTGTCTGTCTGTCTGTCTGTCGCTTTGTTTGTCTATCTATCCATCCATCTACCTTCTAATGGACATTTGCTAAATCATAGAAATAAAGGCAATTATTTATCTTCCTATCAATCTTTATATATTTAACTATCTGCACATTTAGTGATATATCTATTGTCCATCAATTCTTCCATTGATATATTTATTTATCTACATAGTCATCTATTTATTTATTTGTATATTTATTTACGTGTTTATTTTTATAGCCACATGCGCATGTTGTGATTTTACTCTATATACTTTTCATTTTGTCTATTTTTTTCTATTCGTATGAATATGTAAATATAGTTGTGTGTGTGATGATACCTGCTAATATTTATCTATATCTCCCAAATGTAATGTTTTAGTTTTTTATTTTATTTTATAAAGCGTCAAAAGTAAATTTCACGTCTAATAGAATATATTTGATGGAGCAATAAATTCAATAATAGAAGAGTCGAGAAAGCTGTCTGTGAATCAATAACACATCGACTCATTATTATTCTAAGCAAGAAGTCAAAAGTTAAAAGAAGTCTTTTTTTTCCTAGTAAGGAAGGTAAAAGAAAAACCTTATTCAACACTAAATACTTAGAGATTAGCATTAAAATAATAAGTATTTTAGTTTAACTCATTAATAGAATGTTTGGAAACATACTATAAGATGCGTTGATGCACTATTGTTTAATGCTCAGTCTTTTGCAATTCGGAAATGAAGTGATAAAACGAGCAGAGTATTTTCCTTACTATGTTTAATTAATTTATCACTCTAAATTTGATAAATAACAAATATATTAAAATTTTTGGTTTATTGGAAAATGCATAAATTTTAATTCAAGTAATACATGAAAAGTATATCTTTCATAACAGTAAGGCAAGTGTTTAACATGCATTTGTATTATTCTTTAAAAATATTTTTTAACTGCTTTACAAAATCTAAAATGCTTAAAGTTTTTTGATCACCACATTAAAGCAACATGACAGAGGTAATTTATATCACAATCCTATATGAATGCTAAGAGCATAATTGATTATAGAATCTACATGTATTAATTAATACCATGACGTAGTGTTTATTATTGGAATGTGAGCTAAAAATATTTTACTAAAAAGCAGCTGTGTCTGATTAACATACTAACTAAAAATTTAACCTCATATCATCTTTAAAGTTGACCAAGAATAAAACAAATGTAACCACAATATAGTTTATTACAATTTAAAGTGGATTAATATGCTTGATTTTTTTTAATCCTAATGATAGTTGACATAAGATTCAGTAATTCAACAAAAATGAATTACATTAAACATATTTCTTCATTTAACTAAGAATAACTTATCTGCAGAGTTCATTAAAACTATGAAGGGAATGTTGTTACAGGTAAAATTAAATGCATTTTTTCATATCATCTCTTAGGACATGGTAAAATTAATTGTAAATAAAGATATCAGCGGGTGTTAATGCAGTTAAGGCATTCAAACTATATAAGGATATTCATTTATTTTTTTAATTGGATATCATTACTATATAACACCTAAATAATAGTTTAAAAGCAAAGAAATAAATTATTATTTAATATAATAAAGTAATTAAATTTCGACAACAATACTTATAATAATATCAATCTATGAAAACAATAACTTGAATTTATTATGAAACAAATTAAAATGTAATTAATAAAATTATGATCTTAAAGATATACTAAATAAGTTAGAATATAAACCCTCATATCAGTGAAAGAAGCTGCATATATGCTGGAGAAATTTATTTTTCTTTATTTATCCAGTACACTTACCTTTACATCACTTTTCCAGAATTGTAATGAATATGACTGATCAAAAATCCTTTTTTTTTTCAATTGAAGAATCTAATTTTTTTCAGTATACTCAATCAAAATCTGATTCCATAATCTTCCAATAATAACCAACTAATATATTAAAGAAAAGAAGAGTATAACCATAATTTATCATATGTTAAGGATTATCACCAACTCTTTGGTGCTTTGATATAGTATAATACCTTTTAAGGTTTATTGGATCATTTATTTGTATAATCTTGTAGAGAATGTAAATAGATTTAATAATTTTTTCAGTTTGGATTTTTGAATACATGGTAATAGTTATGAAATTACAGGTATCTTATAATGAATTTTAAATAATGCAAAAATGTTCTGCCAGTTTGAAATCATGAGTTGTGATTTGCCACATTGTTAGTAAAATGAAAACATTCAGAAAATTAAGATAACATTAAACATTTCAAATTTTAGCACAATGATTAAAGAATGACATGTATACTAAATATAACAATGGTGAATTATGTATAAACTTAAAATTTCTACTCTCTCTCTCTCTCTCTCTCTCTCTCTCTCTCTCTCTATCTATCTATCTATCTATCTATATATATATATATATATATATATATATATATATATATATATATATATATATATATATATATATATATATATATATATATATTGAAAAAGACAAATAGTCTTAATATTGCATTTCACACCAAACAAACATTAATACAAAGCTTATTTATATGACTTACAACAATCAAATGTACTAAAATTATATATTTTAAAATGTGTAGATTAATTTAAAAACAGTACTTTTATGAATTGAAATTCTTAGAAACTGTATTGTGCTTGAGAAAGAATTATAATCATAATAGTCATAAAATTCAGTTACCATAATTGCAAGATATTTTGAGAAAAATAAATTGTGCATTGTGAAGTTAATAATCAACTTTACATGATCAAAGTTATTAAATTTAAGTTTAAAAAATACTGTATTTGCTTAAATTTAAACCATAACATTATAATGTGTTTAAGATATATCCAAGCCATAGGCAACCATATCTCAAATGTACAGAAATACAGCATTGAAAAAAAAGAATAAATATTTTATTCAGCATTAAAATAATACTGTGCTCTTTAATAATTAATTTTAAATTGTGTACTGTATTTGATAAATACTGAATCAAATAATTTTAAAATTAAAACTTTTCATTCAAATTCACATTGCTATCACTGTAAATCTAAACTATTTTTAGGAAAATAAGGTAATGGAGGGATGACACCATAAATTATGCAATTAATTATCAATTTTACATGATCAACAATTATTAAATGTAAGTTAAAAATAATATTTCCTTACTCTATTTTAAATTACAATCTAATATTATTGTCAGGACATAACCAAGCAAATGACATTATTATTGTAAAATTAAAAAAATGTTGTACTGAAAATAAAATGTAAATTTCATTTAACATATAACTAAAAATAAATTTCGGTTTTTATTAATAATTAATTTTACATTGTGAACTGGATATTTGTAGTTAAAATATTCATTCAAGCAATTTTAAATTAAAACTTTTATGAATGCTAATTTCAGCCACTGTTGTACATATATTTTCAGTAAAAAAAAATGGAGGAAGATGTTTTCATGCATCATGCATTTATTAAAATATTTTATAAGTTAAAAACATAATACAAATAAATGGAAGAAGATTCCTGCTTTTAATCTTATTTAAATGGCTCATATCTTTGCCATCACAACATACTGTATTCTTCTAAAAATTTCTAAGTTATTAAAAAATGATTACTGCACTTAATAAAATGGGGCATCTCATGCCGTAAAAACACCACAGATAATATATCTGTATATAAAGTGCTGTTTATTTAGATCTGCATAGTACATACTATAAAATGTTAAGTATTGATTACAATGTATTAGTTATATATATATATATATATATATATTATATATATATATATATATATATTATAAATAATATATATATAATATATATATAATAATTATTTTAATATGACAAATTTTTTATTTTTTTTCAAAGTTAATTGAGCAAATAGGCTTTGAGAATTTACATCACTGTAATTTGACCACCCTTAAACTGATGATAAACAACAAGTCTTTTTAGTCAGAACAATAGTTAGGTAAGATATTATTAACTATTGCTTTTTAACTGCAAATAATTTCACATAAATAATATAATAATATGAATTTTAAAATAATACAACCATGGTATGGTTTTTTTCAGTACTATGAGAAACAATTTTGTGGAAGAACACA
The DNA here is from genome assembly GCA_028023455.1 of Epiperipatus broadwayi. NCBI lineage: Eukaryota > Metazoa > Onychophora > Udeonychophora > Euonychophora > Peripatidae > Epiperipatus > Epiperipatus broadwayi. The sequence goes on along the minus strand of JAQFVV010006361.1, from coordinate 890,700 downwards.
AAAAAATTGTCATATGTGAGCTTACTTTATTTTTCTCAATCCATTTTGTTATGTGCTTACACAGAGAAACAACACTTTTATTTTCAAGTAATATTGAATTTCTTTTTACAGATAATTTTTTTAAAATTTACAGCTACATAGGTTTTCAACTGGAATTATGTTAGCAATTAATATTAATGAACACCACCTATAAATGAAGAAATCATCACAGCATCATGATATATTACCTTCAATAACAAATGCAGAATCTTATTCCATACTTTGGAGAAGAATTCCAATAAGATAATTCCATACCATTTGAAGGACTTCAGGATAAAAATAAGTGTTGATTTTATAGGCAATCCATGAACTAAAAACATTAACATAACTTTTAATTTTACATGTAAGAAAGTCTGCCTGAAACTCATATAAGTACCAAAGTAATAAAAGAAAACCTTCAATCATATTGAATATTATATTTGACCTAATCACAAAATTAAAATTTACAGAATTTGATAATAATAACATTAAAGTGCTTTTGAAATCACACAAAGAAGAACAAAAATGAATGCACCTGGATGAATAAAAGAAAGACAATAACAAAAATTCCAACCTATAGCTAAGAACCTGGGTGTCATAAAACTTCAAGAACTAATTTTATATCATAAAGCCATGAATAACATAAAGTTAATAAATGATACCTTATAAAATGTATTAACAAAAGTGAAAGAAGCAAGGGACATATTCATTCTAAACTGTTTTTTACAAATCCCGAGCCATCAATACTTGACATATCTGCTCCAAAAATCTTCTGTCATCAAATTGAAGACACTGATAAATTTTTAAGAAAGAAAATATTGACTTGGACAACTGGATGATAATTTGTACTGCATGAATGGATTATTAAAAAAAACTTTAAGCTAAGTGTTGGCTACTTTTTATATAGATTTAAGTTGAAATATCTTACATACATGTATATTTTAAGAGTATACCTGCATAATATGCACATAGCTTACTTTGAACATGCATATATTATACATAAGAGTTATTTTTAATTACTATACATACTACGTTAAGTTGATTGTTAATATAATATTCACAATTTATGGTATAATTTTTATCCACACAAACAAGCTAGAATTTTTCACATTCAAGACCATTATAATCCCTTGCATTTTATACAATAATTTTGGTTTTATAATAAGTTTTTGGGAACAAGTTGTTCTCACTGAGAAGATAAAGATATATATTTACAGATTTAAAAAATAATCCTACCCCCACTACAATTTAATTTTTGTTTGATGGACAAATATTGTTAATTTTTTCTCTTTTTTCATGTAAATGTCAAAGCTTTGAACTGCTTCATATCATGAGGACAAGCCTGGTACAATCTTTTTTCCCTGTACTTATGTATTTACAGGTAATATTTATATATATTTACTAATAAAAAATGATCAATATAAAATAAGTTTGCATTTCCAATGCAATTGTAAAAATTTCACTCGTGCAAATGTTTATGTTACTTTAACATTATAAACACTTTAAAATTTGTTTAACTTTTTAATTGGGTATTATTATTTTGTTTTATTGCTTTAAATATCAAGAGACCAGTCTGATGTCACAGTGCAAAGAGTTCAAATGTAATTAGTTTTGTCTCACTCCAATTTTCTTTTTCTAATACCATATGAAAATGTAGCCCACTTTCTTCTCTTTTGCATAATAATATTTATTTTCTGATCAAGAATCAACAAGATTGATAGTTTTGATAATGTAATTTGTTGTTTTTTCTTAATTATAATATTAAAATACTTTGATGTAAGTACATCAATCATTGCTTTAGTTTATTCATTTTTTTCTGCTTCCATACTTGTTGTCATACTTTTGTTAAGCACATGTTTGTATTCTGTCACCATACTTTAAATGTAAAATAGTTTAGTTTAAGTATAAGAAATTTGAAAAAATTACATGGAGATCAATTGTTTTTTATAATTGTAAATTTAAAATATTTTGATTTAACCATTCCAAATTGCAGCAATACACCTCTTACATTTCAGCATTTCTGATGTTTTTTTGTCTCACACATCAATGTAAAATATGTGATAAAATGTTTATTACTTATCAGAAAACAACAATTTTGACTTTATTTGATAGATATTTTTGTTTTATTACTGAAATAAATTTTAAATGTTCACATTTTGTTTCTGTAAATATTAAAAAAAAAAAGAGACCGTAATCAAAACTAAAACATTATATGTCATGTTTCTAGAAAGATTATTTTCAGTTTATAAAATCAACAAAATATTTTTTAATTTTTATTATTTTTAAACATTTGAAAAGTTTAATTATTTATATTTCTTATATCTAATAAATTATGCTTTAAATGTATAATTTTTTTGAACATTTATTGCAAAATTACAATATTTTCTTTATTCATAAATAAAATAGTTTGATTATGTCATAACTTGTCTTCTAAATTGCTTCAGGCCATATTTATGTTAACTACTAATATAACATTATATTTTTGAAAATAAAGTATTTCAAGTCAAAATAAGTTATTAAATAATTTATATTTCTTGATATCTAATAAATATAGTGTAAATTATTTTTAAAAAATATCTAAAACTGTAATAAATTTGTAAATAAACATGTTTTTGCATCATTGGAAACTGCAATGTCATAAAATGCCAAAAATTTTACAGCCTTGGCAAGAAACAATGGCTAAACATATCAGGGCAATGCTTATGTCTATTGTAAGAGCAAGCATTTTGAATTTCCTACTTTTTAACACACTTTTCTTGGGGAAAAAATTATTATAGTAAAATATACCATTTAAATGCATTTTAACATATAATACTTATGAAAAAATTCACTAGAGGGAAAATTGGCCAAAAGACAAAATAATTTGAGTTTACTCCTTGAAAAGTTAAGAACAATTCTTTACTAGTTTATGCCATTTTTTTTTGCTGTTGTACATTTGTTAAAATTGTTTTGAAATTTTTATTCTTTTTCATTGAATTTGATGTCTTTCAGATTCATTAGAGAATGTAGTTTGTTTACTTTGTAATATTATAGTAGTTATTTTTCTTCACATATCTGTTTACCATTACCATAAGTGATATTAGCATAGAGATTTTTTAAAATAAAGTTTATGCAGGACTGCATTTATTAATTTTTAAATTTAAAAAAAATCCAAAGAATGCAGTAGGTTACAGAAAATCAGCTTAGTTAAAAGGCATTATTCTATTGTGTATAGCAGACAAAAATTTCCAAAAGACATTTACTTTGTTCTGGTTTAATTTTCACACAATGTTTTTAAAATCACAGAAATAACTTTTTGCATGTTTATAAAATGTTTTTGATTATTTTTACACACTAGTTGGTTGATTATTAATTAAAATAAAAAGTACACATACATTTTCAATTTATTTGATTTTTATTTTTAAAAATAAAATTGAATAAATTTGACTATAATACAAAGAAAGAAAACCATACGGTCTATTACATCATTATCTATCATAATTGTTATGGTGATAAAAACTTTTCAGCTATTGTAATTATAAAGCAAATAGAATAATTTAAAGCAGAATTTGATAGATTTATTACAAATCTATTTTTATTTATTTAGTTTAAAAAAAAAATAATTCATACAATTTTTTTTGAAAATGTGTGTTTACCTTAATTTGATTGATGATATCTTTTGTACATTGTTCTTATTAACAAATCACTTTTTTAAATTTTAAACATATCATATGTGATTTTTTAGAATATTATTCATTATAAAATTAAAAAGAAATGAAGTCCAACTTATTGATTTTTTACAATAAAATAAAAATTTTGCTTAAAAATGAATAGTTGAGCATTTTAAAACTTTTACCAGATAGAACAAAAGAAATTCAAGAGGGTTAACATAATATTTTTTCATGAAAATTTGTGATGATGGTATTTTAGTTGTATTTATATATTGGACTATTTTCATCATCTAATACTATGTACTGAATGCCTTTAGAAAAATTTAATTTTATTTAAATTTTCATTTACATTCAACTGTTAGTAATAGCACAGAGGTTAGTTCATGCATAACACTTTAAATGGTATTATTCTGCTCTCTTTTTCAGGTGTTTCTGGCCTGAATAGTGACAGTGTTAGCATGAAATGAAAATTAAAACAGGATCCTTAAATTTTTGAATATTGAATTTTTAGGTAATGTTCTAAGCCTTGGGCTGAATGGTTCAGGTGGTTAAAGCATTAACTTAAAATTCAACATTAAAAAATCTAAGCATCCACATTTAATCCCCATGATAATATTGTCACTGGTCAGGCGAACAATACATGAAGAAAAGAGGAGAATAATACCACTAGAAATGTTGTGTACTTTCTAATATGTGTGCTATTACTAATTGTTGAATATAATTAAATATTTAAATAAAGTTACATTTTTCTAAAGACATTTAATATTTAATATTAGATGAATAAACTCATCTAATATATAAATACTATTAACATAATATCTGTAATGATAGTGTTTTAATTATGTTAGTAATATTTTTTTTGTGATTTGATAATTATTAATAATGCTAAATATTGTTTTTAAAATTTGTATTATTATTATGTTTTGTTTAACATAATATGAATTATATTTTGTTTATGCAACTAATTTTTTTGATAACTTTTATTTTAGATTAGCAATTGATTTTTTGGAAACAAAGGAAACAATTTTATTGCTTTTTTTCAATGAAAATCATTATTTTTAATATAGATTAGACAAAATATCCGTAACAATTGTTATAAAGTTTTGGAGTATTATCTAAGATTGTTTAGTGCTTGGTTATGTCAGCAATGACTTTATAGTTCTCTTTGTATTCAAAACGGCATAGAGTGCTTAATAAATCAATATCTACTCATTTTTCTTTATTTTAATATTTATTTAAAAAAATTAAAAATGCTATGTTATTGAAATGTGTAAAATCCTAATATTATACTCATTTATTTTTTGCAAATCTTTATTACAGTAACTTGCGTAAATCATTTTGAAGTTCGCTATTATTGAGATATAGACTATTACGCAGAGAGCGTTACTGGTCATTTGTAATTGTATAATAATTTGTATATATATATAATAGCTATTAAAATATTAATATTTATGTCAATTATGCAGAGCAAATAATTTTATTTTTAAAGTCTCAGCACTGATCAAAGAGACAAAATTTATTTATCATGCTGAAAGGACTATAAAAAAACAAGCAATTAGATTGTACAACTAAGCATGACCAGGAATATTTAGATTAAAATGTATGTATATAAAAAAGTTTTTGATAATATAGAATAGTTTAGTTTTACCCAAAGCCTTTTGAACTTCCATTTTCTATTGTTGCTCACAATGCAATAATTTTAAATTGTTGAGAATGAAATCAATATTCACTTTTTTTTGTGCTCCAAAAAATGAATATGTCTGGGTGGGATTTTTTATTCATAAACAAAATATTTTATTATGTATGTATGTATGTATGTATGTATGTATGTATGTATGTATGTACGTATGTATGTATGTATGTATGTATGTACGTATGTATGTATGTATGTATGTATGTATGTATGTATGTATGTATGTATGTATGTATGTATGTATGTATGTATGTATGTATGTATGTATGTATGTAAGCAAAAGGCAATTATATGTAGTACATATCAATACACTTATATCAACTTGTTTAGCGTTTTATAAGATAATATAAAAATAGCATACCATTATTATAATATTTTTTTAATTTCAGAGAGCTATTAATTAATTCTAATATTTGCAAGGATAATTAATTATTCACAAGCATATTAATAGTGGCAAATACTAAAGAATTAAATTAGTAACTAGGTTTGGTGAATCCCTATCTATTTTTTAGATGATGTTGAGAATTATTGACCATGAGTTTAAAAAAAAACGTCTTTTAAAATAAAACATAATTGATGCTGCTTTTAAATTTTATAATAAAATTTAAAGAAGTTAGTAATAAACGTAATAAGGAAACATTGGACATTTATGTATAATAATTGTTTTCCTGTGTATGTGTGGAATAAGACAATGATATGATGATTAGAGAAATTGCTTTGTTAAAAGTAAAATAGTTATATATTAACTAATAATCATATTTTATAATCAAACTATTGTTATATAATTTGGTAACTTCTTTAAACGTAATATTATATGGTCCAAGGCTTCACGAAATAGTGATAAGGAAATGGGGAACAAATTAAATGATTTTCTTTTTTTTATATCTTGAATTTATTTTTCAGTTGTTAAAATATAACTATTGTTTTAATTGAAACATTTGTATCTAACACATCCAAAAAAAAATGCTTCTTACATATGTGTTATTTTAGTGTTATAATAATGATGTTCCATTTTTTTTCTTTTTATGTTATTAGAGAGTAAATTAATGTTTCTTCATTAATAACAATATTTTATCTATCTATATAGCAAAAATAAACAATATTTGATCTAAATGCGGAATTTATTTATTTGTTTTTATTTACTTATAATTTTCTCAACTTATGATTAATTTTAAATAAAATAATCTGCGTTCTTCGTTTACTTCTAGGGACCATTATAGGAATTTTATTACAATATTAGCATTATTTAAACTGATATGCATTAATTATTATTGTTTAACCCTTAAGTCAATCATTATTAATAAAATTTTAATTTTATAAATGTTTGATCAATAAACTTAAAAGATTGAACTATTTTTTCTAGTGATTTTTTTTTTAGTATTTATTCTGCTAAAGGTTGGAACATACGTGAAAATGGTAGAGATCTTAATCTTAGTCATCTAATCATAATTGATTTTGATATTTCTAATATATATATATATATTTATTAAAGACAGATTTAGGGTTTACTCAGTAAAGTATAAAAACAAATAATAATAACAACACGTTATCGCAGCGTTAGATGAATGACACGATCTGATAATCCTTTATTATACCTCAGCATCTTTTTTAGAAGCTTTCAAAAATTAGCACACATATATTACCAGTTTACAATATTTATTTAAAGGGTGGCAAAGAAAGAGTTAACGAGATTTACATTTACGTTTGTGTTCCTCGGGTGGTGAGGAAGGAAATTAAAAGAAAAAAAAAGAAAATATAAAATGTTTAATAAACATATGACATTTTCAAAGTCTTAGCTGTTAAACAAACACTAATTTTATCGATAAATTGTATTATTTTAGCGAGAAAATTTGTTTGAAATATTTTTAAATCATTTTAAAGATATCTGAAACGGAGATTAGAAAGAATTAAGAATTATAAATAATTCTTAGGTTTTGAAAGAAGACTCTGATAAAGATCTAATCAAAAACGGATAATTATAAATGTTTTATAACTTTACAATTAAAAATTAATAACACAACAATAAAAAAATCAATTAATAATTAAGCAACGTTATTTCCATTTAAATTATTAATTTATTGTGAAATATTCGCGTAATCAATTAATCTTGCAAAAAGTGATTGGAAATTAAGTTTGTTTATTAATTTACCCATTTATACATTCATCTTTTAACCTCATGCGTTGAAGCATTAAGATTTTTTTTTTTAACAATATGTTTAATTCTCTGTTACTAACACTTTTTTAAAAATACTATTTATTTACTTTAGTGTTTGTCTTATTATAATTGGTAATCTATGTGGTCTTTCTTTATATTAGATTTTGGAAAATAACAATATTATCCACTTAATGAATAATATTTCTGTAGTTTAGATCTGTCAGCTATGAGTGCTGGTTGAGCAATAAGTGCATCTTGTTAAACGTTGGTGTGCTACTGTTTAGCATAGCTGCTTTACAAGAAACTGGCCCTGGTTAGCTTCCTGGTCAACGCATTTGACATGTGAAAATAAAAAGAAATGTGTATGTTGGAGATTATACATCATTTCACATGTCTTTAGTCATATGTTTATGATTACACTCCTAAAAGCGAATAGAAACCAGTTCCTACCTTGATTGAGAATGATGTAATGATATTGTATTTGCAGTTTTTATTAACTTGCTTGAAGCACAAATACAGTCTAAGATATTCAAAATAGGATTTTATAAATAGCAAGTATCTAATTCTTGAATCTAATAGAAGCTAGCTTGTTTCTGACAAACTTTTTACAATTGCGCATAATTTGCTGTATTGCATAGTAGGACTGGTTTTCAGAAATTTTCCAACCTGATTGGTTGCCAGGAATTTAATAGTCATTTTGAAAATAATCTGGCTCTTAAATTTTTTTTGTTAATTTATTAAAATGTCAACAAAAATATAAAAAAGTATTTTTAATTTAAAATATCATGGCAGAATTTGACATTAAAAGTCCTTACTATGGGAATCAATAAATAACATTCATTTACTTTAAGAAATAATAAATTTAATAATGTAAATTAATAAAAAAAAATATAAATTTCACTGCAGAATAAAGATCTTTCCAGAAATTTCCTAAACAAATAATAAATCACAACAAGAAAAAATAAAATATTATTGACAGAGCATTCTAAATGTAGGATGAGAAGGATTTTCATGATTTTCTACCATTGTTGTTTTCTATTTAAAATTGGTTAAATATTTTTTTATTAACCAATTTTATTTGATAAATGAATTATTTGTAGATTGTCTTTTTGTAAAAAAAAAATCTGTTTAGATTTTACCTAACCAGAATTTAAACCTCTGATAAGTTGTTTGACAGCTATGTTCCATAGTATTATATGGCAAGAAATGTGTCTTTTCTTATAAGTTTAGCCATTTACAATGTTTGTCATCTTTTAAAATGCTAAAACACTAGTGTATCCAGGCTATTTTTTCATTTCTTTACAGTTGGAACAAAATTAATTTTTAGAAATAACTTCTTTAGAAAGTTGGTTGTTATTGTTTGAAATTATGATACAAGTACATTAAGATAGCTTTCTTAGCACTAGCTCTTTCTACAAGTGAATACTATTCCCATGTTTAAAGAAAAGTTACTATCCTTAAGTTCTGGATTCTCAATTAAGTATTACCATGAGAAATATTACTGGAGCTCTGAAGTCTAGTTTGATTTTATACTTGCTTCATGTTTTTTCAATATTACTGCATCAGATAATAAAAGTAATGTTATCTCACATAAAATGTAATAAAAGCTGTTAAGAAGATTAGATTTGCCAATAACTCAAGTTATAATTTCACTTTCTAAAATTCATCTCAAATCAAAGATTGCTTTTTTTGGATATTCAATCAAGAATTATAATAGAATAAGTATAATATAAAAATGGAATTCGTATGAAAACCATGTAATAAAAAATTGAATTTTTATAATGTTTCCAACAATTTTTTTCCAGATTCAAAATATTCCTAAATAAAATTAGTGTTGTTAATAGATTCAGGACAATCAAAGGGCATTATGCTTATCTGCTTCATAGATAAATTTTAGCAGCTATTGATATATATCTGAAACATCTCATAACTATATTGTTTCAGCCATATTCCTTTAAATCAAACACAGTCTGAATTTTTTCAGCCCATTGAAAAGGAAAATACAAACCATAAATTATATAGTTAATGTCTGTCAAATATAAAATTTAGTGACAGAAGTAAGATTTTAATCAAAATCACTAGTGGAATTTTTTCTGAAGGGAATCTCTTCAAGTTTCTAGTAATACTTTTTTTAAAAATTAACGTGCATAAAAATAATCTATAGCTAAATAAAAAATATAAAGATAACTTTAAAACAAAAAGTGCTGAAAGCAATCTTTTTGTATGTTTGTACATACTTATAAATATTTTAATAATTTTAAAAGAGAGTTTCAAGAAAATAAATTAATTGCAAAAAAAAAAAATTAAATAAAATGTAAAATTACTTTTTTATTAGTATAATTTAGTGAAAACTATTGCGCCTTAATTATGTAATTACTATGACAATAGAATTATATATGTGAGCACACTTTTTGCAAATGCTAGTTAATGTAAAATTATGATAAATAATTTATAAAAGGTACAATATCTAATGTTATAATCAATCTTACTGTCAAAAGTTGCAAAGACAAACAGAAAATAAAATTGTTTAGTTTAGATTTCTTTTTGTTTACTATTTTTTGGATAGCTCTTACTTTTTAGTGGATATTATGATTAGACTGTATATATGTATAAAATTATGTAAAAACAAAAAATATCTAGTGGGATTTTTATTTGAATTTTCATAAACAATGCAAAAAATACAGTTGTAGAACAGTTGTCAATAACTTATAAGCTTACTGAAAGTAACCCCCGAAATTATATATATCTTGAAATGAAGTTTGATTAAAATAACTTTCTGGATCAATTGTAATATTGTCTTCATTATTTAGTGTTTATGATATAATGAACTGACAAAAATAATTTTTATCAATTAGTCATTTTGAACTGAAACTATTATGAACAGGTTTATCATCAGAAAAAACTTAATATAAAAAAGAGAAAAAATGCAATGTTAAAATCAAATATCAAAACCTGGTCTGATCAAAATAAATTCAAGAATACTTCTAAAATATTTTTTTTTTATATTTATATACTTTTAACCCTACTTATTTTTAGCATTATTTAAAAATCTAAGGGATTCCAAGTCAGACTTTCACATGACCCTCAGCTCTCCACACTTAATATTCATCAATATACGTATTTCATGCTAAACCAGAAATTATCAGATTGTCCAGATTACTATTTCCACACATATATACAATCAGTGATCAGTTTTATATTATTAAGTGTCAAAGTCTGAGTTCGAATCCCTTATATATTACATTATATATGTGCAGGTGTGTGTAAGCCTGTACAGTGTATTAATTTACATATTAAAAACATAGGGTGTTAATAGTCTGCCCATCCCTTGCATATTATGTAAATGGATTATTATCCAGTACATAAGAGTTCAGAATAACAAAATGGTCAACATGGGTAGGATGACAACCTTTGCACTAATGAGGGCTTTGAATGTTCCATCATCAGATTTTCAATTAAATGGATGGCTGAAGAGTTGTGGGTTGGAGCAGTTTGAAACTTATCCATTAAAGTATGAAGATTGGCTATCTTAATATAAAGCTGAGCACTGATTGCATATATGTGTGAAGATAGTAATCTGGACCAACTGATGATTGCTGGTTTAGCATGAAATATGTATATTGGTGATTACTTATCTTTTAAACATGTGTATGATCAGGTAGTCAGCAATATGAGATGGCATGGAGAGCTGAGGGGTGTGTGAAAGTCTGAGTTCAAATCCGCTATATATTATGTTATATATGTGCAGGTGTGGAAAGCCTGTACAGTTTATGAATTGAAAATTTTAGGATAAGATATCAGCTTTTTACTTTATGGTCTTCAATTAATTCCCATGTAATACTGATTTATGATTATGATAAATATTATGTTAGAATATCATTACAAAAATGGATGTATTTAATTTCTTCAATTATATAAGACTTACATTTGATAGTCAAACTCTTATATTAACATTAATGCTTGTAATATCTTTACTACTATCTTTCTTGTATTAATTTTTTTATTTTAATTCTATGTATAATTTATTTATTCATAAATTAAACTGTAAATAGTAAATTTATATACATCTATTATCATTATTTTCTTGCATTGTCTTATGTAATGTATATAAAGTGGCAGATTCTGAATTTTAATGATCATTGTTATAAATTTTTCAGTATTCAAATTGCTTATGAACTCTTAAGGAATAAAGTCACTTGATTTATATATTTTTTTATTTTATTAATTGAGTAATTAAATATAAATTTTTGTTTACTTAATAATAGTTTTTATTTTTTGCATTCCAAAATCTTCATTTTATTGATATTCTCTGTCATCTTGCTTTTTACACTGGTTTTAGAAACTGGGATTTGTATAATGGCATGCAATTACAAACATACACATATAATCCACCTTCTATCCTCATTGGACCACAATATAATATATACATATGACTGAGTAGTCTTGACAAGAGTGAAAGTGATTTCAATAAACAAATTTTCTGTTTTGGTAGATGAAGATTTTTTTGAAGATTTTAAAAACTTTAAACAGGCTTCTTTCCTTGCTTTTCTCTATGCAAAAAACTAACACAGGTATGACTAAAATTTTTTTTATCTTACAGCTATGAAAATATGTGAATGTGTATATGAGTGCATAATTGCTTGTTTATTGATGTTATCAATAGGGTGAGAAAACTACAGCCAGTGGATTAGTTCTAATATATTTGGAAATATAAACCAACTGATTGCCAATAATATATAACTTGATTAAATGAATTTGGCAATTAGTATCAACGATGAATAATTTAATCAGTAAATAATTCATCATATATATATATTACTATTTAAAGATTTTATGCACATGAAGCTAGCTCACTAATGGTAGAGGCAAGCCTATTTTTCTAACCTAAAAACAAGAATCTAAAAATGTTTCAGAAAGAATCAAAGAATATCATTGACATAAATGGATATGATTATATACCTTTTAAATAGTTAGTACACTGAAAAATATTCATCAAAAGTCCTTAATAAAGGAACAATGAAAAATCTAGAATCTATTTTACTTCTCAACATTGGAAAGCTATCTGTATTGCTAAGAGCCAGTTATTTTGGGGAAAAAACAAAAACTTAGCTTCTATTTGAACTCAAATCATGCGCATGTTACACAAAAGTACTATCACTATGCACTAGGTTGGGTGTGATGCTGAAGTTTTAAATTAAATTATATGAGACTTTGAAAAAGCCACATTTATGACGATCGAATCTAATAAGAAATTTGTTTAAGTAGCGAATATATATTTATATAAATTTTGAGTTTAAAAAGATATTCTGCATAGAATGAAACTAATTGATAATGATATATATATATATTTAAAATTTCCACTCCGCCAAACATTTATGAATCATAAAAATAAAAACAACTTTGCTTACACGTCTTCATCATGTGTTAATTATACATTAATATTAAATTATTATTTTGATATATATATATAATGGATTGCGTGCATATAATATTTTTATTATCTCATACAATATCAGCAATTTATGAAGGAAAAATGAAGTATTTGATTAGACTGTTAAAGATTTTATCTCCAGATGTATTTTGTATCAGAATGAAGATGTTCTCTTTTTTAATAACATTGCTTATAAACCGTATTCCAATGAAACCTTTCCTAGGCTACTCTAATAAAATTAAATAGCATTTTAGACGAAAAGACGGTAGTTTGATCGTTTGCCAAAGCATAATTATCGTCCAATAAAACCATTTATATTTGCTGACAAATCGTAATTTTCTCTTGAAAGCTTTTAAAATAGAGAGAAAAAGTAATATGTGTTTTAAAATTGGTTTTCAAATTAGAACTTTACTGAATAATTTAAGTTTATAATTTTATTTAAATGTTAATTAAAATAATTGTAAGTTATTTTGTTTTTAAATAGATAAATAATATTCGATAATTTTGCAATAACAAAAAATAATTTATTAGATTTCATTAAAAATATGCAGAATTCACTATCTCTGCACTTCATTATATATTTATTTAACAGTTATATATATAATATTCAATATTTTTTTACAGATAAACTAAAATCATGCACAAATAACTAGTGCATTAGATTATATAACAATTAGGATAGAATGAATATCAGTTATTGATTGTCAATAAATATTATTAGATTTGGTATAGCGTGAAATTATGACATCACACAATTGAACGGTAAGTAGAATTGTTTCCTGAATATAGTCTTGCCTAAAAAGAATAAATGTACGATATAATATAATAGGTAATAAATATTTTGGACGAGCCATATTTTTTGTATAAAGTTAGAAATTTAAAGGCATATAAATAATTACTAAATCATTTCTAAGTATTTTCTAAAATATATTTTACGTTTTATTTTCAAACCCAAGAAAATATTAACTAAGTCAAGAGTATGAATGATTGCTGTTGCATTTAATAATTGGAAACATTTAAGATTGGTTGTGAGGCTAGAAACTGTAAACAAACCTTAAAGAATCAAAACAATACGTATATGGGCATGTTTGAAAGATGTGTATCACATCTCTGTGCATATATTGCGTAGTATTCAACATTAAAAATTGAAATATATATATATAACTACAATATGTAATTTAGTGTCTTAATATTAAATTCTTAAAATTAAAATTTAGAATTCAATTGTATATATATATATTTATTTATATTACGTTTTTAAATATATATTAGAGTGTGTAGCCTAGGAAGTTTTTTTTTAATTAAAAAAAAAGGTCAAAACATTACACCATTACAATAATTACAATAATAGTATTTTTTAAGCATAAAATATTAAATTACTTAATAATATAATTGTATAATTAATTATGAGTTTAATAACTCTTAAGTGTCACATTCCATGCAGTTGATAAATTAATTTCAAGCTGAATTACCAACAGGGTTGACAATGGTATGCTTATAAACATCAAAGTTACCAAGAATAGGTGGATTCATTCTATTCTTGGTTCAACACTTAGAATGCTTTTAACAATAACCCGGGGAAAGTGATTTACTCCCTTTATTTACATACACATTGAACTGTGTTTAGTTTAAAGTTTATATGTAACTCAGTGCATTAGGCTTATTGAAAAAGCAAATAAAAAGCTAATCTTAGAAATAATTTGTTAATCACATCTGTACAAACGTCACTATACATGCAAATGAAAATTTACTTCTGTAAATAACTTGTTAAGTCACATCAATACAAACATCACTATATGTTTAGGTAATTAGTTTAGAAAATATCAATAGATGTTTTAACATTATGTTTTATTATAAAAGTAATATTTAAATCTACATAGTAATTAAAAGAGGGAAAGTAGCATTAATTATAGTAATATAAAATATTTTTAACCAAAGAATAAAAAAAGATATACTATAATTACAAATTGGTTGGATAATAACAATAGAGTTATCGTAAAAAAAGAGATAATAATTAACTCTTCCTCCAATTAGAAATTTATCAATTAGTTACTTTTAGTGCAATGATGCCCAAACTTTAACTTAACTTGGATTTATTTAGAATTTAAAAATTTTAGACAATCCACAAATAAATTTTGCACTTTTATTATTTCAATTTTAAATGTATTTAAAATAATAAAAATTTGTAATATGATAACTGAAAATATATAATTATATATTCTTATACTCCTATTTGTTACAGTTTTAAATATAAATACAAGACAAACATATTTTAATGTGAAACCTGACCTTGCATGTCTTCCCTAGTTTATTTTATTCTGGCAAATAAGATGTTATAGCTAAAGTCATACAGTCAGGCAGATCTTCATTCAAGTTATCTCTAAACTTGAATTTTAAATAGTTCATTGTTGAAGAACTCTTTGCAATGGTAAGCTGATGGAAAGCAAGAGTTTAGCCATTGAAAAGTTTTATTTAAGAATGGATATTTTTTTTCATTTCTAGGTTTACAAATATCTGTTTGCAATGCCTTTGTTTTTAATAATAGATCAGATGAAAATCAATTATTTCCGTTTATAAATTAGTGACATTTTATTTATCAAACTTGCAATCTGTTGCGATATTTTAAAAATAATAGTTTCAAAAATAGATTTACAATGAATGAATAAATTGGCTGAATTTTCAGAAATATCAGATTTTGAAAATATTTTTAAATTCAGTGAGATTTTCAAAATCTTTTTTCTCTTTTGATTTATTCACATTTCTTAATTTAGTTGATGAAATTTGGAATGTGACTATAGTTACATTCCTTTATTTGGGATATCCACAAATATACTTTTGATTAAATGCAATTACACTTCCTATTAATTCAGTAATGATTTTTTGTTTTTCTTGAAGTTCAAGATTGATTATATTCATTTTTGTTTTGTTATGTTTATAAGAAAAGCTAAATCAGGTAATCATTTATGATCATTAAGTTCTTTACAAGTTTCCTTTCTGGATTCTACAAATTGTTTTATCTATGGAAGAAGCTCTAAAAATTGTCCTAAGACTGCTCTCTAGATAAGCCATGATGTTCAGAATGTAATTTTAAAGTCCCATACTCAGCATGAAGTTCATCAACTAATATTTTCCGTAATCTGTTCTGAAGTAATCTGGCAGGAATGGAATTTTTAATTTTTAGAACAACTTTTATGATTGTTCCTAATGCAGTATTTTTGTACATAATGCTTGTTGATCCATGATGCAATGAAAAAAGTTTGGAAACTCAACATCATTTTTACATAGTGTAATGAAATCAACACCAGAAACAATTATAGTGGGAGGGTCATTTGTTATTCCAGACAGAAGTTTTTGAAGCAAGAGATTAATTTTTTTAATGCAGTTTTTTAATAACCTGGTGCATGTCTTCTCCAGTTCTCTTCATGTGTATTTACTTTTAATGGGAAAACTGACTATATGTATTCTTTTACTGAGCAATTTGTAAAACTATTCTCATAAAAAATATTTATATGAGCCATATTGCAGATATTTATCTACTGATTCATTAATAGTAAACTTAAAAAAACACATTTTTGTAAATCATTTTTTTTTACTTGTGCTTTGACATATTCTATGAGTGACTGTTGATAATTGAACTTCTTGGAAAGCTAACATAATATCATTCTTATTTTTAAATTCTTACAATAATATATCAGATGCAACAAGCATTGCTTTAATTATTTTGCCTTTCTCAAAAGGTTTATTGTGTATTGAAAGTATATATGCAATCATTAATGATGTAATTGCAGCAACTTTTATGGCAAACATCCATTGTTGGGCAAAGCAACTAATGTGGTTTCAATTCTTACATTTTATATTTTCTTAAACTGCTGTTAGAAGGAGATTAAGTATCATATTTTTCATTTGAACTGTTGTAAAATGTGAAATATAGTTTCATGTTGCATTTTTTCTCACAGCAACTATCGAACAACAAATCAAACATATCTTAAACTGCTGTTAGAAGGAGATTAAGTATCATATTTTTCATTTGAACTGTTGTAAAATGTGAAATATAGTTTCATGTTGCATTTTTTTCTCACAGCAGCTATTGAACAACAAATCAAACATATACATTTGTTATATAAAAAAATAAAACACTATTTTTTCCCCTTTCTCATGAAGATGATCATTGTACATATGCTTTTTCTCCCACTTTTTTAGACATACAATAACTTACTATAATTATAAATATATTAATAATTAACATACACAGAATAAACACATATTCCTGAACTTAGATGAAATCACCTGACAATTGCTGAACAATTCAAAAATTATCTTTGTGTAAAGAAGTATTACTAAATAACTCAACTGTTTGTTCTCTTCATAAAAAATAAAGCCATTGGAGCCATTGCTCAAAACGTTCACATTATTCATAAAAAGAGCCATAATACAAGGTTGCACAAGCCACACATGGATCATGAACTACAAGTTGGGTATCACTTTTCTATTGTCTACTGTTATAAAATAATACATTTTCTGGATATATACAATAGCTTCCAATTAAACCTAGTAATTACAAATTCAACCATAAATAAGCAGTCAGCATCCAAATGCACAAAGTATTAGCACTTTAAAGTATAAATGATCTGAGTACGATTTGGATGGTACATTAAAATACATCTAATATGTGACTTATGAAATGTTATTTATAAAAACAAAGCTATTTGTTTTAACTTTACAAGTTTTTTTTGCAATTTATGGAAATGTTTTAGGATGGTATGAGTGACACAATTTATATGTAGAAAAAGTATGATTCACCATAAATTTTGGGTTTTTGTTACTAATACATTATACATATCTTTTGTTGTCATATTTATACATATTTGTTCAAGAGATTTTTAGGAGAAACCATAAGACAAATTATATCAAATCAATAAAATTTATCTTATCAACTGTTTCTATATATTTTGCATATGGTGATCCTATGAATCTATATTTACGTAGAGATCAGAGCAAATGTTATAGAATATATTCTGGGGTAACTTGGTAAATCTTATTCCAGTGAAATTTTGCTTAACAAAAAAAAAAAAACCCAACAAATTATCTCTTTATTCACAAAAATTGCATCATATGAAAATAAATGATAGACAGTGTTTTATTTTTAGTTTGCACAGAAATGTCTTTTAAAAATTTGTATCGGATTTTTTTTTTTTTTTTTTTTAGATTTAAAAATGGTATCATCTTTATTTCTGAACTTAAAGATTTCATTTTGTAGATGACAAATTATTGTCTTGTTGGCAAATATATTTATAATAAATGAATAATGAATACAAGGTGATAACTATTATGTAGTCTTACAATCAGTACTTAGAAATAAATAGAAATAAGGTTAAAATTTGGGAATCTTGGAAATATCATGTAATGACGTTCGTTTCGTTATATTTTTTAATTAAATGACAGTTAAAGATAGTTAAGTGATTATCCAAAAGTACTTCTGTGGATTGTAAGACTGTGTTATAATAGTTAATCATTATATTCATAATTATTTTTTAAAGGAACCGAGCAGGGCAAATTCCTAATGTCCACTCCATACGTTCTTGTCATTGCAGCTGTTATTACTATGTGATTATTCATATAGTATATGAACATAGATGGGCTGCTCACCAACACGCATTAGCCAGCGTGGTGAGTTTATTGGCTTTTTACCTCTGAGTTTAAGATCAGGAAACACCATGGTCTTTCTTCTCTGTGCCTGATAAGGCAGAATGAATATTTGTGTAAATGATAAATATTTTTCCAATACATATATACAATTATGACAGACAAAAATAAAGCATGGCCCTTATTCCCAGGAGGCTGTAAAGTCACCAACCAAGGCAGCAGTTGGTGGCCGAAGGTGGAGGGAGCTAAGAATCCCCTGATTGCAGACCAAGGCTGCCATTTGATGACGACTTTTTATTTAGGTACTTACAACAGCAGATCACTTTCAAGTGAAGGAAGATTACAAGAATTAGAAGAAGAACTTTCTTATATTAAATGGGACATTATTGGACTTTGTGAAGTTAGAAGAAAAGGTGAAGAGACAATTGATTTAAAAAGTGGACATATACTCTATTATAAAGGCACAAATATTGGAAATACAAGTGGAGTAGGATTCATTATAATAAAAAGTGGAAGATCAATATTGTGGAGATTGATAGTGTATCGGACAGAGTGGCAAGATTAGTTATACAACTTAATAGCAGATACCAAATGCAGATAATTCAGGTTTATGCCCCAACAAGTTTTCATAGTGATGAAGTAGAAGAAGATTTTTATATGGATGTACAAAAGGCTTTTGATCAGAGTAAACAACATTTTAAAATTGTTATGGGAGACTTTAATGCTAGAATTGATAAACAAATGAAAGATGAAAGTGCTGTAGGTAATTTTGGTTATGGTAATAGAAATGAGAGAGGACATAGACTTGTGGAGTGTGCAGAAAAAGAAAACGTTTATATTATGAATTCTTTTTTTGAGAAAAATGTTAAAAGGAAATGGACATGGAAGCATCCAAATGAAAGTACAGCAGAATTGGATTATATTTTGACTAACAGGAAATACATATTTCAAGATTGTAATGTTCTTAATAAATTTAACACAGGAAGTGATCATCGATTAGTAAGGTGTAAGATACATGTTAATGTAAAACTAGAGAGACAAAAATTATTGAGAAAAAACAATATTTACAGTTGATATTCCTAATCTTCAGAAACATTCTAATGAATTTAAATTAAAACTTAAAAATCGGTTTTAAGTATTAGTAGATTTTGAACAGGATTCAGATTTGAATGAAATTAATATGAAAATAACTGATATACTTTTAAAAACTGCAACAAAGATAGCTGGTAGAAAAAAGCAGCAATTGACCAATAAAATTTCTACTGAGACTAGAGAATTTATGAAGAAAAGAAGGAATATGAAGATATACAAAAATGATGCATTAAAACGAATTGAATATCTCGAATTTTGTAAAATGGTGCGGAAAAGAATTGAAAATGATATAAGAAAGTATAACTGTGAACTAGCAAGGAAAGCTGTAGAAGAAAATAAAAGTCTTAAGAATGTAAAACAACATTTTGGTATTGGTAGGAAATTTATATCTGCAATAAGAAAAAAAGATGGAATTATTACTAAAACGAGAGATGACATCATGAAATTGATAGAAGATTTTTATCAAGAATTATATAGTAATAAAGAACAAGTACCTCCTATATCTATTACATCTTCCGAATTGCCCAGAATTTTAAATGAAGAAGTGAGACATGCAATTAAATGTATGAAGAAAGGAAAGGCTCCAGGTAATGATGGAATTATAATTGATATATTAAAAGAAGCAGGTGAAGAAATAGAATTTTTTTTAGCAAAGTTATATACCAAATGTCTAAATGATAAAGATGTACCGGATGATTGGAAGAATGCAGTAATAATATTAATATTTAAAAAAGGTGAAGATATTATAAATTACAGACCTATCAGCCTTTTATCAGTTTTATATAAAATTTTTACCAAGATAATTACAACTCGTTTACAGAGAACATTGGATTTCTACCAACCAAGAGAACAAGCTGGATTTAAAAGTGGCTTTAGTATAATAGATCATATCCAGGTGTTGAGAGAAGTTATAGAAAGGACAAATGAATATGAGTTGTCATTATGTTTTGGATTTGTAGATTATGAAAAGGCATTTGATTCTATAAACATTTCTTCAGTGATTAAAGCATTGGATCATCAAGGTATAGATCCAGGATATTGTCATATTTTAAAGAATATTTATAAAAATGCAACAGCAACAATTAGATTACATAATGAGACTGGGAAAGTTGACATTGAGAAAGGTGTAAGACAAGGTGACTCCATATCTCCAAAACTTTTTACAGCAGTGCTGCATGAAGTATTTTGTGGATTAAAATGGGAAACTAAAGGAGTGAAAGTAAATGGTGATTATTTAAGTCATTTAGATTTCGCAGATGATGTAGTTGTTTTTGCAAATAATGCTTCAGAACTGCAGGATATGTCGCAGGAATTATCAGATGAAAGTAGGAAAGTAGGAATAAAGATAAATGTTAAAAAGTCTAAAGTAATGATTAATCGATTTGCTCAAAATATGAAAATAAATATTGATTATGATGAATTAGAAGAAGTTAACAGTTACAAATACCTTGGTCAGATTATTAATATAGATGGAAACATAATGGAGGAAATTAATCATAGAATTAAACTTGGTTGGAGTGCTTTTGGTAGAAATAACTTGATACTAAAAGGAAATATGCCTATGTGTTTGAAAAGGAAGGTTTTTAACAAATGTGTTTTACCAGTTCTTACTTATGGATCTGAGACTTGGACACTTAATAGAAGAGCAATACAGAGACTTCAGACCACTCAAAGAAGTATGGAGAGATGTATGTTAGGAGTAACAAGAAGAGATCGAAAACGCAATGTATCGTTAAGAGAACAAACAGGTGTTACTGACCTCATTGAAAAAATTAAAAGATTGAAGTGGAGTTGGGCTGGACATATTGCTAGAAGAGATGATAATAGATGGACAATTGAAATTTTAAACTGGATTCCAAGAGATTGTAAAAGATCCAGAAAGAGACCACATGTGAGATGGATGGATGAAATAAGAAAGTGTGTAGGGGTGATGTTGAGAAGAGAAGCTAAAGATCGGAGAAGATGGTTTAAACTTGGAGAGACCTTCATTTTGCAGTGGATTGATATTGGTTGATAATGATATATATATATATATATATATATATATATATAATTTGATAATACAATATATATATATATATATATATATATATATAATTTGGAAATACCAAATATTAATATAATTATTCTAAACAATACTTTTATTGGAAGTTATTAAAAATCATATCATTTAGATTTAATATTTCCTATCATAATTTTAATTAGAGAAATTTGCTTTTAACTAGAAGCTTCAAATTCTTTATCCAAAGTGTATCAGTGTGAATAGTTTTTGAATTATAGAATAGTATTTAAGGGGGAATTTTTTTTTAGAGGATTTATGGCCAGCAACATATTTAGCTTTCTTTTGAAAAACTAATCTGAGATTGGTATCTTGCATGGATTCTTATCCCTAATATATTATACATATACAAATATATTAGTAAGTAAAATCTAAGTTGAATCTAGCAACAAGAAATATTATTATATGTAGCAATATTTTGTTACTGAGACTATATGATTAATTATTAAAAACAGTTTTACATAATGAAGAACTTTGTGAAAATTCATGAAGATACCAATAATATCGTAAACATGACTCACAATCAACGGCAAAAAGGAATACTATAAAAATGATAATTTGCTTGTTGATATTAGACTGAAACAGCTTCAAGTATAATAATAATTTTTTAAATTGTATAGATTTATAAAAAGCTAATAAACATAATAAAATATGTAATGTTACAAAAAATACTAAAACTAATTGGGAATAAAATGATAAAAAGCAGATCAAATAGATTTATAATTATAAATAGATGACTTAAAAATCACAAAATGTTTGAATATATTTAAAAATCTTCTTGTAACAAGAACAAATTTTAAATGGATTATGTAATTTCGCAAATAAAGTTAAAAAAGGGTTAATGATTAAAATAAATAGAGACTGAAATCACGTTTATTAAGAAAAAAATTAAGATAAATTTTTACAACTAAAGAAAAAAAACTGAGTTAAATAAGAATGCTAAAGAAAGAGATTATGTTTCAAATTTATTGGCTAAAAAGAAAGTTGTGACTAATTAAAAATAACATAATAAATTTAAATAGTAGATAAAAAGTTATTAAAAAAACTTATATTGATCTGTAGAAGTAACAGTAATTAGAAAGAAGTAGAAAAAAACTTCAGTAAGTTCTAGAAATCTGAAAATAATAGATTAATTTATTTAAAATTAGCAGTATTATAACACAAAAAGATAATGAATTAACAACATTTATAATAATTATATCAAAATCACCATTATTTTTAATTAAATAGCTTTTATTATAATGTTAGAAGCATTTTTTTAAACAATGGAAATATTCCTCTTGCTAAGATGAAATGCTTATAATTAAAAAAATTTGTATGAGGTTTTACAATCTTTTATATATACAGTATTCAAATGAAAAGAAAAGAATATAAAACCCTAATAACAATGTATAATAATAATAATAATAATTAACAGTCCCTCAAAAAATTATATGGACATTCTCTAAAAAATAAAAAAAGAATTGAAGGGGGGGGGCTACTCTAAAATGAGTTTTGCTGTGATTATAGAAACCAATCTGTGAACAATAAATACATTTGCAAAGAAACATGCTAGTCCAATTGTTTGTTTACATGTTATTTTATATTAACTTTTAGTTTCCTCAACAGGAAACTTTTTCTGTCTGAAATACTTAAAAACCATGTTTACGTGTAATTCTCCAATATATTTTATTTCATGCCATATCTTCCCAAAAGAAATAATTGAACTTACATTTTTTTAGAATATCTTTGAAATAATGGTTTTTATATAAATGGGGTCTATCTTTCCCATGAAATACATGTTGAAGTTTACCACAAAACTTTTTAAAAAGTCTTTTGTTGTTCATTCATTTTACATGTCCACTTTAATGAAGATATGGTTTTACAATTGTGGACTCAATAATATCCCATCCTGCAATCTGGAGAACATATCAATTGGTTTTATAATCTTGCCATTGTATTTTTAAAATTTTTCGAGTATCATTAAATGAACCTTTTCTAATGCTTCCAAGTTTCACATTCATATAATAAATTAGGTAAAATAATAACTTTATATACAGCTAATTTAATTGCAGTAACTGTTTTCCTATGATGAAATAATCCATATCACATGTTAAAAGCACAACACATTGCAATTTATATTTAATCTCAATACCTAAATTCATACTTCTATTTATAACACTACCAAGGTATTTAAACTGGTTTGTGTTCTCATATTATTAATGATCCAAAGTGAAAGTTTTTTAACATTATTTAATAAACCAAAAGTTTTACAAATTGCATTTAAAACATTAAAAAATTTCTGTAAATTGTTGCTTGAACTTCCAAAAATAACACATTCATAAGCATACTGTAAATTCAGAATGATTCCTGTCTAACTAAGGGACCTATAAACAATTCCAAAGTACCAATGTCATGAAACTTGAAAACAAAGTTGGAGCAAGAGCACATCCTTATTTAACACCAGTCTTCATTTCAAATGCCTCAGATTTTCCATCTGTAAAAATAACATTTCTTCTAATTCCATCACGTAGAAGCTATATACTATGAGTAATTCTTAGTCGACAATCAACTAATTCCTAACTATGTCTAAATCCAGTTCTATTAATTGATTCAAATGTCTTGACAAAATCAATAAAAAACAAATATATAAATCATTCCTTTGTTTTTGACACTTTTTTGCATTTTTCTGGTAACAAACATAATATTTATAGTGCTTCTTGATTCCCTAAAATCACATTCATGTATAACTGGAAGTAATCTATTCAACAAAATTCTTGAAAGTATTTTTGCTGTAGTGGATAATAATGATATTACACATCACAATATTTTATATTCCCATTGTTTTTAAAAATTGAATACAATTAAAGCATTCTTAAAATCAGATGGCAGAAAGTCGTAGGTCCAATTATATCACTACAATATTTTAAAACTTCTCCAGATGTTTCATCAAGATCTGCAGCTTTTCTGTTTTGAAGATTAAAATAACTCAATTTTACTCCATTAAGTTGGATATTTTTGTGCAAATCTAAATGAATATATTGTTAAAATATTCATTATATCAATTCATTTCTTGTATCATTATTCAAAAGATGATCAAAATCCCATTTCCACTTGTTCAATATATCACTCATTGTTATATAAGAAGAAATCATTGCTGGACTTAATAGCATTGTGATACTATTTCTCACATCTACATATTGATTTCAAAGCATCAAAAAGATATAGAATGAGCACAATAAGCAAGTATCTGTATCTACTTTGCAGTTTTAATCCACAAATTATCTTTTAAGGCTTTTAGTCAGTCATGGAACTTCTGATTTCTTTTAATTAAATCACTAATAATATGATCATTGTCAGAAATTCAGTTATGATTCTTGTTTTTAGTCAACTCAAGAATAATGTACTTCTATCCATAACACACTCATTAAGAGAATTCTGTGCTTCAATAGTATTACAGTTCTGATGATCCAAATTAGAAATTTTACTTTTTAATAGCTGTTGAAATTTAGTACCTATAGTATATTCTTCTAAAGAATAAACATCAATTTTTTTTGTAAATATAATTGGAATAATACTTTTTTAACGCATTTATCATTTTGATCTTAGAGTTTATTAATCTTTGATCTGTCAAACAATCTGAGTTTGTAAGTGCTGTGTAATGTGACATTCTTTTGTATTCTTAGTCCTAACAATAATATATTCTATTAAATGCCATTGTTTAGAGTATATTATCTTCCTTTGTAAAGGTTTTTCTGTCTAAAGTTTTGAAATAGTCAATCCATGTGTTGAGCATAAATTTAATAATAACAAATTATTTGAATTTAACACTTCAATTCCATTATTTCCAATAGCTTTTGGTCAAAGTCTACTATTTGTTATTAACACATGCATTGAAGTCTCCAACAAAAAATATCTCAATAATATTGCTGTAATAATGCTATCCAATAAGGAATAAAAACTTTTCTTCATTGAATTCTCTCAATCTAAAGTTGGAACATAAGGATTGATAAAATGAGCTCTAGTACCATTATGAAAGACAAGTTTTATAATCATCAATTTTCCATTGATACAATGAGAAATTCCAATAAGAGAAATATACTAAATTAATTTTTACAGTGAATTCAACATATATTCTTTTTTATTGACTGATCTGCCTTTCCAAAAAAACTTGTGTCCATCCACCTGTTTTAATAAACTAAATGAGTTTTTCCAAAACAGCTATATAAATATTAAATCTTGACAATTATTTATCCACACATGTAGTCCTTCATTCTGGTCTTGAAGTGTTTGTAATAAGTAAAGTTTTCACATTTCACATATCTATGTTAAAAAATAGATTTGTAATATTTATATTTAGTACTACCACCTCACTTACTACACCACCTGCAGCTATTATTATTCTTTTACCACTGAAATTAGTAATCTTCCTGATGCAACTGCCTAGCTAGATTGTGTGAAACAGTTGTTTGTAAAATACATTTTTAGGTTCTTCCACTTTCTGTGGTAGGTAGAGAATACCTGAATATAGTTGCTATCTGAAACTCTTGTCTCACTTAAATCCTGTTGCAAATTGACTCATTAGTAATTGTACCACTTCAAGCAAGAAAGCAACTAAGGACTGTCAGCCTATTAAGTCTGTCCCCTAATAGTTTTCTTAATTTTTCAGGGCTTCAACCAAAAACAAACAAAAAAGGAATATTGGAACCAGAAAGGATAGGAGAGCAATTAAAGGATGGAAATAGTGTTAACTGAAGACAAAATACCATTGTTACAGTTATATGAAGATATATCTGATGACACGAAAGAGTCATGATAACTGAACCCTATAATAATTTAAATGATTTAAAAAAAAAGAGGGAGATAGAAAAAACTATTTGTATCAGAAATCCTTTGATGAACCAACATCCTATCCCATGAGGCATCAAGAGCTCTTCTTTCTCAGGCATTGCTTACTTGATATTCACTGTTGATCTTTATATTTAAATGTTCTATTTTGGAAGTATAATTTATCATTTGCTTATCCCAATAAATCCTTTGATAAAATACACTTAATAATAATGCTATTAATAAAAATTATTCATAACAAGACAATGAATAGTAACTGGAAAACCCCCCCCACAAAATTAATAAAATCAATGGATGTAAGACCAAGACTGTTACAAATAAAGTTTACTAGATTCATTTCAGTCACAAAAGCATCATAACAAATAATATATTTAAAGACAAAAAATATTTTATTGTATACTACAAAATATACATAATAATATACTTAGAAAAATCAATATGTAATATACAAACAGGCAAATAAATAATAATACTTTTAAATTTTTTGGATAAAAAATATAATTATTGAGTCAGTTATATACAAATAAATTAAGGTACATATCTAATCAAATATATTTAATAAGAAAATAGTGAGATAAAACGAAACAAAATTTAAATATTAAGGTGTTAACATCATGTTAAAATCAATTAGGAATAAAATATTGATGTTGAATGTAAAAGAACAGTTTATGTTGTTTAAGTTTAGTGATTTGTTTTTCCAGTTTAGTGAAGAAGTTGAATGGTGAACTCAATTGGATAAATTACAACTAAAAACGTGAAATAAAAATGAAATATCAGTTTAAGGAGTAAAATTTATAATCGTTTATTTCTGTGAATGTAATATATAAACAACAGCTTATTAACAATAACAATACTGTGATGCTTAGCATGCTTTTGACTGATAATCATCTTAAATATAGCAATGCTTGTAACAGAGGTGGTGGAATAAGACACTAACTACTTAGAGGCTAAAAAATTAGCATATTGTTTGCGTAGTGAATTAATTAGTTAGAGAAAGCCACTTTTTGGAAAGGTGAATGCAGGATTGTTTCCTCTTGATGGCATAATTATCCTTAAAAATATGACAAGCTTCTTAACATTTGGCTTTGTATCATTACATACTACAAACAACACTGAAACAAGTAAGCTCAAATCAATGCCCCAAATTAATGAAATGCTTGAAAAAACAAATTTAGTGTCCAAATGTGTTTTTGCCTGGTTAAATATGTATTTATGCTGAGCCAATGAGGTGGATAGGTTAGCTTGAGATTGACCATAGTAAACAGATCATCAGGACGAATCATGGAAATTAATTGTATATACAATTTGAGAAGGAAGATCCAGTGATAGTCTATCTTTTGAATTATTGATTAACCAGTACAAAGAGGGGAAAGTGTGGAGTTCAACTGAATGTGTGGGAGTAATAATTTTATGAATCAAATGAATGACTTTGAATATATAAAAAAAGATAGCCAACATTTATCATTGTTGTTGGGGATGTGTGTCACATTTTATAAGAAGAAAATTTTAATCCAATATTGTGTAGTTAGATATGCATGTGTTTATATTATTTTTACAATCAGACTCACATTTACAAACACAAAAAAGTTCTGAATAAGAATGTCTTTATCCCTGAAGGTTTTGGACTGTTGCATCATAAATTTTGGGTGTATAAAACTGCGAATGTGGGGAGGTTTGAGAAGCATTTTATAGTTGAGTGTGTCTGTGTCTCATTAAATATACAATTCAAGAAATTTGCTGCCATTATAGTTGTATTTATTTTCTTAAGTCCATTTCAGTGAGAAAGCAAGTGCAAGTTACTGTTGTATGTGAGTGATGAAAGAATCTAAAGTGCAAATGAGAATGTCATCAATATATTGTAGATACAGTAATTAAAACTTGTTGAGAAAATTGTTAGAAATTGTTCTATTTGTGGAAAATCTCATAGGTGAACTATATTCCATCTTATAATATTTGTTGCTGAAAGAAGCTGTGATTTTATTATGTATAGGCAGTTCATCCAATTTATCAAGCAAGCTTTGGAACAAGTTGAGTACAACATATAAAAATTTGTATCATCAACTGCTTAACCTGTAATACACAATGACATCATGGCTTCTTTTGACAACATATATTATAATATATGGAAAAAAGGTGGCCTATGGGCCTTCATAGAAGTGGCATCATTTCCAGTATTTTCTAAACAAATTTGAAAAAACTAAATACTTTACATTGGACTCTATATTGATGTATCTATGATACATTGATGACATCCTCATTTGTACCTTGAATTCTCTCATTATTCAAATCCAACATAATCTCACACTTGCTTAATCATTGAAATGGATTTAAAAAATGAAGACAACTATAATGACCTCAATTTTTTCAATTTTATATTTAATGAGACATGAACTCACTCAACTACAAAATGCTCCTCAAACTTCTCCACATACATGGTTTAATACACATGAAATCGGTTACACCAACAGTGCACAAACATGCAGGATATAAGACATTTTTATTCAGAAACATTTATTTTTGTAAATGTGAATCCAACTGTAAAAACCAATATTGACACATAATGTCTAGCTTACACAATATTGAATTTAAGTTTTCATTTCTCATTCAAACTGTTATGCTCTTTTATTACAAAATGTGATAACTAACCCCAACAACAAATAATAAATCTAGTCTGTCTTTTCTCTACATACCCAAAGTCACTCATTTGATTCATAAAATTATCATTATAATCCATTGAGTTGAACTCCACAATTGTTCCTTTTTGTACAAGTTAATCAATTATTTGAAAGTTAGACTATCACCAGATATTCATTCTCAAATTGTATATAAAATTTAATCCAGGATTCTTTTTTCTGGTCTGTTTACTATGATGAATCTTCAGCTTACCCATTCACTCAATTGGCTTAGTATAAAAACATGTATAATAGGGCAACAACAGGGCAAAACACATTTGGATGCTCACTAATTCCAGCCATCAATTTGAGCTCATATGTTTCAGCATTGTCTGCTGAGAACACAATGACACCAAGAAAAAGGTCAAGGATCTTGGCACATGCCAAGGATAATTATGCCATCTGTAGGGAGGAATCCTGCATCCCCCTCTTAAAAAAGTCATTTGCTTTAACTAAATAATATGCTATGCAAACAATTGCTAATATTTTAGCTTTTAGACAGGGTCTTATTTCCCAACCTTTTATAAATATTGTTAATGTTAATAAAGCTTTGATCTTAATAGTTTTTTTGTTTGAATCTATCTATCTATCTATCTATCTATCTATCTATCTATCTATCTATCTATCTATCTATCTATCTATCTATCTATCTATCTATCTATCTATCTATCTATCTATCTATCTATCTATCTATCTATCTATCTATCTATCTATCTATCTATCTATCTATCTATCTATCTATCTATCTATCTATCTATCTATCTATCTATCTATCTATCTATCTATCTATCTATCTATCTATCTATCTATCTATCTATCTATCTATCTATCTATCTATCTATCTATCTATCTATCTATCTATCTATCTATCTATCTATCTATCTATCTATCTATCTATCTATCTATCTATCTATCTATCTATCTATCTATCTATCTATCTATCTATTTATCTATCTATCTATCTATCTATCTATCTATCTATCTATCTATCTATCTATTTGTCGAAATAAATAGAAGTATTGATAATCAGTTTGTCACATGATTTACTATGCTGGTAACTATACAATAATTGCATTGGAATAAATTTGTCAAAATCATAATAAATCATCATTATTAAGTAATTTATATATTAACATGGAAAGCTTATATTGTTTCGACAGATTAAGGTGCAACTCATCAAAGTAAGTTAATATATATATATATATATGTCCAAAAGATGGCGCTATACCAAAACCGCCGAACAAGTGTAAGATTTGTTTTACATAAACGAAAAAAGAGTCAGAAATTAACTACCTCTTTCATTTGCTCACTCCCAGATCAGCTGATTTCAAGCTGGTTTGCTATCCTCAGTGGGAGATAGAGTATAGAAACTAGATCTAAAACACTGACTCCCAAGTGTTTATGCAAAACGTTTCTATCAGATTGCAAGCGTGAATTTTTCAGACCGGAAAAGTCTTCAAACCCAGCCTAGCAAGCTAGATATTTATATGGGTCTGATCTCAGTTCAGAATCACCATATAATCAAAGTCTCTGCAATATATATCATTGCAAGAAAACTCTAAAGGTACATTTATGAAAAAACAAATACAAGTTAATCACGTAACCTGCTATCACTTGTTATTTATCACTTGTTATTTATATATATATATATATATATATATAAATTTCGTATATATATATATATATATATATATATATATACGAAAACTGTCTGTTACAATCATGGCTAGTCTATGACAATTATCTGTTGAAAGCATACTAAGCACTACAGTATTTTTATTGTTAATAAAGCTTTGCTCTTAATACAGTTTTTGTATTTGTATACATATTGCATTTGCAGAGATAAAGCTTTTATAAATTTAACTCATAATAATAATATAGTAAGACAACAAAAATATAAACAATATTCTTTAGATTATAATTTCAAGTATCTTAATATTTTTTTATTTATATCAAATGCTAAAGATTAATTATGATACAATCTTGAAACTACTACTAGCCAATTATTAAATAGTAGTTGTTTATAACAAAAAAAAATTTTTTCGTTATATTTTATATACAATAATCTTGTTCTTCATTTCATTTTGATTATGCAAAAGAATATTGATGATTTGTTCTGGTGAATAATGTCTTGGTAGTTAAGTATGTTTTTAGTGAATAAATTAAATATTTTGATTTATCAATCTTTATAACTATCACATTTCATATTAGTTTTATAAAACATAGCAAGACTAACAAAACAAGCAATCGGTTATATTTAAATTTGTACAATTAGAAACTGTCAAATAATCAGTTTTCTTATAAAAAAAATAATACAATATAAGTATTTTATTTCTTTCAAAAACTCACATCCATATTTTATTTGTATAATCTGAGGATTAGTTACATTTTAGATATGTTCAAATTATTATAGATTTTTTTAATAAATAATTTTAATGCTCTTTCAAAAGTTACAATGTTTGGTCAAAGTAATTTCAATATGAGAATTTAATAATTCGAATCAATAAATAAAATGTGTCATCAATATGATTTTTGATTACTGTCAAAATACTTTATGCATTTTGAAAATGTTCCACACTTATTACTTAAATATTTTGTTGCTTTCTCTTCTATAAAATTTGTCAATTTCTTAATACATTATAAAGAGACAATATATTTTCCAGAATTTTAACTACTCTCAAAGTCTTTCAATAGTTAAAAAAGTAGATGATCGATAGCGTTTTTAATTCATATATATATAGAGCAAGATACAGAATTTTTATTTACAATATTCCTTTAATAAAAATATTGTTCAGTCCCTTATACTTATTCACACACATTCGGGAAATCTTGCATCACCAGATGAAAGTTTTAAAATGGGATACATTAAATGTAAGTGCTTATGAAAATAAGTTGATCAAAATTAAGAATATAGAAATTCCAGAAAATGCCATCACTTTTATTGTTTAAAAAGTTTAAATGTGCAACTTAATAGCATTGATGTTATACTTGTGTTTATGAATTTATTGATGTATAGAGAATTTTTAAAATAAATATTTTCTCCACATCTATAAACTTTCATTTATTTTTATATTTAAGAAATTGTATTTAATAATTTACTCAGAAATAGACACTAAGATTGGGAACATCTAACAAGATCACAGATATCAAAACCTGTTCTTGATCATCACAGTGGGTAATGACAACTTGTCCTTATACTAAAAAAAAAGTGAAAATTCGATTTTTTTTTTAAATAGAGAATGCTTTTCAATATAAAGTAATATTACTTTAATACTTTTATAATATTACTACTATATTATAATGAAATTCCATTGAAAATATTAAAACGGTTAGTTCCAGTTTGCTAGAAAATATTTTGTTTATTAAACTATTATTTTATCAGATGTGTGTGGATAAATTTTGGTAGTTAAAAATATAGATAAAAAATTATAAAATTAATATATAGCTAATATTTAGAAAAACAACAATTTCTATCGTATTTGTTATAAAAACAAAAATCTACCAGGTGTTATTTGTTGTCTCATTTTGAAATAAATATTATTCATAGAAAGGGTAGGCTAAAAGTTCAGGGTTGGTTTAATAGTAATGACCTTTTTTTCATTCACATGAAAGTATCCTTAAATGCAATATAATTACTGGAGTCATTAGAAGATCAAAAAAAGTTTTACATAAACAATCATGTATTTATTTATTTTATGTAATATTTATTCCTATAATTAATTATTGTTCGATTTTTTGCAATTCTAATGCTCAATGTTATGAAGATAAATTATAGAATATAATGAATAGATACTTTAAGTATGTAGATATACAATTACTTGTGGGTAGTGAAATATACCTTATGAAAAAAAGAATGCTGAATGATGTAATGTTTCTAAAAAATGTTTTATATGAAGTTGATGTCTTACAACAGGGGTCAGCAACCTTTTAGTAGTGTCGTGCTGAGCATGCGGACATGATTTTACCATTCTTATTATATTATATACTATCAAAATTGATTCAGTTATAATGGGCTTCAAAGTTGTATATAATATTATAGTATATAATATTATAGTATATAATATATATATTACTATATAATATATACTTTTGAAGTCCATTATAACTGAATCTTATATTATTGGTCATTCAATATTTTAAAATACATAGAATCATATGTGAAAAGTATCTTTTGTTAAATTTGTAATTTTTAACATGCTTATTAAAAATTATATTACAAATTATAAATTTCAACTTTTTACCCATATAAAATATATAATTTAAATAAGAAAAAATTATTGTGAATTCTAATATGATTAGCCATTTTTATTATTAAAATAAATTAATGTGAACCTTGTCCTTGTACTTCTTTGCTCAGAAGTGTAATTGGTCACTTTTAGCTTCATGCATGCTTCTGAATGTTCAGGTATTAGGCACATTCTTTGTGAACTCAAAATATTTTTTATATGTGAGAAACTTTGTTCATATAAGTAAGTTGAACCAAATGCTGAAAGCAGAGCACAAGCAGTTTTTTTCAAGAAATTAAATTTTTCAGGTAATGATGTCCAACAATTGGGAATGGCATCCAATTTTTCTAGACAGTTCCCTTCAAGAGGAGCTTTCTGAAATTCTAAAAATTTAGTTTTTCACAATTCTGATGACATTAATTTGATCAATTCCATTTCAAAACTATCAATATTCATCCACTCAAAAAGAGATATATCAAATAGAGTCATCTTTAAATCAATTAAGTCAGGTTTGATGAGGATAAAAAAATTATGGGTGAGTGTATTTTGAAGTCTTCACATTGTTTGGGAAATTCTTCTCTGAGAGCTTCAATGTATTTTTGAAGTTCATCTTTGTTCATGTTAAATTGATTTGCATGGGCCTTTACATTTGGAAAGTACTTTTAGGTGTTAGTGGTAATATCATGCCAAATATATCTAATTTTTATGCAAATCTTTTCCAATATTCAAAAAGTTCTAGTACTTTTTGATGCTTCCATTGCAAATTCAAGTTTAACTCACTCAGATGTTGACTTATATCAGTGAGAAACATTAATTTGCATAAACAGTCTTTATCATTTATTTCTAGATATTGTTATTCTTTTTCATCAAAAAACATCTTGATTTCTTTCAGACATGATACAAGCCTGTTCAATACATTGCTGTATAGAGGGAGCTTCATATATGCACTATTCAATTTTTGCAAAAGAGTTTTAAATTGCCTATGTGTCAATGAAGAATAAGAAACTATAAAATTAACTATTTTAATGGCAATGTCCTTTACAGAATTCAACCATTGTAATGAGATTTTTGCAACTAAATTTTTCTGATACATAATGCAATAGAAACTCAATGCTTAATATGATTTTCAAGAAGTTTAAAAAATCCCTTTTCCTTTGCTGGAATCAGTAGTAACACTAAATATTTTATTTATGTTAATTTTCTGATTTTTAAAATAATTGAAAAATGCATTGAAAATGTCATGTCCCTTTGCTGTACCAGTATAAGGAATCAGGCAACATATTTCTTCATAAATATGATTGTTGTCACAATATCATGCAACTATTTCTAGGCACACCACATCATTTACATCAGTGCTTTCATCAACAGCAGCACTGAATGCAACAGCTTGTAAACTGATTTTCTGTTTTGTTGTTACATGTTTGGCCATGTTAGTTATTCATCTTTGAATTGATCTTGCAGAAGCTGGTATTTCTTGAATTCAAGACAGTATCATTTGTTTATTTGGTAGATCACTGAATAAGATTTCAGCACTTTTCAAAAACATTTATTTAATGAATTGTTCATCTGTGAAAAGTTCACCTTTCAAAGCCACACAATGAGCAATTGTATAACTATATTCAGTGGCTTTATTTTGGGTTCTAATTATTTGACTAAAATAAATAACGGTGAACAGATATTTAATTTGATAATGTCTTTGTTCATTTGAGGTATGACACACAATACCTACACAGCATAATGTACACACAACATGATTCATTTGCCCAAGAGTCTTGAAAGAGCGAACATCACGTTTTTGTCTTTTATGGAACATTTTGGGAATTTCTCAGTCAATATGCCAAGAGAATATTTTTTTGAAAGAAGCACCACCATTGAGCATTGATTATTTACCATTCAACTACCGAAAACAGCTTTCTAGAATTGATAAGGTAATAAGCTTTTTATTTGAATTACGATCTCATTTTTTAACATTATCAGAAATAAAATGTGAATATGTAGAATTTATTTCGCTTGAAAACAAAAACATCTTTTAAATGAAGCCACGTGCATTGTTTTTAGATAAACTTATGATTTAATCGTAAATTCAATGTTGAACATGAAAAAAAAAATAAAAAGAGACGCTGCAATAAAATACATTTTTTACTATTTCAATTCATTCCGAATGCTGTGCCATAGGTTTCCGACTCCTGTCTTAAAATATAAATGATAAAATTTCTGATATAATTAAAAATAGTGCCTTACTTATATTAAAAAATATAATCATAATTGTTATAGAAATTATGTCATGATTAGAATGCTCCCTTTTGGATGTTGATTTGTTTCTTTTGAATATTTATGATTTCCTAAATCAATGTAAATAAATTGTTGGTTTGTAAAGCTGTACTATAACTGAATTGTTACTAGTCTGTTACTACATGTTTAATAAAATTGAATTGAATTAAAAAATAAAGACTATACAATTGTAAAACATGGGTAAATTTTAAATAAAGTGAGATGTTTTCTAACTTTATTTGACTCATTCATAATTAAATTTACATATCTATTGAACTGGATAGGTATATGTTATCTCTCTATCCCCATATTATTCTGGAATTTTAACTTATATATATATATATATATATATATATATATATATATAAGTTACAAATATATGTGTGCAGATTTATATATATATATATATATATATATATATAAATCTGCACACATATATTTGTATGTATATATTTTATTCACTTTTAAACACTTATATGTAATTAATGATTTTTGGAATGACCAAATTGTGACCTCAAACAGATAACTAGTTAAAAAATTATTCAGAAATCACAATTATCTTTTTTGGCCATCCAAACTCCAGTTAGTAATATCATATATTCTAGAAACCCAAATTTACTATTATTTAGTTTATTATCACCTTTTTAAAACTTGAGACAGATTTTGTGAATCGGTCCACTGAATATATTATCCCAATGTTAGTTAACACTTTATTATTTCATTTTGGGGAATCTTTCTCTATTTTAATATTACAAATGAATCGAGTGTAAACATTCATTTCTAGAGGTAATTAAAGAATAATAAAGATTGGTGAATTCTGATTTTAAAATAACATTCAATAAAATAAAATAATAATTTTTACTTGCAATCATTCTTGTTATATAATAATAATAATAATAGTAATAATAATAATAATAATAATAATAATAATAATAATAATAATAATAATAATAATAATAATAATAATAATAATAATAATAAATAATGATGATAATAATAGTAATAATAATAATAATAATAATAATAATAATAATAATAATAATAATAATAATAATAATAATAATAATAATAATAAAAATAATAATAATAATAATAATAATAGTAATAATAATAAGATGAAGAAGAAGGAGGAGGAAAAAGAGGAGGAGGATAAAGATATATTACTTACAATTATTAGTAAAAAATAATATGAACAATACTTATACAAAATGTTACATTATTTTCATATAGTAGTGTCAATAATAAAGTTTTGAGAATTTTCACTACTAAGTTCTAGTTTGTTCATTTAATGTTTATATATTTTGTCAAGAATTAATAATTAATTTAAAAAAAAGCTTTTGTAATTATATACTTCTTAGATCTTAATGCAGATTTTTCCTCACAAGATAGCTGTTTGTAATATTACAATGGCCATGAATTTTAAGGTTTCTTATTCACCATTATCTCTTCCACAATTTCTTGTGTGAATTTGTTCAGTTATAAACTTCCCTGGATCCTCATTGTGATATAGGCATGGCAGTTGGATTAAAAGCCATTTTTCAGTAGTAGTGTCAAAAAACAGCATCCACAGATGTGTAAGAAATATAGCAAAGCATTTGAGCCAATTCTCCAACATAAGTAAGAGCTTCTACATGGTAAATCATTTCAAACTTTTCTATGGATTTTTTCTATGCACTTTAAAACTAAAAGACAAACCAACTACTTTTAAAAGTCCCAGGATCACTTTATATATCCTCTTGCTATTTTCCTGTGTATGCATCTTCTTTCATCTTTTTTTCTTCATTAATCCCATGCAATTGTTATTTTAATATGTATTTCCTTTTAATTTATTTTTAAATGATTTACAACATAAACAAATAATTTTTCTCTGTTTTAAATACAGTATGGATTTCTGGCTGTACAGTAACATACTCTTAACATCAGAATAAAATTTATACTTCACATAAAAAATATTTGACAAAAAAAAACAATTTATTTATGCATTTTTTCTTTGTAAGATTAGAGCTAAATTTCTCTTTTAATTACTCGTATTATGATTCAACCTTTCATTCAACCATCTTCAAGTAAAAAAAAAAAGACTTATCTTAATAGATAAGACAGTTCTTGTATTCCTGAAAGTTTGTGATCATGATGTTTTAGTTTTTTATATTGAATTACTTCCATCATCTAATATGTGTACTAAATGTTTATAAAAAAGTAAACTTTATTTAAATATTCCAAATACATTCAACTGTCAGTATTATCACATCAAACAAATTACTCTATGCACAATGTTTTGAAAGCCATTATTCTCACCTCTTCTTCAGGTGTTGATAGCCTGATTAATGATAGTATTAGCATGAGATTCGAATCTGAACTCTTAGATTTTTGAGTATTGAATTTTTAAGGTAAAGCTCTAACCAACTATGCCATACTGCTAAAGGTTTACTAATTGTAGATAATTAGATTGATTTTTAATCTTTATCTTTTAATTACACATGTACTTTATTTTGTTCTCTGGATGGTCAAAAAATAGATTTCTTAATTATTAATAAAATACGATTATTTTATACACCTATACATTTTATTTTAGCAATCTCCAATTCCCACCCTGAATGCTAATATACATTATACCATGTTAACAATAAAATACCTCCCATATTGGATGGAGAATCAAATTCAGGATAAATTGGCAGATTTTGTCCTCAATAACTTCTAATAATATGATCACTATGTTTAATGACCTAGCAAGCTGGGTATATAACTAAGCTAGTTTAGGCTATATTTGTACTTTAAGACTAATAATCTTTTATTAAACTGTTTGTCATTTTATCATTTTTTTATAGGTTTACTTTTGTCATAACATTGAAAAATATGAATGCCGTCTTCAAAACTAAGATAAATAAAACAGTTAGTCATAGGTCATAAGCATATTATGCAACATAAACAAAGGGTTGGTGATTTCACTTTAAGAACTGTTATACACCTTATAATCCAGAAGAAATTAATAAAACCAGATTTGTTTTTTTTTTTTACAATTTAGCTTTGCTCATTTAATATTTACGAGTCTTAGAGTCCTGTGATCCCTGGAACAAAGTAGTAATCACCTTAAATATTTTATAGAAGCCCTGCTCATTTGAAACTTAGGAGCTCCTCTGAAATGAATTCACCTTCAACTTTGAATATATGTAGTGCAGAGATATTTAACTTCCAGAGAAATCATTAATGGATAACACCATGAATCTAATAACATCAACACTTATCCATCATCCCTATTCAAATATAGCAACATACATCAGCAACTAAATATTTCTTAATGAGTTTATCCATATTCAGGCATTTAAGTCATTTTCTGTTTTATAAATTTGTTCTCCTAATTTTATTAACATATATATATACATACATACATACTTTTGACAAATCTGAAATCATCAGAGAATAAGCCATCCTTAACTACACACATTTTAAATATTTATCATTTTCCAAGTATTTAGTAACCAATAGAAAGGTCATTTGGGGTGATCTAAAAATAATTTACTCTTTCCCCTCTGAAATGGATTTTTTATCATGTCTGGCTAATTTTAAATTTATTTTATTTCTTGGAAATATTACAATATAAATTACCTTTGGTTTTATAATGTACTTTTTTATGTTTAAACTTACTGTGGTAAAATTTATTTTGTAAATAAATCATTTTCATAACTTTGTTGCCATTATTATAATTTTCTAGAACTATTAGGTTGGCACTTGCACTTCTAAAGGGCTCTTACTATTTTTCCTTATTACTATTTTTTCCAACAATGTTCCACATCCATTCATGGGTTTCCATGCTGATTTTTTCAACTAACACACACACACACACACACACATATATATATATATATAAATATATATATATATATATATATATATATATAACATAAACATCTTTATCATTTTCATCTTCTGCCAATGTCTTGATCTCCCTGCTACAGTCATTTATTATGCACTTATTTTTTTCTAAATTACATGACTATGTTTGATCATATTTAATAATTAGTACATTTCCTAATTTCTTTTGTTCATTATTGTCATTTTCTGCTTTCACTTGATCGATTTTGTTATAAAAGTTGACTATCCCTTCATCAAATCTTTGAGCTATTTTCTTAATGACATTGTCAATTTTCTCCCCTAAATAATTTCAATTTCTTAATGATATTGTTGCTTTTCTCTCCTAAATAATTTCAACTTTTTTTATCTCTTTAGTTACTTCTTTATTTTTAATATCATTTACTTTCTTTATTACAATGCTTTATATAATTATAACTCACTATTGACAGTTTTGATTGCCCCATCATTGTAAAAGCAATAAAGAAAGCAAAATATTATATGGATTTGGCAATGTAATAAGGAAGATAAAGGTATAATAATTCTTTATTTTTGTCGACCGTCTCCTTAAATCTCATTAGCATTTCTGCCTGAAATTTCCTCATAATAGCTTTAACTGTAGCAGTTACTAAGTGAGCAGTATTCTGCTTTACTTCCATTTTGCTGATCTCTGATATATTGACCTTAATTATTTTTCTCTCTTTCAATTTCATATATAATATACTCTTTATTTTATTTATTTATTTCCAGTAAATAGCAATAATGTTTTTCTTTCTTTTTTAGTAATTAATACTACATTGATTTTATTTCTAATAATTAATGATAATTTATTTTATATCTAATATTTAATATGTTGTTTTATTTTTAAAAATTAAAATTACTCAATAATTAATACTACATTCGTCGAGCCCCATTTTTCTTACTGCCTTATTTGCTCTTTGATAGTTTAATCATGCCGTTATCCACTTATATTTATAATCCTATGTGTCCTTTACTTTTACCTATCGCTGCTTATTTATTTATGCATACGCGGGGAGTAAGAAAAAAGAATAAAAAACACTTCTCTTTTTGCAACAAACACCTTCTTTGGGCACATTGACTCCTATTATATATTTCAGGTTATGAGATTTTTATTTTCATAGCGTCATTTTGGGCCACCATCGATGTGGATAGATATTTTATCCCTTTATCTCCGTGTCACACAGGGTTTTAACGTATATATATATCAAACTATGCGCATATATTCGCACGTGTATATTTTAATTACTTTTAGACGCATATATATATATAATTAATAATTTAGAATGCGCATATATTCACACGTATATATTTTAATTACTTTAGACGCATATATATATATTTAATAATTTTAGAATGACCATATCATGACCTCAGACAAATAATTAGTTAATGAGTTATTCAAAAACCATAATTATTTTTCCTGGCCATCCAAACGTTAGATGGTATTATCATATATTTTACAAACGCAAATTTACTATTACCTCTTCTAGTATCCCGTTTTTAAATTTGAGACAGCTTTTATTTTTTTAGGTGCCAAAGTCAGTGAAATGATTTACTAAGTGTACTCTCTCAATGGTAGTTTACTCATTAAAATTTTTTTTAGGGTAATCTTCCCCTATTCTAATATTTAATTAAATGCAAACATCCATTTTTGGAGATAAAAAAAATTATGAAGATATGTAAACTCTTGATTTTAAAATAATATTTAATAAAATAACAACGTAACAAAGTTACAATCTATTCACTTGCACCCATCCTTGTTATATAATAATAAAAAAGATTTATTTTGTACAATTATTAGGAAAAATTAATAATAATAATAATGAATTTAAAATATCATCAACACATTTTTTCTTTTCAAAATAGTTCATAATTATCCATATATGTCAATGAATACATCAAACTTTTTTTTAAACTTGTTTTTATATGACTATAATAAAAAAATAAAATACATCCAACGTTTCAACTATTTTATATATTCTTTTCAAGGAACACTAAAAAAAAAAAACCAAACACAATTATATAATAATAAATATCATGTATTCCAAAGAAATGGAAACATAATGGATGAAATTAATCATAGAATTAAACTTGCTTGGAGTGCTTTTGGTAGAAATAACTTGATACTGAAAGTATATATGCCTTTGTGTTTGAAAAGGAAGGTTTTTAATAAATGTGTTTTGCCAATTCTTACTTATGGATCTGAGAGTTGAACACTTAATAGAAGAGCAATACAGAGACTTCAGACCACTCAAAGAAATATGGAAGATGCATGTTGGGAATAACAAGAAGAGATTGAAACTGCAATGTATGGGTAAGAGAACAAATAGGTGTTATTCACCTCATTAAAAAAATTAAAAGACTGAAGTGGACTTGGGCTGAACATATTGCTAGAAGAGATGATAATAGATGGACAATTGAAATTTTAAACTGGATTCCAAGAGATTGTAAAAGACCCAGAAAGAGACCATATGTGAGATGGATGGATGAAATAAGAAAGTCGGAAGGAGTCATGTGGAGAAGAGAAGCTAAAGATAGGAAAAGATGGATTCAACTTGGAGAGACCTTCATCCTGCAGTGAATTGATAATAGTTGATGATGATTCCAAAGAAGTGCAAAAATATTTAAAAAATACTAAAAATTTATTTACCTCAACAGCTTTTTCTATTACAAACAATCTCAACTTAATCAAATTTTTACATTTATATACCCATCCAAAAATACTTTAAAACATTTAATTAACAAAAGTATTATTTTCTTTTTTCTTTTCTATTAACATCCTGTTTAATTCAGGTTTAATTTCATACATGTAAATTCCTTCTTTTATCATTTTTTCATACTATGACTTTATGTATATGATTTTGACATAAAACTTTTACAAGGCATAAAGTCATACCATGGAAGAATGCTAAAGGAAGGAATTTTTATTAGTGAAATTAAACCTGAATTAAACAGGATGTTAATAAAAAAGAAAATAATAGGTTTGCTAATTAAATGTTTTAAGATATTTTTTTGGGATGGGTATATTTATAAATGTAAACATTTGATTAAGTTGAGATTGATTGTAATAGAAAAAGGTGTTGAGGTAAATAAATTTTTAGTATTTCTTTTAATATTTTTGCATTTGTTTGGAATATAGTTCTATTTTTTTATTTTTTTGTGTTTCTTGAAAAAAAACTATATAAAATAGTCAAAACATTGGATGTATTTTTTATTATTATTATATTTATATAAAAACAAGTTTTAAAAAGAAGTTTGATGTATTCATTGACTTATGCAAAATGTTACATTACTTTTTTGTATTAGTGCCAATAATAATGTTCTTTTGAAAAAGTTTACTTTTATGTTCTAGTTATAGTATATATATATATATATGATAAACAAACCAAGTTACAAATTTCGTAACCTGCTCTAGCTTACAATTTATGATCACTAGATGGAGCTTTACCAATAGCTCCTAAACAAGCTTTTTGTTTACATAAATGCTGAAAGAGAGACAGAATTCAATATCTTTTTCATTATCTCCAACCACCAGATCATGGTTTCGAGCTAGTTGGCTCACCGCAGTGATGGGTAGGAGAACAGAAACTCTCTCAGCATTTATGTAAACAAAAGTATTGGTAAAGCTCCATCTAGTAATTATATATATATATATATATTGATCTAGTAATTATATATATATATATATATTGAAGCAATCAATGTCTAATCACCATCAAGCTTCATGCTTCACCATCTACACTAACCTCCTATGGGTTGTGCAATTCAGAGCTCATCGTAAATATATGCCATTCACCCACACACTGTATGCATAATGATTAGAGAAATTAGTAAAAATTAATTATGGTTAGTAACGCAAAACAGTAGTGTGCAGATACATATATATATATATATATATGAACGAAGCAATAATTTTATTAATATTTATTGCTGAAAAATTAAATGCTTTCTTTGTATAATTGTAAATCTTTTATATATGTGTGTATTTGAAGCATTAAAATGTAAAAACAACATAAAATGGGAAGGGCTCAAAATACCAAAATTATCCTTATCGATAATCAGATTTTTGTTAATTAAAATTATAAATCTTAAAATTCTTTTGTTAGTTTGTTTTCAAAGCTTTAAAAATCTATCAAATGGTATTTTGAGCCTTATCTGTTTTAAAAATATTTTACTAATTAAATGTTTTTTTAAGAGATTACAGAGGTAGCTGTGGGCAACTGAGATTGCATTCTTGGTGGGAAAATATGTAACTTTTTAGACCATGAAATAAGGGTGAGTTGAGTTTGGTTGTTGTTTGGTTAGTTTAATTTCGAAGCGTTTCAGGACCTAAAAAAATTTTAAGAAGTCCACTGAGGTTCAGTGCTATGAACTGTGAATAGAAAAGAAATACATTTCTCTCTTTCTCTCAGAGAACTGTCTACCATAATGCCATCAAGTTTCCATCCATTTGACTGGCCAGTGCAGGATGACTGTATAATTGCCAACCTGATTGCCTGCTGTTTGTAGGTGACCACTTTGTGTAGAGCTGCTTTAATAAGTAATCCTTTTGTAATATGTAATTCAACCTTTATATTTTCATTCATATATTCATTTATGAGTTTTTATTAATTATTCTCTCTCTCTCTCTCTCTCTCTGTAGCAATTTTAACTTACCTTTCACGCTTAATATGTGTCATATAACTTTGTGCAGTTCCATTAATATTTAACTTGTTTTGTTTATATAAAATATATATATATATCTATAATTGATTTTCTTTAATATGCCAACAACCAAACTTGCGAGTTTTAAAAAGGGGGGAGGGAATAATTGTTTAATTTGGAAAGAAGCAGGAGCTTCATTTAAAATCTATTGATAAAGTTTCGTTTATTTAAAATTGAAATCACTCACTAGGTTGGTTTTATATTTACTTCTGTTATTCACGTTTTTTTTTTCTAAAATATTTTATTGTGGGTTCCTCTTTTACTTTGTTAATTGAATCAAAAGATCGTGAACCTTAAAATAA
The DNA here is from genome assembly GCA_028023455.1 of Epiperipatus broadwayi. Classification (NCBI taxonomy): domain Eukaryota; kingdom Metazoa; phylum Onychophora; class Udeonychophora; order Euonychophora; family Peripatidae; genus Epiperipatus; species Epiperipatus broadwayi. The sequence goes on along the minus strand of JAQFVV010006361.1, from coordinate 846,090 downwards.
GTATTTCACCTGTCCTTATTGTCACCTGTAAGGCTAATTCTATCAGTTAATACATATATGGGAATCAAAATTAAATACAAAATTTTGTTAGTTTAATGTCGTATTTAAAGAGTTATTTTCAGAATGATTCTTTATTTAAGTATATTATTGCTCAGGAGTCAAACCATTTACAGGCTATCAAATAAAGAAAGTATGTTAAGTTTCCTGTACATGTATAATGCTGCTGACCGATCTTTCCTTTCTCTTATGGTGCTTCCATACTTCGATTCCTCTATTGTGCTAGTTCTCAAAATCATTCATAATCAGGGATACCATGCCCTATGGAACACGAGGTTTATAGGGTTTTGATTGTGCTGCAGAAGTTCCATATAGCTGTCTGGGCCTCAAACCAAATCTCTCCATCGATACTGTATCATCAAAAAAGGGCAAACATTTCACCTCTTTTCAGTATAAAATGTCTTAAAAGGATAAAGAATTCAAAGTACCATAAGATTCGTATTTCTCTAAAGCATGCCAGCATAGTTAGTGTTTTAATTAATAGATTTATGCCTGTTTGACCTTTTATTAGGTGTTGGAAAAATAATGATTCAATCTTGAAATGCGCTACACATCAATTAATTATTATGCTTATTTTGAGACTGCTTTCTTTGAAAATATTAATCGATTCCCATAGACGTAAACAAATTTCTATTCATTATTATATAGCGTATTCTCGTTAATGTAGTGCATTGTTTGGTTCTTATTTATAAAAAGACATTTCTTCCAAACAATGCCAATAAAAGTACACAAAATGGTTTTCATAAGATAGATAAATGATTATAATTGAATATTTTGCCGGTTTATCAAATAAATCATTTAGCACTAAACATGTCACGACCTTTTTATATTCATTTTTTGGCATCCACAATGTCCATTTAGTAAAATATTATTAAATTGGTATATTAACTCCTCACAAGCTATAACACAATCCATAAAATGATATTCATTAAATAATTATAGTAAATGTGATTTTATAAAAACAAATCCCAAGTTTTGTAAATAGACAATGTCATCCCAAGTGTGAAACATTTTGTAACATATATAGGCGTTTTCCAATATTTCATTAAATACATAATTTCATGTAAATCCTGGTTTGTTTTGAATTATTTTCTAATGAATATTTAGGATTATTTTCTTTGGCTAATAACTTAGCATTAATGAATAACTATAATAAATGTAATGACTGGGCTATCTAATCTCGATCATCATCACCAGTCTGATCTTATGCTCTACCACTTTGCTTCTGAGCCTGGAATTAAAATAATTTTACTGTAGCATCAGGATTGTTGTTCATTGGCTCTGAGATTTGAAGAATAGGCCAATGGGTTAGAATTCAGGATTGCTCCAGACCTGTGTATCTCGAGCATGATCGGATTCGAGGTACTTTGGCTTAGGATTTGAATTGTATTAAGTGAGCATACTGTTTTGACCCGGTACAATATATATATATATTTCCATGAATTAAGAATTAATTAAAAAGAAAGCTTTTATAATTATATACTTTTTAGTATCTTACTGCAGGTTTTTCCTCACAAGACAGCAGTATGTCCTTATTCACCATTATCTTGTCCACAATTTTTTGTGGGAATTGGTTAAATTATAAACTTGCTGGGATTCTTAGTATGATATAAGCATGACAGTTGGAATAAAAGCATCTTTTTAGCAGTAAGGTCAGAAGACAGCATCGACTGATGAATATAGGGTCTAGCAATGCATCTGGATCATTTCTCTAACATAAGTAAAAGCTTTTACATGGTAAATCATTTTCAAACTTTTCTATGGATTTTTTTCTATGCACTTTAAAATTAAAAGATGAAACATCTGCTTATATAAATTCCAGGATTACTTTATATATTCTCTTGCCATGCTCCTGTGCATGTACCTTTTTTCTTCATCCAATTGTTATTTTTATATGTTTAATTTATTTTTAAATCATTTTCAACATAAAGAGAGAATTTTTCTATGTTTTAAATATAGTATGCATTTCTGGCTGTACAGTAACATGTTCTTAACAGCAGAATAAAATGTATACTTTACAAAAAAAATATTTGATAAAAAGAACAATTTATTTATACACTTTTTTCTTTACAAGATTAGAACTAATTTTTTTCTAATTACTCTTATTATGATTCACAATGAACATCTTTAGTTAAAAAGAAGATTTATCTTCATAAATAAGACAATCTTTTTGTTACTAATTGTAAGCAATCAGATTGATTTTTAATCTCTATCTTTTAATTACACACACCCATATATATATATATATATAGACTCTGGGTAGTCAAAAGAAGTATGATTATTTCATACATTTTTTTTCTTTCATTAATTTCCAATTCCCACCATGTATGCTAATAATATTCATTATACCATCTTAAGAATACACTATATATCTATATAAGCAAGGCTGTAAGTATTACATACGTTTTGACAGCATTTATATTTTATTGCCATAATGTTTTATCAACTCCATTCTCTACATCTGTGCTCAGAAATATCAACTGGCACATGCACTCTAAATATATATGAAGATATATAAAACCAAAAACATTAAGAAAAATTGGGCTTTGATTGTTATGAATTATTTACTGCTTCCTAATTTGCCAGTTGTAAATCATAAAGATAATTTGAAGTGGAAAAGTATTTCTATACTCACACATTAATTCAAAACTTTATTTAATTAATAAAAAATCAGCTCAAAATATATGCACTTTGAAATAAATATAAAGTTGTTAAAAAGTGAAGAAGAAAAGAAGCAGCACAGTTTGACTTTTATCAGTTGTTACTACTCTATAATTTGCCAGATACCAACCATGAAGGTAATTTGAAGTAATTTTTTTTTTCATATGTCAAAAAAAAAAAATGTTTGTGACATCTTAATTTAAAAATGTATATTTAAAAAAATGGATAATTTACTGAATTGGAAATGAATGCTAATATTATTTAACTATTAGAACGCCAGTTCTCAATTTAAGTTCATAGAAATGCTTTTATCTAGATAGTCTGAAATATTAATAAAAATATTTTAAAAATTGAAGTAAAATCACCACCAAACAAGGAATATTTGTTAACGAAGAAACTATGACACATAATATTGTCTACTGTCATTTTGTTTTTTAAATCAATTTCGTATTTTTATATTTTTATAATTTAAATTTTTTTTTATCATAAGTATTAAATAATTAACTTTTTAAAATGAGGATAAATAAATCTATTTATAAACCTAGAAGAATGAAAACACTACACAGGGTTCCCTAGAAAAGAATAGCATTAAAAATATATATATGTATAGTAAGTTTTGGCAGTGCGGAAATTTATCAGATTTTTTTTATTTTATTAATTTCACATTATTAAATTTTATAATTTTAAATTACATTTAGAACATTTTTTCTTTCGTAAATGTTAATTAATTTAGTTTTTTAAAACTGAGTAAAAAAAAAAAGCTATATATAAACTTACAACAATGTTGTGTATGGATCCATAGAAATATCTACTTTTATATATTGGATATATGGTAAGTTATTTGCAAGGATTTTAAAATGAATACAAATTAAATTTATTGTGTAAATTTTAAATCAATTTAAGTGAAGCGTCTTTGTTGACTTGAAGTTTTCACTTATTGTTATTATTATGCAATCTATATGTCTATATATGATCTCAGAAAGAATGATGAAAATGAAATTATTTTTTGATCTGATTATAGTGTATGTTAATATGAGTGGATAAGCAGTTACATAAGTGTTTCAGAAGTTTATATCTCCAAATATTACACCAAAACACACACACATATATATTGCAAACCAAAGTTCAAGTTGCAATCAGATAGGAGCAAAAGTCGACCGATTAAGCTAAATGAGTTTTATATGGAGTGCCTTTAATTAATATTGGTTGCGAAGTTACAAAAAGTAAATTAAAATGAATGCACGTTTATTTTCCACATAAAATAAATAATAATTATTCCAGAATTTAATAATACATTAAAATTTAAAAACAATAAATTTCTCAGGGTATTCTTATAGATATATGATAATAATCTTACTGTTTTCTTAAATACATATATTCTGTTACTATATGTCTCGTGTAAATAACTGCTTTAATACAAATTAATAAGCATTTTAAATAAGGCTAGAAAGTTAACTCTTTCTCGGTTCTAAATTAAGTATAAAGTTAAATTAATTAATTCTTAGGGTGCCTTAAAGTTTATTACTTTATTCTAAGTATAAATAATAATGTAAAAAAGAATTTTATTGTATATCGCTCTATTCTACTAATTTGTATTTTAAATAGCAATAGCGATAATAAATGGTGTATATACATTTAATAAATGAGTATGTGATTTAATAGCTGGGAAGTTTGACCTTTTATCACAACTGTATGTAAAGACTATGATTTCAATAATGACAAACAGAAGTATTTAAATATAACAATTGCTTTATTATAAATAATAAATATATAAACAAAATAACAAAATTATAAGTGAATAATAAATAAAATTTAAAAATAAAATTTTATAACAATTTTAATAAATATTATTGTTTGATCTCCGCGAATAAACTAATATTGCTTTATGATTATGTATCTAATTTTAAAGTGTTGCTAAGACCACTGTATTGGAGAGTGTTGAATAGTAATAATTTAAAGTCTAGTCTCACTTACAGGATAGTAAGAATGTTTTATAATGTCCTTCATTATCATTGTAATAATAATTAATAGATTATCAACCTCATTTTATAAAAGCTGGCTAGTTCTTTAATTCTTTTGCAGTAAATAAAATTATTTATTTAGTAATCCAGAATTCTATATAAAATTAATAGCTTAATTCATTGTGATATTCATATTTTTATTAGAATGATAGGCTATGGTTTTTATATTATATTTAAAGTTTAAATAATTAGTTAGGAGTATATTTCTACTAACAAATATGAATTACTTTCTTGATACTATAAGACTACTTTACTGCATATTATAGTATTTCAAATCATACAATTCACAGGCATTATACATAAAAAAATATTTCGTAGTGATTGAATTCAAGGACTAATAAAACATAAAGTCAATTAAACATAAATGGGTTTTCTGAAGTTGAGAAGTTAGTTTAACTAAATGCAAAGTGACTTCAATATAAAATATAAATCACATGTATTACACTCATACCCAATAACATTAATAGTAAGTTGTTACCTGTACTTTCATATGTCAGCCTTATCTTGAGAACATTATTGTTTATTTATTATTATACTAATAATTATAAACTAATAAATCCAACAATTATAAACAAAGTTTATTTAAGTGATTTATCAAATATATAATCATATTTTCAAAAAGTGTTGAGAATTATCCTGTGGAAATATTTACACTTTGCAGTGTACCATTAACATGGTACTCTGGTACAACATGTACTGGCATATCAAAGGAAAATTGGAGATTGCTGAAAAAAAATATGTATAGAATAATCATATTTTATTAATGATTACAAAATCTATAAGAATGAAAAAAAAGTTGTGACAAGATGCATGTACAGAAAAATGGTAAGAGGATATACAAAGTGATTTTGGGATTTTTAAAAGTTGTTATTTTGTCTTTTACTTTTAAAGTGTGCTTTTTTCCATAGAAAAGTTTAAAAATGATTACCATGTGGAAGATTATTCATAGTTCTAAGAAATGATCCAGATGTGTTGCTAGATTCCATATACATCCACCCATCAATCAATGCTGTATTCTGCACCTTATTGCTGAAAAGAAACTTTGATTCTGGCACTTCTGGCACCATGCCTATGGGATCCCAGAAAGTTTATAATTGAATCAATTCACATAAGAAATTGTGGGCAAGCTAATAGAGAATAAGGAACCTTAAAATCAATGTCCAAGATAACATTACATACAGCTATTTAGTGAGGAAAAAAACGTAATAAGATAAAAAAAAGTATATTATTTTAAAAGTTTTCATTTTATTTAATTCTTAGTTCCTAGACAAAATATATAAAACTCAAATGAGCAACTAAAACTTAATAATGAACTTTCACAAATAATTTTATTATTGCCACTAATACAAGACAATAATGTAACATTTTGTAGAAATATTATTCGTATTAATTTCTACTAATAATTGTATGTAATCTATAAATGTTATTATTATATAAGAAGAATGGATGCAAGTGAATAGATTGTAATTTTATTACTTGGCAATTTTATTAAATGTTATTTTAAAATCGGATTTCAGCAGTTTTAGTAATTCTTTAATTACCTCTAGAAATAAATGTCTAAGCACATCTATATTAAAATAGGGAAAGTCCCCCCCCCAAAAAAAAAGATTTAACTAACATAGAGACAGTGCATTCAGTGGACTGTTTCACTGATGCTAGTGTCTGAAAAATAAATGCTGTCTCAAGTTTAAAAAGATGATACTAGACTAAGTATTAGTAAATTTGGATTTCTAGAATATACTGGATGACCAGAAAGATAATCATGTTTTGGCATAATTCTTTCAGGAGTTGTTTGTGTGAGATCACAATTTGGTCATTCTAGAATTATAAAATTATATATATATATGCATCTAAAAATATATAAAATATGTATATGCATCTAAAAATATATAAAATATGTACATGCAGTATAGGTGTGTGTAGTTTGATATATATTGGTTAAAAACTACTGTATGACGCTGGTATAGAGAATTTAAAATACAACCAGCAGAATATTCCAATTTTTATAAATTTTTAGAAATACTTTAATATATGCACTAACATTAAATAAAAAGCACAAGATAATTCTTTTTATAGGTTTAAATCCTTAGAAACAGTTATGATAATGATTTTTAACAAATTTAATAAAACACATTTAGTAATTGTACTTCATATTATATAATTAACACATTAATCCATTTTGGAATGTCTGCTGATCAATTTATGATCATTATCATATTTCATATTATGGTATTCATAATTATAAATCCATTATTATAGGAATGACTTTGAGTTATAGTTTTACATAAGGAGAGCGATTTAATTCTTTAGAGAAACACTTATAGACTAATATGTGTATGGTTGGTATTTATCATGTATTTTAAAAATAGTAGATTACTGATTGTTTAGATTAAATATCTTAATTTCTTTTGCTATATAGTTCAGGCCATTTTAATAATTTATAAGATATAGCAATTAAATAATAATTCATTGATCGAATTATCTTTTTTTTTTCGTGTGTCATAGCATCGGCCGGGACGCGAACCCACAACCGTCTGCAACCAACTACTTGATCGAATTATCTTTATTGATTTTTATTAAGGAATAAGCATTTTCTCCAAAGCTATAAATTTATATGTTGATTTAGCTTCACCTTGTATAAAGTATTAACTTTCATTAATCCATAATGAGATAATCCATATAGTTTCAAATAAGTTTTTTTAAAATTATATTGAAAGTAGAGACAAATGATTTGGTTGATATTATTATGAGCATCTGGTAAGCAATTTCCCAAAATTCTATTAATTAACTGAAAACTGTAAATTACAATTTGTAAAAATCAGTATTTAGTGATAATCTTTTTGTTGTTGTTTATCCATTTTATTTCAAGGAGAAGATACATTTTTCCAGCTAGACAAAATGCCTAGAGTGAAGTTTTTACTCTGATATTCTAGATAAGACAATATAAAAATGGCAATTTTAAAATTTAATTTGATCGATCTTGGATGCACTATAGTTTTACAAAGACTGATTTAATTTTATCAAGAAGTCTTAGTTATAGCCTCTGGTCAACTGGTATCTTAATTAGTCACTATTACTTACAATTCTTTAAATTTTTTATATTTTTCCAGGAAAAAATTGTCCATTTTTATGGTGGTAAAGAATAATAGTTGATCATAAATTGTCCGGGTTTATTCTGCGGCTTAAATTTCCAGACGCTGGATAAAATGAAAGAAAGAAATAATAATAATTAATTTGAATTATTTTTTAAAAAAAAAACTACAATCACTTATTTTTAGTAATTAAATAATTTATAGTGTCTCTTTAATGTTCTCAGATATCTTATTTAAGTAAATTCAATTTTAATAAATACTTTTTGATTGAATTGTAATACTAAACAAAATAACTTAATTTACTAGATATACATTTTTGAATTTTAAATGAAGTTTTAAACATATAGAAAATTCATGCTCACACACATACATATGTTAAATGTACAGTTGGCTAATTGTAATTATCGTAATATAGTTATTGTAGAACTGTTTCAAATCTTATTATGTTTGATTTAGTGTATTCTATTTTGTATATTTTTCTACAAAACAGTTTTACTTGTGTGTTTTCTGTGTATACCTAAATAAATAATTTCACTATGCTTTTTTAAACATATAAAAAATAATAACTCAGTCATACTTATTATATATATGCACTGATCAATAAAATCTGCTCAGAAGACATCTTTAAATATTTTCTACAAAATTTTGAATTCGCTTATGCAGTACTACAAGAGACATTTAAATTTCATTTGTGATCATATTATCTGCTATCTGACCAATAATAGTGGTGGACTTACTTTGTTTGACCAGAAAAAAAAAGACAATAAATTTTTTGCAGTTATTTTGGCTATATCAATGAATTAAAATGGTAAATATTAGGTTACAATATATATATAATGTTAATTTATCTTAAGTAATATTTACCGAGGCTGTAAACTCGAGAATATGCATGTAAACTGCGATAGTAGGGACCTCTACAGGTGTTTAACCACAAGCTTATGCTATGGAAGAAAAGATAGCATAAGCTTGTGGTTAAACACCTGTAGAGGTCCCTACTATCGCATTTTACATGCATATTGAGTTTACAACTCGGTTTAATAAATTTATTACAACGTTAATTTATCTTGTAACTATCCCATATTTCTAGCAGTACTCATTGATTATTACAAACATAATAAATTCACAATACTATAGTTCAAATATAACTTTATATTTGTATAAATATGATATAAATTTCCTGCAACTTTTCAACTGCCTTTACTTATGTGAAAGATCATATGCATTTTGAAACACTATTATTTTTACACTCAAATAACTGCAAATCTTTAAAAAAATTCAGTATTATGTATGATAAGCTGTGATATAATATATAAATAAAATATCAAAAATTAAAAATGTAAGTTACTTCAAAGTATATATTCAAAGTTAAAATTAGAGAGTCATGCATTTTAAGCATTTTAATTTATGTTTGCTAGTATACCTGGTGAAGTGAGTTATTTTTTTTTTTATTAGTTATTTGTTTGGCTTAGTGCACTTTTCAGAGTCTGAGTGTGAACTTATGTATGCAAAATTATTACAGATAAAGAATGAAATTAAAATAAAAATTACATTAGATATATTTATATAGTTATGTGGTTTATGTGTTAACAACCTGATATTTCTGATAAAGAATAAAATCTTGTAACAAAGTCTTGGTTTTTAAATTTTTTTATTTTGAAAAGTTAATGATAGAATGAAAATTTCATTGCAAACTGTTTTATAAATAAGTACATTTTAATACTTGCTAATGCCTTAGTAATATTTATATCGTACTTTCAAGTTTATACGGTTTATGTTCTTCATATTCGGTGATGAAATTATTTTCGATTTACTAATTATCTCATTCGAATATGCCTGATAATTTCATCGAGAGCAAACATTTCTCCTGGTCACACAACCCACTTAATGTAATTAAACTTGAATAGTAGTTGAGTACAGAATCAGCTTTAAATTTATTTGAAAGGCAACAGAATTCTATACAAGAATCCACTGGCCTACTCCCCTATCTTTATTAGTTACTGTTATAAAATTATTTGGTACACCTGGAGGATTATATTTTCTAATACACCTTCAGTAATAATTGTTGAATTTAAATAATTTTATTATTAATCAATGCAAGTTATATTCCTATGATTTATTATAACTATGATTATTTTAAAAACTAAATAGAGAATAATAGTCTAAAAATAAATAAATTTAAATTGCTATTAAACACTACTGTTTTCTAAGGTTCAGATTCTTTTTTTTTATAATTCGATGTAACACAGCATTTGCTATCCTTATAGTTTAAGAAAGTGATCATTTAAATTACAAAATAAAGTTTCTTACCTGTAAGTTGAATTGTTCAATTTAAAACACTGTGTAGATTACCATGCACATTTTAGTTCTTTTGGGAGGGATCTGATATAGTTTCTTATCACAGCTTATAGGTAATTTGGGGTCCAGGATTTAGGTAGGTGATGGCTTCACTCTCAGCATTTTAAAACTTCAGGAATGAAGAAACATCAGCAAATAAACTTTCTCTACTCACACATACTAAGAGATTCAATATGCTTGTGAGAGTAGCTTAGTGCAATATTTATGACTTCATAGAAAATCAATTTTATATTAAAACTGTATTTAGAAGATGAAGATCTATGATATCTGTTACACGATGTATTTGCATTTTATATCCCCTTTCTGATTTTAGTCAGCTGAGCACATCCTGTTGACAACTTTTAACTTCGATAAAATTTAAAATAATTTTGTCCACACAGTCATCTTTTCCTTTGCTTTTGGTGGACATATTTGATGATAGTGATCTAATACTGTGATTTTAGTCTTCAAGTGTTACTAATTAATTTTGCAATAAGCATTTACTTTCTTATCTTAGCAAAAATCAAAGTAATATTTTGTTATTTTTTTTATATCTTCTAATATATATCTTAAATTGTCCAAAAAAAAAAAAATACCATCAGATATTTAAAAAGAAAAATATTATTTTCTTTTCGAGAATTTGGTAATTTAAAATTCTAAATGCAACTTGTACCAAAGCAAATAAAGTACAATACACACACACACACACACACACACACATTGTATATATGACACACACACATATATATATATATATAATCATTTTACTGATATTATATAGTTTGCAGCGATGGAAAGAATTGGTCTTTCCAATGCTTACTATTATAAAACACTATATTAAACATATGTATGTACACACGTAAGTCTTTTAGTAATGAATAACACAATACATGTATTGCTTTTTGTCGAGCCAAATATGAAATATAAAGTACTTTGCCCAGTATCAAAACATAATTAAAATCAGATTATTAAAACATGCCTCTAGTTGTTTCCACTTTATTTAAATAAAGTCTTTAATATTGCATTATTTACTGAAACACAATGTGTAGGGAAATTTTACATTATGAAACTCCTCATCCTTCAAAATAAAGTCTGTTACCTTATGTAAATGTTAGTCAGCTTAATTAATAAGGCTGCACTTATGAGACTTTATGTTGTTTAATTTTCCATTAGATTTAGCTTGATAATGGGGTTATAGTACTTTAGAACTGAATATATTATATTACATGGCCTATCATATTGAGAGCAAATAAGTAGAAATAAAGGTAAATGCTGAAAAGATCAGTGAAAGTTTATTTCCCTTTCAAAAAAAAAGAGATAATTAAGATTAATTCTATTAAAATAAAATATTTAAATAAATATAATTACTTAGTTCAAATTATTTATATAAGTTTTAAAAAATCAGGTAAAATTATTGATTTTGGGATTTTTTTCTATATCTATTCAAATCATTATTCTTCATTTTTAAACTGTTTTTTAAATTTCTGAAAGTTTCATTAAAATATTTTTTTAAATATAGATTTACTTTTTTAAAAAATATATAGTATAATTGGAATCTAAAAAATATAGTTAACTAATATTAAGAAAAAAAAACAAAATCTATAGTAGCAATTATAAGAGAAAAAAACAAATTATATTATTAAATTATGTATTAACTAAAAACGTTTTATTATAAATAAAAATAAAACTATGAAGCCGGTAACAATAGATTATAATTTTTTTTTACAATTCAATAACTTCAAAAAATGTAGAACATGAAGAAATACTAAAAAACATATATAAGTATATGTCAAATTTCAGCAGTCGATAATTCTAAAATTGCCAATTTGGATTTTTAAGTTTGATATATTAGGAAGGTGTTGTGAACAATATTAAGCCTATTTTAGATTGCTGATTATTTTTTTGACAATCGCTGTATTATTAGTCACTTGACGAATTGTAATAATAAGGTGATTATTAAAATTCCTAAAAATATAAGAACTTGCAGATAGCAATTAAACAATTGAGAAGGAGTCTTAATAATGATTGAATAGTTATATAACCTACAAAATATATATTATTTTTTGATCTTGGGTACACAATTAATCATTCTTTGTCACATAGAAAGAAATATCATCATCATCATTATTGACAACCATTATCAATCCATTGCATATGAAGTTCTTACTAAGTTCAATTCATCTTCTCTGATCTGTAGCCTCTCTTCTCCATATGATGCCTGTACACTTTCTTATTTCATCCAACCATCTCACATGTGGTCTCTGTCCAGGTCTTTTACAATCTCTTGGAATCCAGTTTAAGATTTTAATTATCCATCTATTATCATATTTTCTAGCAATATGTCCAGCCCAACTTTACTTCAGTCTTTCAATTCTTTCAACAATGTTAGTAACATCTGTTTGTTCTCTTACCCTGTATTTCTTTTTGTTATTTCTTATTGTTACTCCTAACATGCATTCTTCCATAATTCTTAGAGTGATCTGAAGTCTCTATATTGTTCTTCTTTTAAGTTAAAAAAATAAGTTAATAATTTTATTTACTCATCTTATAATACTTTTTTAGATCAATACAGATTTTTTAAATGATACACAAATTAATATGATTGATTTTAATGGTTTGCCCTGAAATATTTAGCTCTATTAAGGTTAAATTCAATGTCTATAATCTTAAAAAATAGAGAGACAATTGGATTTGAAAAGTTTCAAATTGTAATGATTCCATACTAGCTTTAAAATAATCAAATGTTTTGAACATATATGAACTTAGAAAATTGTGTAAACTGATACGAAGATAGTTCTATGGTTTGAAATTATAAAATCAAAGAGGATAAAAAGAACTTATAATAATAATAATAATAATAATAATAATAATAATAATAATAATAATAATAATAATAATAATAATAATAATAATAATAATAATAATAATAATAATAATAATAATAATAATAATAATAATAATAATAATAATAATAATAATAATTATTATTATTATTATTATTATTATTATTATTATTATTATTATTAGTAGTAGTAGTAGTAGTAGTAGTAGTAGTAGTAGTAGTATTCAACAATGTGCTTTATTGTCAATATAGGTTACATGATGTTTACATGCTTATCCCTTGATTACAGTGGCATGACAATTTTTATATATTTGTTTTCACTTTGAATTTTTCATTGATAGTTACATATGTACAGAGTTGTTAATTTATGATATTCTTGTCATTGTTATCATTTAATTTTTATTGTTGTAACATTTGTGATCTTATTATTGGTTAGAGTCCCTCCTTCAATTTCTCATTCATATTCTGTGATTGACTCTATTTATTGTTCAAGAATTTTAATTCATTGGTTCAGCTGTGTGAGTATCAACATTTCATATTGTCTATTTAGTTCCTTGTTTATTATTGGTTTTGATTGAATAGACTCTGTTTATATAAATGCTAATGGTTGCATGTTCTTATAAATTAGCTTATAATATTAATAGTGATGAGGTAGCCACAAAGACACCTGGATCTGCATTCCTTGTGTCTCTGGTTTCTATTTGTTGTAGTTTGTTGTAAAATATTTCTGGATGTCATCTGGTGTTATTGCCCAGGCTGAGTATATATCATGTGCCCAAAGATTAATGAAGAGCAAAGATTGCTGCTTGTGCTACAGGGATTGTCTTCTTATATGTGAAATCTGTTACCTGTTGTATACTATGTCTTGATCTATATTGATGCAGCATGTTGTCTCATGTAGTATTTAGTGTGGTACAATTGTAGTATATGTGTTATTATGTTTCTTCAGCAACATGGTATAATTTGCACAGTGGATCATTGACCTATAAAGGCAACAATAACATAATAATTTGGATATTGATAGTGCAAATAAGTTTATATTGATCAAGAAGTTGAAGAACTTTGCCTCCATTGATCATTTTCTGAAGTTTTTAAAAAGTTGATCATTGATTATTCTTAGCATTGGACTAAAGTTATGATTGTTTGTGGCTAAGTGATTAACTCATATGTCTGCCAGTATGTATACTGCTATAAAATGTGAGCATTGCAGTTCTGACATCAAACTGTGCTAAGTATGCTAATGACACAAGATATCCATAGGCAAAGGGTGGATGATCTGTAGGAATTATGGAAAGGAGATTTTAAAGCTGCTGAAACCTTGCAATGATTTTTGCCAATGGGTTTATTGTTTTTTTGTGTGTGGAACACTTGTATTGTGCAGAGTTCCAGACCATTCCATGTAGTTGGTGGATTGAGTTGTTTGATTGAAATGGCTATTGTTTTCTTACCCATAGTAGTTTGATACAAGGAGATGATATGACAGCTGTATGTTTTTGTAAAATTAACAATAGGTGAATAATATGTAATTCTTGTTGTTATGAGTATGTTAAACAGGTACAATTCTGACTATAGTGATAAGTAAGGATTCAACAATGATGTGACTATGTTGGTTGCTTTCTGTTTGAGTTTATTCAGCAGTGTTTGTCACATTCCATATGCTTCCAGGTAAAATGGGAATTTGAGAAATGAGATATATTTTCTTTGGTATAGTTGTGTGTGGGGTTTGGTAATATAAATAAACCATGCTGATGTTTTGCTGAGGTTGAATTATAATTTGTGGGTGGTTGTGTAATTCTGTAGCATTCTTTCCAATATTGGCATTTTTATGTGATATCAGAAACACTGTTACATCATCCTTGTATGCAATGCATAGAATTCATTCGGAAGTTTGTGATATTAATATTTGGAAAATCATTTTCACCATTTTAGAAGTGGATTTATACATAGGATGAATGAGAGTGAGCTGAGTGGGCATCCTTGTAAAATTTATTGTGTTGGAATAAATGATGTTGGTGTTTCTTCTGCTAAGCATGAGATGTATCTTTTGGTTGAATAATAGATTGGCAATAATGAATAATAATAATGTGAGTGGGATTGCTGAATTAGTAAGCATGTTAATTAAAATATATATTGTGATGGAATCAAATGCTGCCTGTATATTCAGTTGAATGACAATTGGGGCATACTTTTTATGTAGTAGTGGAGGATCTTTTCTTTGCATACTGCATTATCTTTGATTACTTTTCCAATGTTTTGCTGCACAATGGGCCTATGAAGATAAGTCAAAAGTTGCAGAGAATTTGATATGGCTGCTGTTTTTTGTTAAATAAGACTATTGCCATTAAATATAGTCCTCTAAGGTCATATATTTTTGTGGTAGAGTTAGCAAGGTTGCAAAGGTATATTCTTTGATAAACTGACTCACATGTAAAAATACAAATGCTGGGATGCTGTTGGTTCCAGTGTGGCAACTGTTGGCAATTTTTTCAAGATTTTTAGCAAATTGTTGTCCAAAAGGGAATATCTTCTCTTCTGATCAGTGCACTGTTGGCATATATTATAGATGTGTTTGGAGTTTTTCCTTTAAATGCTGCTATATGAGCTCCAGAAGGTTATGTCCTGCATAGATAATGCTGTATCTCAATTTCCATAGGCACTTTTCTGGTTGTTGCATATCCCAGCACATAGTGGATATATTGGTAGGTCCAAGTGTGTTGTGAGAAACATTTTTTTTATTTGTGGCAAGGTATTCTTTTAATTGTTTACATGTATTGTGATATAGCTGTGTTAATTTTTGTATGTTTTGTTGGGTGTTGCACATGGATCTGATATTGGTGATTCTTTTGCAGAGATAGTCTGCTAGTACCTTGTACAGGAGGCTGGGGGTTAATAGAGATTGTCTGCTAGTGCCTTATACAGGAGGGTGGGGGTGATGTACTTTTAAATTGGGTCTTGAGACATATCATTAATTTTATTTAGCATGATCTTAATTTGGTAATAGATTGTTGAAAGTAGGAGTCTGATTGTATTTCTAGGTGAATGAATGTTGTTTGGAGCTCTGATAAATTGAATGTGATGGTTTATAAAACATGGTCTGAAATGAGACATGGATTGAATTAGAAGTTAAGTAGGTGGTGATACATTGGCACATAGTTGCACATGAATGTGGTATGCCATTGATTATAAAATGATATTGAATCTTCAATAGGTTTATTTGATCTAGCCATTTTGTTTTGAATTTTGTGTAACTTTAAGTTGAAATTACCCATTAATATTATTGGTTTGTGGCTGTTAGTGAGCTGGGAGTTTATTGTGAGAATTATATGTGCAATTATACTGGGGTATGGGGGTAAACCCACAAAGATAATGGTGAGTGTGGTAAATTTGATGCTTGAATGTAGTGATTAGAAGGTACAAGCCAATTTAAATAATTTTGAAGGTTAAAAATTGGCACTTTGTGACTATGAGTAGATCTGTGCCTGATGAAGGTGATGATGTGTCCCTGGAGTATGTGCAAAAATCTTGGTTATATAGATATGTGACTGAGTTAATTTGTTATCCATTATACTTTTTTTCTGGCAGTCCTAGTATTTGTGATTGTATTATGTTAATCTATTTGTTAAGCTGATATATTTTTGCTATTGAATTAATGTTTCTGACATTTAGTGCTGCTGTTTTAATTTTCATTAACTGTGTAGTTGGTATTTTTTGTATTTTTTGTTGTGGTTGCTTTGAAGCTTTACATTGTATATTTTAAATGACTTGTTTTATTTCTGTGTGTTCTGTTTAGTTTTGTGACATTCTTCGGTTAGTTTTTCTGTTAAGTGTTTATGAGTTTTGTTCTTGTTCATTTTGTGAAGTCATGGTTATTAAATTGTTTAAGAATAATTTTGTGATTATTTTCATTGGACTTTATTTTTCATTTATATTATCAATGATTGGTGAATTAGGCTTATCACCATCTGTCTTTCTTTTTTTGCTAGCTTCTTTCTGGTAGGTCTTCCAGACTTTCTCTTACTTTCTGGTTGGATAGGATTTATTAATTGCATTATTATGCTAAAGCTGCTTAGTGATAGCAGTGTGTCCATAATTTCTATGGCTGTCTTAGTGATGATAATATAACGTGTACATATATCTGTTTCACAATTAAATTCTGGCATATAAACACTTGTTTTACTTGAGTTATTTTTTGCTTGTTCTCTGTTTTTCCTTTGATCATATTCATTGTTTTTGGATTTTGTTGTCTTTTCCATGAACAAATGTATTAAGTCTAAGCTTGATGTCTTTGCTTTTTTGTTGTTATTATTTTTTTGGGTTACTTATGCACTGCTATCCTTGCTAATGCCTATCTTTTTATTGGTTTGCTTGTCTGTATTGGAATTTTATTGTTTGGGTATGTGTGGATCTTGAGCTCTGATTAAGTCCTCTCAATTTGGGCACCATGCAGTAACAATTCCCCTTTCTTTGCATGAGTAACACTGTGGTTTTAGACCTCTGATATACAGTAAGAATTGCTTCCTGATCTAGGATTTATGTTGGTATAAAATCTGGATCAGGATACAGATGTAGTTGCATTCTGAACTTATAAGTGTTAATCATGATTGGCATTGGTGTGTCTTTTTGATATACCAATTTGAACATGATGATATATCCAAATGGTTTCCTCATTCTTTGGAAATCCTGTGCTGTGTATCCCTAATAGGTGTTTTAAATATTCTTATAATGGTATTGTGATAATTCTGGTCTATGGTGATCAATGTGAAAATACTCAGTGATCTGACTTGTTTTGAGATCTCTCTCTTTGTGTGATCTCATAAAAATTTTAGTATTAGGTAATGGTCATTGGGACATTCAGAAATTCGTTGTATGGTGTACCAGAATCCATTTGCTGTTATCACCTCATACTCAAATTATTTTTGA
The DNA here is from genome assembly GCA_028023455.1 of Epiperipatus broadwayi. Taxonomy (NCBI): domain Eukaryota; kingdom Metazoa; phylum Onychophora; class Udeonychophora; order Euonychophora; family Peripatidae; genus Epiperipatus; species Epiperipatus broadwayi. Next base: position 828,163 of record JAQFVV010006361.1, on the reverse strand, counting down.
AATTTATATAACAAGATATTGCTGTCTAATGCTGACAACACCATGAACTTGGGGAGGGGGGCAGAAATCTCTTGAATATTACAAATAGATGCTTTGGTAATGATTTATTGAAAAATTCAGTTATGACCTTTAATTTTTCTTTATTCCAGACAGTTGCTTTTCAAGTTTTAAGTTATATATATATTTGTCATTATTGGTTGGTTTCCTATATCTGGGAACATTGTTTTTGAAAGGTGGTTGCATTGCTTTATTTTGTTGTTGTTTTTGGTGATATTTAAATTAAATTGACTTTTAAGTGTTCTATTTGAATAAAGAAGTTCATATTTTCCCCCTTCCCTTGACAATGTTGCTTGTTTTTTCCCCTTTTATGGAGTTCAATAGGTATTTTTGCCACATTTAATAAGATCATGTGATCTTTGGGTCTCCATGTTTGGCATTAATTTGTTGATGTCACTTGTCAATTTGAAAATTATCAATTAAATTTTGCACACTTTCCCTATTGGTTGATATATATTAAATTATTATTAGTGTTTTTGATGTTAAATATATTTTTCATTTTGATGGTTTTTATTAGCTTTTTAATAGTTTGTGGAGCATCTTTACTAGATCTGGGCTGTCCAAGATTCAAGGCTTCTTTTTCTTTTTCTTTTTTTTCTAACAATAATAAAATACAATCAGTGATTCAATTGGATAAATTGTTTTCAAATCTAGAATTGATGATGATTAGCTCAGTATGATTTTTTGTTGACAGACGAATATAAAAAAGTGAAGAGAATTAAAATAAGACTTACATGTTACTTTACTCAAAATATTTAGCAATAATGCATTTATAGTGTTTTATATTCCTATTATATATCTTTTACATGATAAAATAAACTTAAAGTATTATTACTACAAAGATAAACTAAGAATTTGCAATAAAAATGATTCTTTTCCCTTTTAATAACTGGCTGAAAATATATAGGTACTTTCATTCATCAAGATTTAATATAAGTTGTAAGGAAAAGTTTTTATTGTGAAATATTTAAAAACCTAAACACAAACATCATTTTAGTTTTTGGATTTGCAATTATACTATTTTTAAGGTGACAATTAAAAAAAATCACAAATAATAATTAATTTTCAAAAAAGAGAGTTATCAGCTAGATAAAATTCTCAAAACTCTTGCTTACATCGTAATCATTTTGAAAATATAAATCAATGTAAATATTTTGGAAGACTTTAAGTAGCTATAGCACCACCAAGTATAGGTGTGTAGGCTGTGTGGACACAAAGGTACTTCATCACAAGAGTGCTAAGACACCAAGATAAATAAAATTTATATTTAAATAAAAATGTTTGCATTTTTGAATCATTTCATTGTTAGAAATACAATTATGGTAAATATTTTTTTATTTAAATATAAGTAAAAAGTTTCTTTACTTAAACTTATTTGTGACAATTACACAAACCTCAAATTTCTGGGTACAAGCTCAAAATATACTACATATACACTCTTATCAAAGTGAACAGGCTGCTACCATTTTCTCACATTAATTAATAAAACATATATGTAAATGTTTACATTTTTGAATCACTTTATTCTTAGAAACACATTTAGCTTGGTAAAAATTTATTATTTAAATATATAAAAAAAAATTTCTACTTAAACTTATTGTGACAATTTTTATGTCTTGAAATATATTTCATCTATACTCTACCATTGCATAAATCCAAACAGGACTATTCCATTTCATCATTATAATTAATAAATTTTTTATATGAATGAGAATGTTTATATTTCCTAATCATTTTTATTTGAATATCTTAATTTATAAAAAAATAACATAATATTATTAATAATTTATTTAAAAATAAAACTTATTTTACAAATATTGTTTCACTATTACAGAAATTTTGTATATGATCAAATTATGTTTATCAATAATATTTTATTTATGTCATCAGTTTGGGGTATAGCTACTCCTGAGATGTGAGAGACTGATGTTGTGCCAAGTATTTTCAATAATGCCATCTTTCTCTTTTTTTTATTATGATATATTATCTTTTTGCATGTTTTACTAAATAGCTTTTTCTATTTTTTAATAATGATATTATATTTTATTTAGATACCATATTATTTTTTTTACATGTTTCACTAAATAGTTTGTCCTTGATGTATCCATTAGTTAGAAAGTTATAACTGATCTACAATCCACCACCACAATCCAAATCTAAAGTTAAAAAGATATTATGGCACATTAAATAATTTAATCCTTAATAAATTTCATGGTAACAGTATTATTTAATGCAAATCCCTATATGATTGCTTTATTGACAAAGTCTAAAAATGTATTTAATAGAACAAGCCAAGTATTTGATTTTTTAAAATAGTTATCCGACATAATTAATGGTTAATCAAAATGAATAAAGAGCAAGGCATTCTAATTTCTTCTAAAAATGTACTGAATAAACAATCTAAGTGTGAAAATTTAAAATTTCTATCCTTAAATAAATCCCAGTTAAATCTCTAATTGTCAAATTATATGATAAAGTATAACATATATGTCTTGCATTGGTGGTCGAGAGGTCAGCGCGACTGCCTTGCACTTGCAGGCAGTTTCCCGGGTTGCAGGTTCGCGTCCCGGCCGATGCTATGACACTTTAAAAAAAAGTATAACATATATAACAGGACTTATTAATAAGTGTTAAAAATTAATAACATAGTAGTATAAATATTTTATTATTGAATGAAAATAATTGAAAGTATTTTTACTATAATAAATAGTATAATTTTTATTTATTTTTTAAACCATTCACTTTTCTATATTGAAAGTATTTTTGTTAATAGAAAACATAAACATGTTTAGTTTCAGAGAGATTTTGATTTAAGAATACAATGGATTTTGAAAACAATGAAGATTTTAACAAGAAAGTGTTAATGGGATGTAAGAGTTATATTAACCATGTTATTTAAACTTGACCTAGTTTGGCAGTTTTAATAAAATATAAGATATATCAATAAGCAATGTAAATTTAAAAATTTTAAATATTGAATTATGTATATAATAAATTATAGTTTTTAATAGTGCAAAAACACCAGACAAAAAATTAAATAGTAGAGTAAATATTTCATTATTAAAGGAATATAATTTTGTTAATATAAAATATGAATAAGTTTATGAATGACAGATTTTTAATGAGTTTTCAAACAAATAACTCTAAATTTATATGGTCATTAGTCAACCATTTCTTTTTTCATTAATACAAACATTTTTTTTTTTACAATATTGATATTTACTTTGAGAGAAAGGTTTTAATCTTTATCAGATGCACTTTGGATGTTTATAATAGTCAAATAATCTTTTTTGTTGCCTATAAAGGGATTCTCAAACCTTGACACAAGATAGTAACTTTATATAGATAAAAACAACTGTCTTATCTTTAACCTAAATTTCCACCTATGTAGGCCAATGTGAAGCATCTTAATTTGTGAGTGTGAAGCTGTTACTGTCTTCACTTATGTTATCTCATAGAATTAAAGTTATTAATAATATATAGCAACCTGCATATTATTAATATATTGTGACTTGCATAAAGAAAAGTTTTAATAAGCTTATATATTTGCTGTGATAATATGTTAAGCTATTTTCATCATCTATCTATAAATGTTGAACGTATAAAAAAATTTAAATTTTATTTAAATTTTTCAAATGCAAACAACTTGTACACACAAATAGACAACACAGGTTAGTAATGACATAATGTTCCAAGTATTATTATTTGCTACTCTTGTTCAGGTGATGCTGGCATACCAGTGAAAGTATTAGCACAGGAGTCAAAGCAAAAGCTTTAACCAATTGAACTACTTTGTCTCGATTGGTTAGAGCATTTGCCTTAAATTCAATATATGAGAATATAAAGGTGGAAGTTTTACTCCTATGCTAATATAGTCTGGTCAGGCCAGTGACACCTGAAGAGGAGTGGAGAATATTACTATTTATTGTGTCATAGCTAACCTGTGTTTCTATTTGTGTGTTATTACAAACAAGTTGTTTGTATTTGAAAAGTTTAAATAAAATTTAAAATTTTCTATACATTCAACATTTATTGATAGATGATGAAAATAGTCCAACATATTATCACATCTAATATACCATCATCATAAACCTTCAGGCAAATATATATTTGCAATTGTAGTTTTTAGTTCATTGTATTCAGAATTATTTGCATATATAAAGTTAATTTAATAAGGTATTTTACTTTCACTTATAATTTATTTCGGGAATAAATTTTTATTAGCATGCAGAATATATAGACAAATTAAAATATTGAAACCTTATTAAATAAAATTCATTTACATTGTTTATATACTGTATATTATTTGAAAATAACTCTTTAATTCAATCAATTGCATATATGTACACACACACACACACACACACACACATATATATATATATATATCATAATTGTATGTGTTATTAGTTGATCATTGAACATATGATATTTCTTGGTATTAATTTAAAAAAAAATTAAATTAATGTGCAATAGAGGAATATTTTTTGATTCATTATTTTAGTTAAATAGACCAACTGATTTCTTTTTATTTAGCTTTAAAAATTATTTAATACTTATAGAAAGGGAAAAAAAAACATTTTAAATGTAATTTAAATTATAATAATGTAGCAATGTGGAATTAATAAAAGAATTACTTTTAAATAATGTTCTCAAGACTCATTATTTTTTTATATATTCTTTGATTTTGGGATTTGTATTTAATTTTTAATTATTGTAATTTTATTCTGTTTTTTTAAAAAAAAAACATATATCTTATAAGAGCGAAAAAAAATTAATAGCTTATACTAACTATTTAAAAGTGTTTTTATAAATTTAACTCGAATACTCACTGGAATTTGCAGTAAACATAATAATTATAATTTATTTCCAGTTGTAGTTTTTAATAATTAAATAAAATTATGAATTAATATAAGAAACAAAAATATTTCCTCCTTCATTTAGTCTTCGTGATCTGTATTTTAAAAATTAGGAAATGATAACAAAATTATAAAAATCAAACTATTTCTTAAATTTATTAGATTTTGAATAATTTGCTTTTACTTCAGAATATATATGACTAAGATAGATACTTCAGAGTGAAAGGCCAGAAGTTGATAAAATAATTAATGAAAATGTAATACATATACTGTGAAACAGATATTACTGTCCTCCTATCTGTTTCACCTTTATGTCTCCACCGACACATCTATACCAGTTTTAAACACTCTTTAGTACAGGTATATATGTATCTACACAGTGGTATATGCCTTTTCACAGCTGTATATGTGTTTACACAGTTGTATATATATCCACACAGTGATATATTCATTTACACAGTTATATATGTAATCACAGTTGTATATGCATTCAAACAGTTGTATAGTTATTGTCACACATACATGCACCTATAATTGACTGTAATATTATTTTTGTATAGATATATTGCAGCATTTATATTTTGTTTAATAAATTATATATTGTATAAAAGTTATTTTATTTAGGAAATGTGGCTAAATAGTCTTTAGCAAGTTTGATTTAAATGAATTATAAATTACATGTGAAATTCACAGATTGGTAATAAAACAATTTAGAATAATTTTCAAGTAAGATCAAATGGTTCCTGAGTTATTAACATTGTTCTAAAGCTCATTATGATTGTAATGAATTCTTTTTTCAGATAGCCAGTAAAGGTTTGGGCAATAAAATAAAAAATATCAGAGTCAAAAGAAACTGACTGGTGTAAAACTTAGAAGAAGTTTGAATTCTGGTTTAAAATAGATAGTTGCTGATTTTTGATCTAGGAAATATAAATATTGCAGATTTTTTAAGTTAAAGCTTCTTGTTCTTTAGCTTGCTTTCCTGTAAATTATTGTGAAGACCAGATCCCAAGATGATCGAGTAAAATAAAATATTTACTGGCTCTTGAGCCAGGGATGGTGCTCTCAGTTCCTTCAAACATACCTATAAATAAATGTTCCAACAATCTGCATGAAGGGAGAATATAAAGAAACTTAAAACCTACCGGAAAAGAAATGCCACTGAAATCAAGCAACTGTTTGATGACTTCCCAGCCACTATCAGTGATATACACTTCAAGCCCAACCAAGGAGAGAGAGAGACAGTGATGGTAATAATTTTAAAAACTGCAGTCTATGAACTTTATTTATAAAATCTAAGCTAGCTTTAACACTTTAAAAAGAACGTTCTATCTAAATTATCAAACTCTTTAATTTTTACCCTATTATAAAAAGAAACTCTGTAGGTCTGTGCAACTTTATATATACATATTGTAAAAGAAAAAAAAAATCACTTACTTCAAATTTAAAGATTTCATATTTTTTTATACTCATTAAATGTCCAAAATTTATTCACTTCAATTCTTACAAACTAACGGTCTTGCCTAACTTTAATATTTTGTTTAAGTGCATTTTGTTTATGTTTAATATGTGATAATATGCTCATATTTCGAAACAATGAAACTAGTTAAGTAATTTATAAAGGAGATAATTTTAATCTTTACTTTAAACATTTTAAAAGCATTGTTTATATTACTGAATCATTGTTTTGAAATAATAATATTGGTAATAAACAAATGCGCTAACCACTCGTTATTATCATTGTTATATATATTGTAAAATTATATTTTTTAAGGTTTGCTTAACCAATTTTATATTATAATTTTTAATATCTATTAGTTAAAAGGGGATATATTGTCTAGAGATGATAAAGTATATTTGCTAATGTTTGTATTAAGTCCAATAAAATATACTTTCCCTCCTTAATTATGAATATTTATATGCAGATTCAGGATCTTAACTAGATTATTTATTATATAGCTTAAGCCCATTTTATTAGCATACTTATAATGCTGATTTTAAGAACTGGGTTGAATTAGTTTGACAGATAAAAGCTATCTGTTTTAGGCGTAATTAATTATATGCATACTTATTGCTCTATATATATTGTGTGCATTGCGAGTGTGCCTTTATATAATACACTTATATGTGTTATATTTTTTTGCATCTTACATGGGTTCATGGTAGCAAACCACCCCATTATTTAGTTCAGGTTATGGCTATCTTTATTAGAACTGGAGCGTGCAGACCCGAATTTTTACTAATGCCAATCTGAGTTCCTGAACATATATGTTCATTTATCAATAGAAGCAAATCGTTGGTCTCAAACCGAGCATTTGATGCTGAAGCTCTTGATTAATCACTCGCTTGCACTGGAAGCTCATTCTTTAACATTTTATATAGCACCATAGCATATATATATATAAATCTAAGGGTAACCAGTTCTTTTTCCCATATTAATTATTCAATCAGCTTTAGACTGGAGTTTGAATCTGGATTATCAAGTTGAATCTGCATGATACTGAGCTTATTTAGTTGCTCACTTAATTAGTATATATAACAGCCATTAAATCTGTACTACTCATCATCTCTACTAAGCTAACAGCTTATAACTTAAGCAAACCAAAATCATAAGATAAGCATATTAAATGATTAGGCATGACTTCTACAACTCACACACATATGTATCGAAATATGTTTAAAAGGGAACAGATGTACTTGATAACAGTCCCATCCATTGTAAAATGCTTGCCTGTATTGAATACCTTGTTGAATAGTGTACAATCCTTGCCATTATATTTTATGTTAGATCATTTGTTATTATTTTAATAAAACTTTTTAAATATAAACTGTTGCATATCTTTCTTACTCAGATTCTAGTTCAAACCAATCCACAGTATCTTATCCAATCCATAGTATTTTATTCAATCCACAGTATATTATTAAATTTCACAGTCCATTACTCTAATCTCTAAATGATTTTATATGCTATAGTGTATGTCTCTGTAGTTAAGATTAATAGCGTTAAGTGCTATATATCACACCCATTTAGTTAGGTTAGTAGTGACTTTAAGACCCATGTTTCTACCCGTTCTATGTCGGTTCACATGGTTAAATGAGGATCGAGTGTAGCCTTAGAGATGTCACTAATAAGGTGTTAAATGTGAAGTACTGGCAGATGAGTTGGAATTTGGTCAGATTAGAGGTCTCAACCATCTCACTCCGGTCAGCTTTGGTATATTTTGCTTGGGCTTTGAATTTTGTTGCATGAGTGTACAAATCTGACCATTACAACTGTGTGTATGCATGCTACAAAATTTTAATTCTTTTGTAATATTAGTTTTCCTTTATTAAAATAATATCTATTAATGATATTAAACAACTACTAATGTATTGTAGTAATTTTATTTTATTTTAAATGATTTTGTTTTAAATAATTATTCAAAATAAATTTCTTCAATATTTAACGTTTTGTTTTATTTTTAAAAACATGGTTATTTATTAAATATAATTAAAACATTTACCCACATCAATAGAAAAGTATAATATATTGTCTGTTCTCATTGACAATAAATTAGATTATCAATGTTGTATAATTTGCATAAAGTAAAATAAATAATCCAAAAAATAAACAAACAAATGCAGACACATACATATATTTCTTTTTAAAACAACCATGTTATTTTATTTTAAACAAAAGAGATAAAATATGAAGTTTGCAGTCAAATAATTTAAGACTACTAATAAAATAGAGTAAATATTTCTATACTTAATTTTATTTTTAAAATGTATTTTGTGGAGATGATTATACTATTCACTGAAATACCTACTTCTTAATTATCTTAATGTTTTTTATGTAGCATACTTCCAAATGGTTGGCAGAAAAATATAATTATTATTTAGAATGCATTGATGTTTAGAAAAAAAGATAACATAGCTATTTAATGAATGTAGATTATTAGTGAAGCTAAGTAACTGATGTCATATTTAAATTCATATTTAGACAACATTATGACGCCATTATCATTGCAACAGTAAGAACATGTTTTACTATACACTATTATCATTATCAATACTTTAAAGTAATCACCAATGTCATTGCATGTCCCATCATAGCTAAATTTTTAAATAAAATTTAAATATTTGTAAATAATTTTTTATAATAAGATGATTGGAAATAGACAAGATCATAATCAAGATAATAGTATTTTAAGTTGGAGTGTAAAACCAAATTTTATAAAAAATTCAATGGTTATCTATCATACTATATTTGAAGCCATAATTTATAATAATAGGTATAAGCATGATAATATTTTCACTCCAGTTAATTTTGCCTGTATAAATGATATTTTTTTTCAACTTCTATTTTGTTAAATTATCAAAACTATTCGAATTTACAGTGATAGATGAAGTGTCAATAGTAATAGTAGGTAAGTATGAATACATTACAATTGTTTAAAAGTTTGCAATGATGTGTTAACTTTAGCATTTTTAAAATAAATCTTGTAATGTTAACACCTCCCTATGTAGTACTAGAAAAATCTTAAATTAGCTATTTTTTTGTAAATGATGTAGAAAGAATAAGTATTTCAACATTTTTGATCATCTAGATAATGTTTCAGAAAGATTTAGTTTTTATCATATCACTACAGTTTATTTTTCAAAGTATCAGAAATTAATATTTTATTTTGAATTCCTGAAATGCATTATTAAATATAGATTTATAAATATAGTTTATTGAAACAGTCATAATGATGCCTTTTGTTTTTTTAATATTCGATTTTCGACCAAATATAAACCGGAAGGAGAAGTAGTATAATGATTGTTACTTACTAAGGAGGGTGTACAAACACAAGTTGTTTTGTTTTTTCTGGAAGGAAATTGTCTTTTATGAAATATTAACTTGAATTATTTCATTTAAAAATATTAAATACTGCGTTTAAAAATCTAAAACGTGCTGAAATAACTAAATAGAACGAATAACACAAAATTTTAAAATCTTCTAATTGAAAGTAATAAAATATATAAAAGTCTTTTTATTTAAAGATTATACAGGAAATACATAGTTTGACTATGATTTATTTACAAAGATCAATTATTCATAACTATACATTTTCAATTTACCAGTGAAAACTAAAAGAAAAATCAAATGGAGGTTGATATAATTTCTCAGCATCAAAATTAATTAAAAGGCATCCTGTCGAAAAAATTTCAAATTTAAGTATTATGTGTCATTTTAAATAAATGGAGTAAAATCGTGAATGGAATAATTTCCCTCTATTGAAACAGAAAGAATTAAAAAAGAATTCTACAGACATGAATAGAATTATAAAATAAGAGTTTTGCTTGAAATTATATTTAGATAATGACTTAAATAACATTGAGAATTAGTATGTTACGCTAAGAAACATATATACTGCCAGCTAAGGATTCGCTTATAAGTTTTTAACTTTGTAAAAAAAAAACAAAAAAAAAAAACAAACACGATTTAATTTATAGATTTTTGCCTTCTAATTTTTAGCTCTATCTTGAAAGACTTCTTAATTACAAAAAAATAGAAACATGGTTAAGAATATCCATGTAATCTTTTTTTTTGATAGTTTAATGTTCTGTATTCATTTACGTTTAATTTGTTAAAATGTTTCTAAAGTATTTTATCTCGTTCTAAAGGATTATATTTAAAATATAAATATTTTTAAAATTACGACTACTTATTTTTTTTAAAAATAAGGATGATATTGTTATGATAAAAAGTACTATTCAGAGAAGGCTCAGGTGAAGAATGTTGTATTTATAAATAAGAATATTAAGTGAAACTGAAATTCGCGAAAAATAATACCAGTAAAAGAGAAAAATGAATTGGGATGATACAATTTGTTACATAACTAAATAATATTATAAAAAAGAATGAAATTTGAATTTCCTATAATAAAATAATAAAAAAGAAAACATTCTAAAGTTTATTTTTTACTTTTATTGAGAAATCCTTGAAAGTAGGCAATGTTTTAGATGTTAATAACTTCATATTTTTTATATTCTGAATATTTCATTACAACAAAATAATATTTAATTTTGAATTATATACATAATGCAAGAGGAATGTAAGTTATTATATTTCTATTTAATTCTCTTAATTGTTAACATTTATGACAAATTAACTATTACTATCCAATAGAGATATTATTAATCTTAAACAACATTCATTTAGATTATAATGAGTGTAAAAACTCAAGGGCTTAATTTATTATATTAATTCCAAAATAGCAATTTTTTCTTAGTGATTCTGATAGTAAGTGATCTCATTTTTTTCTATTCATCGTTATGTTTTATGCATTTTTAATAAATTTATTAACTCTCTCATTTATTTATTCATAAATAAATAGATATATAAAAATAAATAGAAATATATAATAAAAACATATCTTTACTTTTCCTGTCATATAATATATTAATAATTATATTATTATTGATTATGTAAAAAATATTAAGTTATAATACGTTAAAAACATGTCGATATTGACTTTCCCTTCCCCAACTACATTTAATAATATATGTAAACGTATATGTAGAATGTATATAATATTAGAGATGAAAGATTTGTTGTAAGTAAGCTATAATTTAATATTTACAACATATATAAGTAATAATAGTGCAAGAAATTTTATAAATTTTACTTTATGGTTTATTGCATATAAGCATGATTTCAGGTAAAATAATAATTACTAAATTTTTAATGATTTTATTATAAATGTAATACAAGGAGCACTGAAGCATTGACCAATATTGTGCCTTTTCATTTTATTGAAGTTTATCAGTTTTAATTACTAAATTTAGCCAGAAAAATTACATGGGAATCAATATTAAAAAAAAATTATTTATTTGGAATCAATATAATTTGAATAAAATATTAATATTGAATAATACACATATACTGATAATGTTTTAAAATTATTAAAAGTGAAAGGCCAGGCATAATAAAAAATTGATTTTCTTTCAGTAGTATGAAGTATTATTTCTTACACTCCTTCTGTCAAGACTGTATAAACTTCTACATATAAAATACTTTTTAGACAAAATATTAGAAACAAAAGTGTAAATGATTTGCAGCCAATTTTTTCAGAACTTATAATCCTACTTATTTTTCTGCAGTCACTTATATATATATATATATATATATATATATATATATATATATGCAGTCACTTATATATATATATGTATGTGTGTGTGTGTGTGTGTGTGTGTGTGTGTGTTATAGTCAATAGCATTTTTCTGCACTTTCATTTGCTATTCCTGTAACATAAATATTAATTATATGATTTTAAAGCAATGCTTTATGGAATTGGAAATGTAAAACTGATATTTATAAATACTGATAATACTTTGGGGAAAGATAAATCATTACAAAGACAAATGTTTGAATTCATAATTGGAATAAAAATATTTGTTATGAGATTGTACATTGTGTATTAAATGTAAATTTATATGACATTTAAGCTTAGACTATTGAGAAAAAAAACGGACTAAATAAGTCATGGATTGAAAAAAAAATAAAGATGGATTTATCAGATCAATAGATTATTAAAACAAGTGAGTAATAAAAAGAGATTTATTAAAAAAATTATGAAGAAGTGTTAAAGTAAATAAATTCTTGTAAATAAAGAAATGTTGAAAAATATTTTAAAGATGCTATTGGAAATGATGAAAAAAAGAAAAAGATATTGATAGATAATATCAAGATGGGAGTAGTTACATAAAGCTAAAAAGAAACAGTGCAAGAAATAAAAGGAGTTTAAAAAGCAAACTGAAAATTACATTAATCTGAGTTAAACACATAAAAGCAACGAATGCCATGACAAAGAAATAGATGCAAATGTAAAAAAAAATCTTTTTAAAATTATACTTAATTTTTGCTAAAAATATAAAAATGAAGTAAAGATTTTAAGGATCACACATATTGTATAGAAATATTTTTTCAATAATACAAAAAAAAAAGAGATAAAAATGAAAACAGATGATTGAAAAATGTTTAATAATATTATTATTGTAATAATTCAAAATGAAAGCTAAAAGTGAAAAAAATAATTTGACCAGACTCGTCTTTTGAAAAAAAATAAATTAAAATAAATGAATTAGAGACTTTATATTATTTTTTAATAGATTAAACTGTAATAAATAAAAATAAAAAACAATTTCTGAATAATTAAGTAAAATGATTTTACTAATACATAGGGAATAAGATGTATAAGAAATGATTAGTTTATAAAACATAGCAGATATTAAATAAAATTCAATTAATTAAAGCTAAAAAAAATAGATTTTATAAAAGTAAATAAAATTTTAATGATACAAATAAAATCAAGGAATAAATAAAATTCAAAGACATACATGGAGTACTAAGACATTGTCTATTAAAAATAGAATTTTAATTAGTAGTAATAAATTATATATTTTATTGTGAGAATTTGGATAATATTAATCATTAGATAAATGGATCTTAAAAAAATTACTGGAAATTGAGGTTGATAAAATTCAAAACTAAATTTAATATATAGTAGTTTAGCATAATTTAAGGTGGATTATCTTTGGACATTACCGTGCAATTTATTGTGTTCTGAATTTTTTTTGTTGTAAAGAAAGATGTGAATCGTTCCTATATGTACAATGCATAATTAAATATGAGATAACTAGAAACAAGTTCAATATAACTCCAAATCTATGAGATATTTCTGAGATGTAAATTATCATTATAACTTAATAAAGCTTCAAAAATAATTTCATCATAGGTACACTTGAAAATCATAAAAAATGCCCTCATTGGGGGTAATGAGTAAATAGTTAACTTCACTTTGCCCAAAAATAATTTTCAGTAGTGAAACTTAAAAATAAATTTGAAAGTTTTGTTTCTTTTTAATATTTTTGTTTGTTTAGATAAAATGTTTAAAGTTAAATTTTATCTTTGAGATTTGGAATAAAAAAGGTTCTTCCCGAATTCACATTATATAATTTTCAATAAATTGGAAATTGTAAGTGGTTGTAAATATTAACAGATTCAGAATAAGGTTCAGACATGAATGAAGTCAGTAAGAAGATAAGTGATACACTATTACAAATCGCAACAAAGATAGTTTGTATAAACATGCAGCAATCTACCAGTAAATTTTTTACATAGGCAAGGCAATTTATGAAGAAGCAAAGGAATATAAAAATATTAAAAATGATCCAAAATAATTGAATATCTAGAGTTTTGTAAAGAGGTAGAATAAGAATTATAGTATGAGAAAATATAAGAAAAGCTATAAAAGAAAAAAAGTATCAAAAGTGTAAACATCTTAATATTAGAAGGAAATATATTTCTGCAATAAAAAATGTAACTATATTGTCAAGCGTTGTTAGCCGGTTGTGGGTTCGCATCTGGCCAATGCTATGACATATGAAGAAAAAAAAATTAACTATAATTTAAAAAAGAGATGACATAAAGAATGGGAAAGAAAGATACTCTTACAGTTATTCTATCATTTGAATTACCCATACCTTTAAGCAAAGTGAGACTTGCAATTAGGTCCAAGATGAAAGAAAAAGATCTAGGAAATATCACATGATCACAATCTTATATACTTACACAAGCTGTTATTAATAGTGGCAAACTTGTACTGAGTGGCATTACTGTATGGAGAATTTGCCACTATTAAAATCTAGAAAATTATTGAATTATAATTAATATCTTTAAAAAAGCAGGTGAAAAATTAGAAAAAAAATTATGAGAAAGTTACATACCAAATGTTTAAATGATAAAGACTGTAGCAGATGATTGGAAAAATACAATAGTAATATGGATATTTAAGATTAATGATAAAGAAGATATTAAAAAATAAAAATCTTTCAGACTTTTACCAATTCTATACAAAATCATTAAGAAGATAATTACAACTCCTTTATAACTAAGCTGGATTTAAAGTGGCATTAGAACAGTGGATTACATCTATGTATTGAAAAAAATTACAGAATAAACCAACAAATATGATTTGTCATTATCCTTTGGATTTGTAAATTATGAAAAAAAGGTTTGATATGCAAGCATTTCCACAGTAAATAAAATGTGTTATCATGATATAGATCAGAATATTATCATATGTCAAAATGCAATTGCAAGAATTACATTACACAGTATAATAAAAATATTAACATTAAGAAAAATATACAACAGGGTGATTCCAATTACAGCAGTTTTATAATAAGTATTTCATGGTTTAAAATGGGAAGCCAAAGGAATAAAAGTAAATGGGGATTATAATTTTTAATAAATTTTACAGATGATGTGTTGTTTGGCCAGTGATGCATCAGAGATTCAGGTAATGTTGCAAGAAGTATCAGATGAAAGTAAGAAAGTGGAACTAAAAATAAATGTTAAACTACTAAACTAATGTTCAATGAATTTTCTAAAAAAATATAAAAAAAGATTATGGGTTAAGTTAACTACTACAAAAGTGTTGATCAGATTATTAACATAGATGGAAACATAACAAATAAAATCAATCAAATAATGAAATTTGGATGGAATATCTTTGGTAGAAATAATTTAATATTGAAAGTAAGTATCACTTATGTGTTTGAAAAAAAAAAAGATTTGTAATACATGTTTCATCAAGTTCTTCCTGATGTATCTGACCCTTGGACATCTAAGTGAAGAGCAACAGACAAACTTCATATCACTAAATGAAATATGGAAAGCTATATATGAGAAGCAATAAGAAGAGATAAAAATAAAATATACAGTGAGAAAAAAAACAGGTGCCATTGACATCAATGAAAATGTTAAGAAACTGAAATAAAGCTGGGCTGGACATACTTCTTGAAGAGAAGATAATAGATGAGCAATTAAAATCTTAAACCTAACAGAATGTAAAATACCTGGAAAAAATCACTTGTGTGTGATAAATGGATAAAATAAAAAAAAATTACTGTGTGTTGTGGAGACATTAGGAATCAACAAAACTGAATTAGACTTGAGAGACTATCCATAATTTCAGTTGCCCATGATTTAAAAAGCATTAAAACATAAACATATAAGACAGGAGGTAAATGTAGATTTATAAAATTAATATATGCACACCTATAGAAGAGTCACCATGGCTTATCTTTTACTTAACCATTTTTTCATTTTTCCTATTCATTCAATCACATGGTTACTCTCTTTTTTTTTCTTTAACTATATCATTTTCCCCCCTCATGTGTCGTAGCAGCATCCGGGAAGTGAACCCGCTAACCCGCGTCAACTGCTTGTAAAGCAGCTGTCGCTAATCTCTTGACCACCAATGCTTGATTTAAACATGTATTATATTGTTTTGTCTTATTCTATTTTTTGGTAATCATTTTTGATAATGCTTCAATGTTTGTACATTATTTGTAATGTAAATAAATAATGCAAACATGTACATTGGATTGACTATTACCAGAATTTCAGTAATCTATGAAAAGACTCGAAATCAAATATCAAAGGATATGATGGAGCAGAGGAAGGAGTGGTGTTGTTTTGAATTTTAAAATAAATGATGGCGATCAAAAGTTAGATAGTCATATCATTTTAATTTGACGATGTTATAGTCTTTTAAATATATTGCAAAAAAAAAAAAAGTCGTAGAATTACAGAAAATAAATTAAATATAGGTGAAATGTTAGTATAAATAGTTTGCAAAATTACTATTAGGGAAAAAACGGTCTTATTTATATAAATTTTAGAAGAATAAAAATGTTTATTTATAACTCTTGCAATTTTTTTTTATATTTTAGCTTTTTATACGTAAATGTTTAGAAATAATAATTAAATTAATTATAGATGCTTAAAATAATATTTGAATGCATAATTAAAAGTAATTAATTTATAGTTTGAAATAAGAGCATTTTCCTGTCATTGATAGGTGTTTATGTTGTTTACAGTTGATCTACTAATGGGGTAAATGGGACTGCAGTTTATCTCATAATGTTCTTTTTCTATTTGACATTATTTTACGACTTCAATTATCGGTAATAGGTCTTTTTATGAGCTGTAAACATATCTACTGGCTGAACGAACAGTCTTCAACAAGAGTGTTCAGGGAAAAGTAAAAACTCTAGCAAGAGATTAATAAATGTTTAACGTCTCTTGCCATTTACGACAATAAACATTAGAGAAGATCATAGAGATGGGATCAAGAGGCCTGAGTTTAAAATATAACAACAACATATTTCAAGTATAGCTTTTATAATTATTATTTAAATATAAAAACTTTTCAAATGAAATAAAAATTGCACGCTTTCATTAATAAGCTATCTATCCCCAAATTCGTCTTAAACGCATGTAATTACCGCAAGCTATAAAATATATATTATAAGGCTTTTATAACATTGTGTGTATAAAGCATAACACTATACAAATATATATATATATTTAGAAACCTTTTTTTACTTGACTCATTTTTAAATATTCTCCCAATTATTTCTTTATTAAGAACATCTATCAGTTTTTTTATATATTTTTTCCATCTTTTATAGTAACCTCTAATACAGTACCACACCCCACCAACTCTATAATTGTGAACACTTCCTATTCTTTATTTTTTCCATATTTCCTCAATAAATATTATTTAATCACAATTATGCCAATTTTCTTAGTCCTAATTTCTTATCATTTTTATTTTATTTTGCAATAAACCCAAGTTACATTACAGTAATCTTTATAATCAATTTTCTTCTCCGTTTTGATAACCAAGATTCAGTATTATAAAGGTAAACAGTTTATAGAGAAAATATTTGATCAATAAATTATATCAATAATTCACAAGATAAATATTTATTATTATTAGAAACCTATTAACTCAGTGAGATTTTTATACTAATTGCTTTTTGATACTCTCCATCAGTATTTAATCATAATTTTAAATACTTAAAAATAGTTATTTTTATTATCCTGGTTATGTTTTTCTTTCTCAGTGCATCAGTTTTTTTTTATTATCTATTAGCATATTCAATGAGACATTCTCCATCAACTCAAATGTTACATTCAAATTTTGATCTAATTATCTACATGACAATTATACTTTAATCATTAAATATGGTACTTTTTGCAATTTTAAGAAAATTTTAGATGATATTTATAACATAATTAATGCATCCTATTACTTTTATAACTTAATCAAATTATCACCAATTACCTTATTGCTACAGCTTAAAACAATTGTTAATTTTCTTTGAGCAACTTATATAAATATTTCATTGAATGCCATTTTAAATTTTGAAGCTGTTAATTTCTTAAGTGATAGATTGTAAGAGGCTAAGTATTTTATTTTTTAACAACAAAAAATAATACAAATTTTAGAATACTGTAATATTGCCTCTAAGATCTAAAAGCTTTAAATCTACATTAATTTTTTTGTTATAAATTTTATATAGCTTTGCAATGAGCTTCTTTAATACATAAAGACATTCTAAGATTTAAAAGCTAGACTTTATGTCAATAATTATCAATGGTTCTGAATCATATTTACTTTATTCGACCAATTTAATTTCTTTAATATATTTATATTGCTCACAAAATCTGATATTTAAACACTATACTCTGTTTGCAGAAGATTTGAATCCAACATCTATACAATTTTTTTTGCACGTTTATTTAAATAGATTTAGATACAATTGTTTTTTTTTTTAAATCTGTTAATAAATATTATCTTCTGACTAAAAAAAAAAAGTGGTATTATAAAGTTTATCAGATATTATGCTTATAAAATAACATGACCTGATCCTTCATAATTTGGCAAAATCTCATTGTACTATTAAAAATTGTTATGAGTATCAAGCCATCTTGCCAATGCAAAAATCAATATTTTTGCTAAAATTAATAAATGCACTGATTTTGTTGCCTATTTCAAAGATGCGTTATAACATCTAGTACTAGCTATATGCAAATATTATGAATTTGCATTATATTCATTAGATTAAAAATTATAAGTTTTTCACAGCTATCTGTACAACCTATTTTTCTCTATATTCCACTTGACCTGTCTTAAAATAAATTAAGTCATCACTTAAATCATATAGTTATTGCAAATGTAGTAATCATATTTTTAAAAGTTGTTATACTTATCTCAAAGTTGAAATCATTAATACAATTTTTGAGGGTTTGATTTGAGTCATCAAGTAGCAAATATAAGCATTAGAAGTAGTAAGCTAAAGTATTAAATTAAAGATCACATATGGAGTTGATTTTCACTCTTATCACCAATTAATATCTATAATGATAAGTCTGAATTTTATATGCTGTAAACAGTTTTCTTCATTTGCAAATAGTAAATTTTACAGTACTACATGGTGTAGTGGCTTTATTTAACTTACTGCTCATATTACATCATGTTGAAAGAAGTTGCATTTAAATATGCTGATTTACTTCAATTGATTTAACAAAATCATTATTTAAAGAACATTTTTTATTAAGATTTAAAATTTTTTATATACCTCAATAATAGATAAAATTTATGTACAACATTGGATAGTACATTTTATACTAAGCAATATCATGTTTCTTAAAATAAGTTAGTTATGAATATACATATGTTTTTTTTCTAATAAATATTCAGATGAAATATTACTTAATTTCTATGTATATATTTATTTAGCATAATCAAAACTATTTGCTTTTTATTAGCTATCATCTATTATTAAATTCTTGTAATAAAAGTTTTTAGATTGTTTGAGACATTGTTTATTATTTAAATTCTCAGACCAAACATGGTTGCTTTGCTAGTTTTTTAAAAATTAATAATAAAAAGTTTAATGTTTAAAATACATAATAATTTATGTTTGTTTTTACGATTTTTTTCGAGAAATATTGTGTATAAAACATGAGTTAGCATATTTTATCAGATGTTTGAACTCATAAATTGTACATTAATTTCTTTGAAGTTCTTTAATTTTATTAAAAAAAAACATTGAACAATTATTGATATTGATAAATTATTATATTATAATAATATTGGGATATTTTTTAATTTATATTATTTGTTATATCTGTTTTTACATTTGTTAGAAGTATTAATTTTAAAATGCCAATATTCTCTTATTTATATATTTGTTTCATTGTGGAAACATTTTTTTTTTGCACTTAAAAATATCTGAAATGATTAATAATATTTAATAACTGAACTATGATATAACTATAAATCAGAATTCATCACTTTCAAGAGGATAATATTTCTATCAATAATTATAAAGCTTGATTGTAGTACAGTAGTATATTTATATGATTATCAACACTGGATATTTTTATAATTAGCTTAAATGATCCCAGACATTTATTATTTGATTAAAAGTCATTCTTATTTATTGTCTAATGATTAAATGGCTAACTAAATTGTTTCTAGGATGGCTATGCCAAATAGCCACACCCATATCAATTTAAGTTACTGGAAATAAAAAGCAAATTATTCTCAGATTTATGTTATAATTGAAAGAGAAAATTGCAATCTATTATTGCACAAGTGCAATATGTAAATGATCTCATTTATATACCCATATACATTATGAATAATAAAGAGACACTATAAAACAACAAATCTAATGAAATAATATGGCTATAATTATGATCCTAGCCATCCAAAGTATACTTAGCAAAAATAATTGATAAAAAAAGAATAATCTACTTTGCCAAGCATACTAACATGCATAGTTATTTCAGATTTAAATTCTAAATCATAGACATGGCTTATAAATGTACTAACTATTATACTAATAAATTTAAAATAATAGAAATACATTTTTTTTATAGTAAATACTTTTATTTGTCATGCCTACCCCCCCCCCCAAAAAAAAATTGTTTCTTCAATTACAATTGTGATTTTTAGATTGAACATGAAATAAAACATGACAATCTAAAACCCCCAATTGTAGTTGAAGAAATAATTATTTTTTTGATTTTTAGTGCACAACAAATCATGGTGTACTCTATTTCCTGCCCTCAAGCCGGATGCCACACTACATATTATGGGGAAACGAAAGCCACAATTAATACCAGATTGGCTCAACATCGTTACACATTCAACAGAGCTCAAACGAACAGCAACACATCCTCCGTATTTTTCAAACATAGTAAACAATCTGGGCACAACTTCATACCTGCCAACCCCATTATTTTATGTTCAGAACCAAATGATTACAGGAGAAAAATAAAGGAGGCATTCTATATTAATAGAGACATCCATGCCATTAACAGAAAGGACACATGCTTCGAGATCTCGAAAAAATGGGCTACGTAACAATAGCTTATTTGAATATTTACATTTGCATATATTTATTACACTTTTCATGAAGGCTATGAGTATGAGGCATGGTTCCTCGAAAACGTTCAGCCGATAAATTTTTAATAGTAAGTTATATTTTCTCTAATTAATAATTACAATTAAGTATTTTTTGTTTTTTTTTGTTTTTAAACATATTTATTATAAAATATTTTCTATATTACATTTTATTTTTTAGTATTCAGATATTTTGCAATTCCTTTTTTGTTAAGCCAATCTATCTCTAAATTCTAAGTGTCAAATCAATTTAAAATGTTAGAAGTATTATTCAAAAAATTCCAAAAAATACTTTAAATTAACTTGACACTTTTAGTTTATATATATATATATATATATATATATATATATATATATATATATATATATATATATATATATATATATATATATATATATATATATATATATACACTTGATAATTCTATAATAAGTTATTATGCATACCTCTTATATATGTATCAAATTTCTTATGTGTACATTATTATATATGTATCTAACAAATTATTCAATTCATTATTTAAATTGTAGTAATCTCAATTTTAAAAGCTATAAATTGAAACAAAAAACATTTATAAGCTTTCTCATACATCTTATTTAAACTATACATGTGAAACAAACACACAAGAAAAAAAAATCATTACACTGTCCTCTCACACACCTTACTTAAACTATTTCTATGAAACAAACAAATAGACAAATAAACATACAGAAAAATTAAGTTGAATAAAAGCATTTAAAAGATAAAAGTGAGACATCATTTATCTTTTCATCTTAATTAAAACAACTCTTCAAAAAATGATTCAAAATTTATTAAGTTCCATCAGTGATTAGATTTTTATTATAAATAGCTTACTTCCAAAAAATCTTTTATATTAACAACCTTACTTTTACAACTTGATTCAATTCCTTTTATTCAAACAACTTTACAAAAGTCATCACTTTCTTTAAAAATTTTCAAATTTATAATTTCTGAAGTCAAATCATAGATAAAATTTTACTATATTATTTAAATACAAGTATATTGTCTATACTGAACTTAATGTAAATAGAATGAATTTGAATTCAGTCTTTCAAGCTCCCTATAGCTAAGTACTTCATTCTATACAACCAATACACATGACAACATACATGTGAAAAAGATAACTGATCTCCAATATCCATATTTTGTGCTAAACCAGCACTCATCAGTTGATCCATTTATTATCTCCCACATGCATATATAATCAATGCTCAGTTTATATTAAGATAGCAAATCCTCAATCTTTAATGGATAGGTTTCAATCTTTTCCATCCTCCAACTCTTCAATCAGCCATATCATTGAAAATCTGATAGTGGAATGCTTAAAGCTTTTGTTGATACCAATATTATTGTTATACCCATGTTGATTTTAAGTCACTCCAAGAAAATTGTCAAGAAATATAAAATAAATAGAATATTTATAAGTATATATATATAATAAATTAAGTTTGATGTCTGTATTCTTTCCAAAATAATTTATGTGAGTTTACTGTATTTTAATATATATATATATATATATATATATATATATATATATATATATATATATATATATATAATATATATATATAATATATATATAAATCTAACCCTTGTCCTTGCATGCAGCTCACTACACCTCAGGCCAATCACATTGAGGGCCACAATCTAACCCTTGTAAACGAATCAGGCCAATCTAACCGCCCCATTCCTGCATCTCCACTTCCCCCACATAAATACAATATAGTGAAAATCACCTGACCGGGTTCTAGCTCTAATAATTAATGAAATATTCAATTAAATGCTTTACTAGCTCAAGTTTCTTAAAATTAACTTAGGTTCTGTTTTAAACTAAATCAAATAAATATTCAGGAATTCATGAGACTAGAAGTGGAAATACGGGTGACAAGGTAGATTACATTGAGACAATATCCCACCGGATACCACATCAATGGCATAAGAACACTATCCCCCCTTATACTACTATTACATATAATAACTACATAGTATTCTTATGACTTTCGCAACTTCTAATCACTAAGACTCATTTAACAATTAAAGTATTAATCTTTTATCTCTAATAACAATAATAGTAATCATCTAGCTCAAATGAAATAATCTCAGGTTCTTAAATTTATTCGTATGTTAATAACATATGGTAGCAAAATATGATAAGGGATTTTATGTCATAATCTACTACTCTGAAATTAGATTAATAATAACACAATAATAATCACAATCTTTATTGCCTAATCCAACTAGTACAGCTTTTCTTTTATCGCAATTTTATAACAGTAATAAATTAGTTAATAATCTAATATACCCCTTTTTATCTTTAAGTAATAAAATAAATTAATAAGTGGCAGTGTTTAGATAATCTGATAAAGTTTTAAAATCATGACGTAATAGACTTAAATATTAACTCATTATTATTTTTAAATCAATTATTATCTATTACAATTTAACTGTCTTTAAAATAATTTTGAAACAATAATTAATAAAGATGTATCCTACTTATTTTTATTATGATGTGTGACAATTCTATCCACTTCTATAATATACTATTTAAATATTTTAATTATTAGTATTAATTTAAACCAGTGCTTAGACATAGAATATTTCAGACAGTCACGTGGTCATTTCCGGTGTTTAGTCTAATTTTATCTGTCTGAATAAATTTGCTACTTATATTATATAAAATAATTCTATAAAATTTTGAAAAACAATTTAGAAAAATATAGAATTAGATACAATTCTCACCATCACAATATTTATTATTAAATATATCATATTAAAAATTTTACTGCTTAATCTAATCTATAATTTTAAATACTATATAATATTAATTTTTAAAATTTTTTAGTAATTGACCATTTATAACCATTACTGACCTATAGAAAAGGGCACAATATATATATTGATTTGAATATTATATATATGTTTTTCATATTTTGAATTCAAATAATCATATTTTTTGAAAAAAAAGTCATAAATTTTACTGAACAAATAAATTTTAAAATCGTTTAATTTTTATGTAAGTTTATAAGTTATTATATTTAGTGTTTTTTTTTTTTTTCAAATTTTAGAAATTCAATGATACATTTGTATTAAAGTAATATTATTATTTCAGATGTATCTGGCCTTTTGAAAGTGTATCATTTTGATATATTTAATTTAACATCATTACTTTCTTTGCATTAAATTTTCATAATAAAAATTACATATTATTAAATGTAATATTTGTAATATATATATATTTAATTTGTTGTTTTAACAAATGATTTTAAGATTTAATGTACGTATAATGTTTTCTTTTATTATTAAACATTGCTGAGTATGTCATTCATCTGACCTATATTATGGGATTGACACACCATGAAAGCATTTTAATGAAGCTAAATTTAAATTTTAAATTTTAAATATACCTGTTATATTTGACAGCATTACAGCATAACTATATATTTACTGGAGCACCCTCTGAATAAAAATTTTTTTTTTCTTTTTTTTTTTGAGAGCTTCACAAGCAAACATAATCATTTTTAGCTTTATTAATAGTTACCATTTATTAATACAAAAATACTATTTTTGTAATACTTTTTTAAATTGGTTGTTTTAAGATTTAATGTATATATATATATATATATATATATACATTAAATCTTAAATATATATATATATATATATATATATATATATATATATATATATATATTAAACATTGCTGAGTATATCATTAATCTGAACTATATTAGGGAATTGATAGATTCTGAATTATGAATTGTCATTTGTTTCTGCTGTTGGCTTTTCCCTTTATCTGTAAAATATACAAACAGTAGCCAAACAGCTCATTCAGTGTCAGTGGTCCAGAATATCCTACTGGGAACCATTAAACATGCCAGTTGAAGAAGTTGAATGCTGAAGTAGGTACCACCCCATTATCATTTGAGAATTTGATAGCATTATTTCCTCTAGGCTTTCAGCCTGTCATTTTTGTATTTTTTTTTTAATTGGTTACTTCAACAATTTTTTTAAAACTATTTAATATAAATTAAACAAAAGATTTTAAATAAATAAGAGAAATTTCACCATTACCAATTTTATTTGATATATGAATTTGATAGCATTATAATGGCAAAACAAATATTTTTTTTCAATGTAAATTACACCTTGTTGTGAATTTGATATGTGACATTGGACAAACATTTACACCTGGGTCTCATTTTATGTGGATTATTTTAATGCCATTTTGAAGTTACGTGATTCACATTCTTCTTAATATCTTTCATATTTCACTATATTTATTAGATATCAATAAATTTAAATTATTAGTAAATTATTTTGACTTGAAATATTTTTTTTCAAAAATATAACATTATATTAGCAGCTAACGTGAATATGGCCTGAAGCTGTATTTAGAATCTTAGTTTCTATGTAAATAACCTACTTATGCTAATGAGAAAATAATAATAATAGATTTTTATCATAATAAATATGCAAAAATTTTAAACTTTTACAATATATTTTGTTAGATATAACAGAAATAAATAATTTTTTAGATTGTTAAAATAAATAATGAAGATTTTATTGATTTTGTAAACTGAAAATAATCTTTTTAATGATAATGTATAATCTTTTTGTTTTGATTGTGATCTCATTTTTTAAATATAGAAACAGAAAACCATCAACACAGCACAAGACTGAAAGTGGTGCTTGTACATCACATCACGAATCTGATTTCTTACCAGTTCACAAACTAACACATATTGTCAAATAGTGATAATGATTAAAATATGTATGAAAAATGTAAAAGTAAATACTGTAGTTAATAAAAAAAGTTTGTCTTGTATTAATTTTTTTAAATATTTGAAATTTTTATTAATTATACTTCATTTTTCTTATTTTTAAATATGAATTTTAAAGTAATATTTCCTTGTTGCTTTGTTTTTATGTGATATCAGAAAATTACAGAACCTATCCTCCATTTTTCAAGGTAAGTTAAGTCTATTTTTGTGCAGTTTCTTTTATGCACATCTTCTGAAGAACCTATCTACCACATAAAATGAGACCCAGGTATATACATTCACCAATCATACAAGAAAGAAAATAGGGATTTTATATATAAGATGCTTAAAAATGACTATAAAAATGATTAGATATTGGGAAATGAAAATAACAAATTTTTATATAAGATTTGATATCAAAATAAATACATTTAAAGCTTTTCTTTTTTGAAAAAAAAAAGTTTTTTTTTTAATATTATTTTACTTAGAGGTTTATTCCTTCTTTTGTAAACAGCTTTATAAAAAAAAATATATCTATATGTAAAATACTTTTTTTTAGTTAACACATTTTTTTATTTCTATCATCTATTAATACTTTATTACTTTCTTATAATTTTCATCATTTTTTTTCAGTAAACTTAATGCAGTGATTTCATTTTCTTTAATAGATTTCTCCATTATTTTCTAAAAGGTATCGTTAACTATTTTCTAAATGAGGCGAGAATAAATAACATCTTGGTCTACATTATAAGTTATTATTTTCATATCAGCTAAGTCAAATATCCTTTGCTTATATGATATATTCTTCAAGCTGGAAACAGTCCTTTGTTATGCCAAAATATGAAAAATAATATTGAGTTGACCTGATGATTTCAACATTGGAATTGAAACTACTTCCCTGCTGTTAGTTTCAAAGGGGTAAAATTATACTTATTAAAATTTATTTATTTTATAATTTCAGTATATGGTAAATTTATTGCTTTAAAAATCTTTATAGTCATGTTTATATTGTTATCATTAGCACTTATCATTAAATAATTATGCCCATCAATGCTCATTGGAAGTCTAGAAATGAAAAACTAAACAAAATACAGATGATGGAAAAAAATAAAGTAATTATAGATGCCATTCCCCTATATATTTATTAAGTTCAGTAATAATAACTAATCTTCAATTGTCTTCCTTTTTTCAGGCAACGGTGATATTGTAAACATCCATACATTTCTTTTATAAATAGAAAGAGTAATTATTTTTATAGAACTGCCAAATAAAAAAAAGATATATATATATATATCTGATCCTGAAAAAAATATGTCAGTGTCTTTTCAAACTGTTCCATAACATTTGATCTCATTTGACATTATTTCCTTAATAAAAACTTAACAAAAGTTCTGAACTTTATTTCGTTGAATAGTTCTAATGTATAGTAACATTATGAGTGATTGTTCCCTGTAATAGTTGTTTTTTTAAAATAGAATATAATATTTACATTGACTCTTAAATGATCTATATGCTTTACTTTAATATTATTATTATTATTTTTTTGCTGTTGTTATACTTAGGTCTTGGTGTCTGCAATCTATAACTATTTAATAAAAATGAAAAAAATAATTATATTTACTTAATCCCGAAAGTCATATATACTAGTAATTAAGAATTTACAAGATCCAGGCTATTTCAATTATTTTATATCCTTATCTTTTTTTTAAACGTTAGCTTATAAAACTATGTCTCTTATTCGCATTTTCGCTTAAAAAATATAGAATATTTAATGACTATATTATTTTTTAGCAATATCATTTTATTAAGAAAAAAATAGGCGATTATATAATTTTTTCAAAAAAAAAAAAGAAATAATTTTTAGATGATTTATAATTGGAAGTAATTATTAAAAATATTAAAAAAAGATATTACTGAAAAAGATTATCAAACAGAATGTAGACTTTAAAAACGCAAACCTATTAACCCTTTAGTTCTTGAAGACTGTTGAATCAGTCAATATTCAACTAATGGCATCAATCGCAAAAAACAATCAGTGATCTTTAATTTAAAAATCTAAACTGAGTAAATGAACTGAGATTTAAATTAGAGATAGGAATAATTTATACTTTAATAAATGATTAGTGATAATCATTAATGTATATGACTGATGTGGATGACTTTCAAAATTGTGTTTGCAGAAAGTTTGACATTTATGCATCAAATAAGAAAATATAACTATAATTTGAAAAGAACATCTATCAAAGAAGATAAAAATTCCCCAAAAGTTTAAATTACCAATTTGATATTAAAAAGAAAATTCTTTTGTCAATAAAAAGAAAAGATGGAACTATTACAAAAGGAAAATATTTACTAATCCGTTTGCGTGTGTGGCGCAATTATTCTCAAAGTTGTAAATTGTTGATAAATAAATAAATACGAATGAATCTGCTAAGCGCTTTCGAAGGGTCTATCCTTCATAATCATAGCTTAACTGTTAATGAGGTTAATGATATGCAAATTTGTGTTGGTTATGCTAGACATCCCATTTCCTTGATAAAACATAGCATGTGTTCTTCCTATAGATGGTGTCTTTGTCTCTGAAGATTAAGAAGGCTTCCTTAATTTTTCTTTTGAGATTGTGCCTCTCTCTGCATATGATTATGGGTTGTCTGGTACACACTGACTCTGGCATGTGCTTTGTTGCTGTATAAAAACCAAATAAATGTAGGGTTGATTGAGAGCTCTGTTATACGAATATCTGTGCTGTGCCAACCGAATAGATAAATATGCTCTGCTTTCTCCATAGTATGAGCAGTCTTATCTACTCGGTTGGCACATCATATACTCATGTAACAGTGCTCTCAATCCCTCCCTTTATTGGGCTTTTATTCAGCACCAAAACACATACCAGAGACAAAGATGCCATCAATAGGAAGGACACATGCTATGCTTTATCAAGGAAATGGGATGTCTACCATAATCAACCCAAATTTGCATATCATTAACCTCATTAACAGTTAAGATATGATTATGAAGGCTAGACCCTTCGAAAGCGCTTAGGTTATTCGTTCGTATTTATTTATTTATCAACAATTTACAGCTTTGAGGACAATTGCGCTACACACGCAAACGGACTAGTATATATATATTCCCTTAAAAGTAAAAAAAAAAATCATTTAGCTAAAAGGAAAATATTGTATCATGAAATGCAAAATATTTTTTTACAAAATATTATATATAAGGGATTCGAACTCAGACTTTCACATGACCCTCAGCTCTCCATGCCATCTCATCAGCAATATGAGATGGAAATGGACAGCTGAGGGTGATGTGAAAGTCTGAGTTCGAATCCCTTATATATTACATTATATATGTGCAGGTGTGCATAAGCTTGTACAGTATATTAATTAAAAATATTATATAGTAGTAAAGAACAACAACAAAAAGTGATCTTATAATTACATAAACATCTGAATTGCAAAGCCTTTTAAATAAAAAAGATGATACATATAATCAAATATATGAAGAAGGGAAAAATTTCAAGAAATTATGTAATTAATATTGATACATTGTACAGGCTTAAACCTGCATTTATATATGTAATATATGCGGGGTTTGAACTCAGACTTTCACACGACCCACCACTTTCAATGCCATCTCATATTGCTGACCCACCTGATCACACACATGTTGAAAAGATAAATAATATTGATATAATAAAAGAAACAGGTGGCGCAGAGAAATTGTATTTCCCCGAAAATAAGACATTGTCATATACTAATTTTTCTATCAAAACACACCTTAGGACTTATTTTCAGGGAATGTATTATTTTTTCATGCATAAGTCTACATTTATTTATTTATATAAGAATCTACATTTATTCAAGAATTACTAGATAGGCGGCAAAAATGTCAGAAAATAAAATTCTGAAATCGTTTCTTTACTTCACACGAATGTATTATTGTAAGTCTGTTATAACATATGATATACTGTATATAATAATGGTAATTCCAAAATGTAAGCCCTTCTAGTTAATTTTCGTTTTAAAAGAAAAAAAATAGAATGTTTGTGACAATATTGTAAATACATTCCCTTCACCAGAGGTTCGCACATGTGTTGTATCTGCATTATGAATGGTTATTTTGTAGGCATACATTCAAACGATCTTAGAGATTCTTTACATTGCTACAGCGCCACTGCTGTGATTTTATCGAAACGCATTTGTGAGACAATGAAATAATATTTGTACAATATTTTCTTTCTCTTTCTAATTATTTTGGAATAAGGCTTATATTACAAACATCCTAAAAAATCATGCTAGGACTTATTTTCTGGTTAGATCTAATTTTTGGAAAAACATGGTATATATCAAATATTTAAATGATAACTAAGATGATTAGAAGAATGCATAGTGCATTAGTGACATGGATATTTAAAAAAATATAAAATTATATTAATTACAGACTTATAATTCTTCTATCCACACTATAAAAGATTGTTACATAATGATAAAAATGAATTAGTGATATGAATATTTAAAAAAGATAACAAATAGAAAGTATAGATTTATCAGTCTTCTATTTATTTTATGTAAGATTTTTACTCAGATATGTATAGCTTTCTAACTCAAATCAATCAAAAGAATAATCTGTGTTTCGAAGAGTTTAACCATATCCCTAATATGGTGACTTAAGACCTATTGTTATTGCTGAAAATTTACTATGTCAAAATTTGTGAAGAATTTTTTAATAAGATTCTTAGTTCATTATTATGTAATACATAATTATTTAAAATAATTCTGAGCACTTTATGACTTTAATTAAAAACAAATTGTAATGACATTCTACTACCATACAAATATACCTACAGATAGTATAATAGATTCATTACATTTTGCATAACAATGATATCATTTTAATACAATTCACAATTATGCAAGCACAACAATATTATGGCTATAGGTCTGTGACTGGAATTCCTTTCTTTCTATATTTACATGAGAGATTTTAAACCAACTGTCATAAATATTACTCAATCTTTACTAAATTCTGGCTTCTCTGTGTCAAAAATATATTTGTAGTGTGGCCACATGATGAAAAAGTTATCCAAACATTCAGGACACTCATCATCATAATATATCTTTAAAATTATATGTTGGATTATTTTTATCATTTAATATTAAGAGTTAAATGATTTTTTTTTTAAAAATAAATCTTTATTTAAACATTTCAATTACTTTCAACTATTAGTAATAGCATAGAATAGTATAAATAATAGTTGAATACATTAGAAACGATTAAAAAGTTTGAATTCAAAAGAAAATATTTAATAATTAATATTATATGATGGAAATAATCCAACATATAATTATAAAACACATCATCAAACACTTTCAGACAAATAATAATGTATAATATTTTTGTAATGTATTTTTTATTACATCACTCTCATGCAAGCAGGAATGGTTTATATCCAACTTGGTTTAGGTCAAGTTGTGAGGACAGTAGGTGTGACACTTATCAGTTAAACTGTAGTATTTGACTATCTATATATACTATACAATGATAAATATATGTGTAAAAGATTGTGACTTGAACCAAATAATGAGTGCTGGTTCAGCACAAAATATAACATCTTGGGGATCATACATTTTTTTCAAATGTCTTAGGTTATATGTTTACGATTACACCACTCCACAAGGTATTAAAAGCAGATAGAAACCAGTTAATATCTAGCATGTGAGTGGTATAGTGAAAATTACACTACAAAAATATTATTCCTTAAGTGTATAATCTATAATCTAATGCATAACTAATAAAAACTATTAATAAACAATAATATATCCTTCACTTAAATTTATAATAGAATTAGAATAAAAATTAACATTCTTAAATGATTTTGAAACGATGATCCCGTGGAGAAATTAAAGTTGCTGTTTAATTATGACAAAAATAAAAATGTGAAATTATATTACGATGGAATGGAGCTAAATAAGTTTCTTCAGAAACCAATAATTTGGAAAAGAAGAAAACACTATCCCAGGACAAATTCTCATGAAAAATGATTATAGTTCTTACTAAAAAAAATTAAAAAAGTATAAAAAAATAATCAGTGTAGGGATGGTAATATATCAGTATATTCCTGAGATGGCAAACAAAAGAAAACAAAATCTGTCTTAATATAATATCAGAACAGATTTCCAAAACCACAACAGAGTGAACCAAATTTAAAATGATAAAAATAATTGAATCTGTAAATTAATATAGAAGAGTGATAATGGATCTTTACTGGTAAAACTAATTACTTCATAAAAATTTTTAACTATATAAAACAATGATAACTCAAAAAAGGCAAATGTGATTTGTATTATCAGACTACTCATATATTAATAAACATAGGTTCAATTGACAAAAGTACAAGATAATCAAAAGGAGAGAAAAAAGTAAATAAATAAATAAATAAAAAGCAGCCTATATATCAGTGATAAACAATTACAGAAATCAATGTTGGCTATCACTTCAATCTTAAAAAATCAACAGTATATAATTACACCTGGGTCTCATTTTATGCGGATTATTTTAATGCGATGTTGAAGTTATGCGATTCATGTTTCTTCTTAATATTTTTTATATTTCACTATATTTATTAGATATCAAGAAATTTAAATTATTAATAACTTATTTTGACTTGAAATACTTTTTTTTTTCAAAAATATAACGTTATATTAGCAGCTAACATGAATATGGCCTGAGGCTGTATTTAGAATAAATAACCTACTTATACTAATGAATAAAAATAATAATAGATTTATACTTACATATAAAAATATCGCAATAAATATTCAAAATTTTTAAACTTTTAAAATGTATTTTGTTAGGTATAACAAAAATAAATAATGTAGATTTTAAAATAAATAAGGAAGATTTTATTGATTTTATAAACTGAAAATAATATTTCTAATGATAATGTATAATCTTTTTGTTTTGATCGCCATCTCCTTTTTTAAATATAGAAACAAAATGTGAACATTTAAAATTTATTTCAGTAGTAAAAATCAAGACTGAAATTGGCACTAGTTGTGTAAATGGGATGGAGCAGAATATGGAAAAACTTAAAGTGGGGAATGGAAAAGAAAGTGGCTAACATGTTTCTCTGGGTATAATTGCTGAGAGATTCTAGACTTCATTCAAGGATAAACTAGATCACATCACATCAATGAATCTGATTTCTTACCAGTTTACAAACGAACTGCATATCTTCAAGTAGCAATAATGATTAAAATACATATGAAAAAATGTCAAATTAAATACTGTAGTTAATAAAAAAAAAAAGTAAAAAATGTTTGTCTTGTACCAATTTTTTTCAAATATTTGATATTTTTTATTAGTCGTATTTTATTTCCTTATTTTTTTAATGCGAATTTTAAAGTAATTTTTCATTGTTTCTTTGCTTTTATGTGAATTCTGAAAATTACGGACCCTATCCCCCATTATTCAAGGTAAGTTAAGTCTATTTTTGTGTGATTTTTTTTAATGTGGGTTTTCTATGGAATCTATCTACTGCATAAAATGAGATGCAGGTGTGAATAAAATATTTATTAATCATTGCCTTTAGCAGAATATCCTAGTTTGCATCTCAAATCTAGTATTCATGAATATAAAGTTTATTAGTCCATTTCCCAGACTAGTTGTTACTGGACAAAAAGAAAGTATTTTTTAAATATAGAATACAACTATGTGATGCAAATAATCCAACATGTAACTACAAATAAAATGCCATCAATATATATATATATATATATATATATATATATATATATATATATATATATATATATATATATATATATATATATATATATATATATATATATATATATGTTAAAACGAAGATTTGCATGGGTTAAATGTATAAAATACATATTTTGCGGGTTCATCCGTGTTAAAAACTTTTAATATTAATATACTGACATTTCGACTTGGTCACACAAGCCATCCACAGAGTTATAAAAGGTAGAAAGATGGTTGTAGAGGCGCTACAATCACTGATTTGAATAAAATGTTAAAATTCCACCAATAGCAAAAAATGTTAAATTTAGGAATGTTTTTTAAAAAAATCTTTCCAAATAGGAGGAAGTTTACATGTATCATCTCGCTTATTGATACAATCTGGCCTTTTAAGTATCTCAATGGCTTCTTTAATTTTGCATTGGTAGAGATTATCACATCTGGATATGATCCTGGTACTAGAAAAATCAATTTTATGACCTGAATCTATAGTATGGAGTGAGAGTGCTGATTGAATCCCTCTTGAATCTCATGGTGTCTATCAAATCTCATGTAAAAATTGTAAAGCTTCTTACATAGGTATGAGTAATCATCGCATCAGTGTTAGGAGAGATGAGCATGCTAATGCAGTTAAACAACACTCATCATCAGCAGCACTCTCACTCCATACTATAGATTCAGGTCATAAAATTGATTTTTCTAGTACCAGGATCATATCCAGATGTGATAATCTCTACCAATGCAAAATTAGAGAAGCCATTGAGATACTTAAAAGGCCAGATTGTATCAATAAGCGAGATGATACATGTAAACTTCCTCCTATTTGGAAAGATTTTTTTAAAAAACATTCCTAAATTTAACATTTTTTGCTATTGGTAGAATTTTAACATTTTATTCAAATCAGTGATTGTAGCACCTCTACAACCGTCTTTCTACCTTTTATAACTCTGTGGATGGCTTGTGTGACCAAGTCGAAATGTCAGTATATTAATATTAAAAGTTTTTAACATGGATGAACCCGCAAAATATGTGTTTTATATATATATATATATATATATATATATATATATATATAAAGATTCCCATAGGGTACAAATATAAATGATATATTATATGGGTTCATTCTTTTATGATTCATAGTACTAATATACCAATATTTTAGATGCATTATCGATGTCATTAACTGATTAGTGATTTATATAAATCTATTTATTTATAATATTCAGTACCAAATTGATAGGGGGTGTGATGCATGAATTATTCACAGATGAATCTGAATATCATTTTAAAAACTGTATAGCTGAAATTTATTTAATGATGCATGAAAATATCCACTTTAAAATCATCAAATTTACATTCAAAAGTCTTGGAAATTATTGTAAATTATGCTTATAAAATAATAAGTATATCTGATAAATAATTTCTAACCAATCTAGCCTTTCCAATTTGTAAAGCATTACTCTAAATTTGATTTAAATTTCAAATTTTCTATATATTAGAAAATATGAATATTGAAAATTTGGTAGATTATAAATTGCATATGCATATGACCAATCAATAAAACATTCAGCCTGAAAAATCAAATTAGTTAAAGTGGAACATATGATAGAAAGTTGTCTATTATTATTGTGTGAATTTTTAACTATTCCGAGTTTCTAAATTATCTGAAGAATTGGAGTTTCTAGTGAAATACAGGTATAGTGGGATGAATTGTTATGAAATATTTTACAATGAATAATTATTTCAAGATTTGTAATGAGCTTAATAGATTGCATTATAATTTATAAAAAAACACTGATTATCTACCACGTATATATATATTTGTAGTTATGATAATGAATTTCAGTATTATCTTAAAAGTATTGCTGTATTCAGATATGTTTTGATAAACAGTTGAAACAAATTTTGTTAAATTTTTAAAATTAACTTTTACAATATATTTAATTTTACATTAACAATTTTATTAACTTATTAAATTTCTTTTATCTCCCCTTTATAAATTTTTTCCATTTTTCGAATATAGATGATATACAGACAGAAAAAAAGAGATGGATATAAAATAATAGAGAGGTAGACACACACACACACACACACACACACACACACACACATATATATATATATATATATATATATATATATGCACACACACACACACACACACACACACATATATATATATATATATATATATAACAATGCAATCTCATTTGAATATATAATTTAAATTATATTTGAGTGATTTTATAATAATAATAAATGATTTTTTTTTCTACAGTACAGGCCTTTTCATACCTGCACTCCAATATGTAATATATAGGAGTTTTATCTCAGACTGTCACACGACCCTCAACAACTATTCACGCTATCTCATACAGCTGACATACTTGATCACACACATGTCGATAAAATAAATAATCACCAATATAAGTATTTCGTGCTAAACCAGCATTCGTCAGTTGGTCCAGATTATCATCTCCACACATGTATACAATCAATGTTCAGCTGTGTGGAGATGATAATCTGGACCAACAGACGAGTACTGGTTTGGCACGAAATACTAATATTTGTGATTATTTATATTTTCAACATGTGTGTGATCAAGTGTGTCAGCAGTCATCTTAAAGAGATGTTTATAAAGTTTGTATGTTAAATATATATATATAATTTTGCTTAATAACTTTTTTTTAAAGTTTAAATCTATCAAAAGGAAAAAAAAAACCGAATTAAAAATAAGTATAAAGTTTGATTAAAATTAAATTCAGTCAAATAACTCATAAAAAAAAATATCTCAGTAGATTAGTGATAAAGTTAAAACAATAAAGAAAACAAGCTAAGGCTTTTGGTAAGAGTTGTTATTGGTAGCGAATAGACCATAAAAAAAGAAAGAAAAATAGAAGAGAAAGAACAACGTTCGTAGAGAACTAAAGTGCATATTACTAATTAACATTATTGTTATAGTACTTTTCAATGCCGACACAGAACCAGCCGGAACGTTGAAATTCTTTGAAGTAAAAATAAGAATATTGAGTTTATCCTTGGGTTGACTCAAAAGAAGAATCAAATTGAGAGTAAAATTTAATAAAAAAAGAGAGTTAAAAAAAGTTAAGCAAGTGACAATAAATCATAAACTTAATTGATAGACTTAAATTGAAAGAAAATATAGACATTTACTGTTCATGGTTACTTAAAGTATTTTTTTGACAGTCCCATAATCTTATTAAATTCACAACTGACACGGTTTACAAGATAAAAGTCGTATTTTGAAGAGGGAAAAAAAGTATGTGTATCACCTTTTAAATAATAACATAAAATTTAAGATGGCAGCTTTTAATTATATATAAATGTTATTGTATTGTCTGATTTAAACAAAAACGTATATTTTACTGAATTTAAAACAGATAATTGTAAACTTAAAAAAGTTACAGGTTCTAATGAAACACATGGCTAAAGTTTTAAAGTATGAGAGTGATAGGTTACCTTTAAAACTATTACTAATTCTTTAGGAATATATGGAAACTTATGTTGTGGCATTTGGGTTTTGAAAGAGCTTATTTTTTTGCCAATTTATATAAAAAATGATACTGTAATAATTATAGTGAAATTTTCATGCTTCCTATTTTTAATAATTTTATTGGAAGGTTATTTTCATTCATAGAATCGGAAACTTATTGTAATTTGAAAGAATAAAAACAAAACCTAGAGACATAGTTATAATGCCAGGAAGATTCAAGAAAACATTTTGATTTTTTTGAGAGTTTATAACATTTCTGAAATTAATGGGTTGACCATAGAAATGTTTTTCTTTTTTGTAAATGTGAATACTATTATGACAGATAAAAATTCTGGCATTTAAGTGAATTTTGTGTTAAAAAAGAATCTGTACTAATTTTTAATTTGTTCACCGTTTTTATATTATTGATCAATGATTTAGTTTATAATCACTTCAAAAAGTTAACCTCCTTTAACATTTTATGCTAGTAATTATTAAAATAGTTTATAGTTTATTCATGAAAAATTTATTAAAATGCTAGAAAGTTTTGGGGTGATGTTTTTTATTAAACGTAAATAAAAGCTAAAAACGTTGACCTTTATGTCTTCTAGATTTGCCATATATTGATTGTATAATAATAGACAATTTAAAGTATCAATGATTTAATGTTATGTATGCTTAAAATGAAACCTGCGTTCAATATTTGATGTTCCAAAAATAACATTTATTTATTTTTTTAAGGGAAAATAAATATTAAGTGATTACTAACTTTAGTGATTATTGAAAAAGTTTAAATATCTTGATGGATTTTTAAATAGCAATGCAATCTATAATATTGATATATCACAGACAGAATACAACAGACAATTTATGCATGTAATAAATAAAGAAAAAATAAAATATTTTAATACAGTGATCTCAATTACTTCAATCAAATTAGTTTTATATATTAATGTTATCACACAAATTTATTTCATAAAAATAAAACATTGATTTTCTATTGACATAATATAAAACCTTGATTTGGAAAAAGATCATTCCACAATATTCCAAAAATAGACAAAAATTACCTTAATACCTATTGGTATGTTTTTAATCCTGCTAAAAGAGATATTAATTTCTACTTACATGGCTACATTTCTCACAGATTTTTTTTTTTAAAATAAAGACTCCCTCATCATAAAATCAAAGCTACAGTTTTCCAAAACCTACACATACAGAGAAATACTTAGTCTATACATCAAATTATACCAGAAACACAAATCTTGGAGTTATACTATAACTATGGAACAAAGGAAAAGAAGTTGGTTCAGAAAGCAGTGGTTTGGAAAAAGAAAAGATCTATATAGAGCAAACTCTTATGAAACATAGTTATCCATCAGTTGTTATTAAGAAAATGTTAAATAGACAACAAAAAGAACTGTCAAAAGAAAAGGCAGTTATTTGCATTGTAGTGTACTCATACATACCAAAAATAGCAGACCAATTAAAGAAAATCTGAAATCAGTATAACACTAGAACAGTTTTCCAGAGCATTACCACACTATGAAAAATTCTAACATCTACAAAGCCTAAACTTGAAATGCTGAAAAGAAAACTGCCTTTATGAAATACCATGTGAATGTGGAAGAAAATATATTGGTGAGACTAGTCACCCCATTGAAAAGTGTATGCAAGAACATAAACTGATGATTAGAAAAGAGAAAACATGTGACTAAGGTAGCAGACCATGTATGTACTAATGGACATATGTTCAATTGGGAAAATACAAAAATATTGGATAGAGAAAAGAGGTACAAAAAGAAAATTTAAAGAAGCTTCTCACATGACAATGGCAAAAAATTTCATAAGCCAACCTAGGGTGACTATACAAAATATATGGAAACCACTAATAAACTTTGCGCTTAGGAAAAAATGGAGAAATCAGGAAGAACCTCATAGATAAGTATATGAAATTTCTACTGACTGCTGACTTTGGCAGGATGACTCATTTGGTTAGAGCAGTGGTCATCAATCTTTTCACACCTGCAGACTGGTAAA
Organism: Epiperipatus broadwayi; assembly: GCA_028023455.1. Classification (NCBI taxonomy): domain Eukaryota; kingdom Metazoa; phylum Onychophora; class Udeonychophora; order Euonychophora; family Peripatidae; genus Epiperipatus; species Epiperipatus broadwayi. Next base: position 788,861 of record JAQFVV010006361.1, on the reverse strand, counting down.
AATAAGGATAAGGTTTCGCAGACTGGCAGAAGTCTATAGATACATTTTTTTAAAGATGTAAACTGCCTATCATTAGATGAGCATAATTCTTATATCTGATCAAAACAACAATGTTAAAGATACCAAATGCAGTTATATATATATATATATATATATATATATATATATATATATATATATATATATATATATATATATATATATATATATATATATATAAGTTTGTGTAATAAAAAACCTTTTTTTTAATTTTGAATTTTTTTAGAAAAGTAATAAAAAATTTAATTCTACCCCACCCCCAACAAACATCTGTGATAATTAGAAAAACAAATTATTTTATGTATGATTGATTAGATTTTGTTTTCATTCTGTTTCTTTTTTTTTAATTGGGTAAAAATGAGATGAAAAAACAAATAAAAATTGTTTACATTAATTAAAAGTTTAAAGTCTTATTATTTTGTTATTACAACCTTTCCTGCCAGTTTACCAGTGGACTTGTAAAAAAAAGCTGTGGCCCAGCACCGGTCCATGGACCAAGGGTTGAAGAACACTGGGTTAGAGCATTACTTTAAAATTCAATATTCAAGAATCTAAGGATCCAGGTTTGAATCTCATGCTAGTACTGTCACCGGTCTGGCCAAAATACACAAAGAAGAGGGAAGAATAATACCTCTCAAAATGTTTTACTAACAGGTGAGTGTATTTAGAATATTTAAATAAAGTTAAATTTTTCTAAAGACATTCAATACACATATTAGATGATGGAAATAGTCCAATATAAGAATACAAAATAAAACTAAAGTAGCTATTTTACAGGTGACACAGATGAGTTTCATAAGCTAATTTGAATTAAAATGGTGACACTCATTCACAATATTTGCTATTGCTGGAGAAATAAATTCTACAATATTCAAAAACCAATATATAAAAAATAAGTAATAACAATAGCCATCTTATAGCATATTCATCATTCTGAATAGCATTTGAAGGTTGAAATTGTAAAAAAATCTCATTAAAGTCAAACAACGTTCGCATTCCCATGGTAATGGCCAACTTTCTGTAGTTTATTTAATAAATTGACTGTCATATTTATAAAATTTTCTTTTTTAATTTTTCTTTTCTCAGAATTATTTTTCAATACTGTCAAAGCAAAAAACTTCCATTACAATGCACATTTTGTTTCATTAAAATAACTGGAACCACAATGACATACCACATTACATTTAATGATTTTATCAATGGCATCCTTTCCATTAATAATTAATATATAGTATTTAGACCAATATTTAATACACACACACACACACATATATATATATATATATATATATATATATATATATATATATATATATATATATATATATATTTGGGCATACTCTATATAATATTCTATAAATCGTAAATTTTAAAATGATAGTATAATTAATAATAAATAATTATTTAACACATTTAATATGGGATGGTAATTATAAATCATGTGCTAAGTGTCCATAAAAAGCATTAAATATATTTTATGTATATAAAAAAATAGAATCCTTTTCTCATGATTTGAAAAGATTTTCAAAAATTATTATGTTGACATGTGAATCTTATATTAGGGCAAGATATACAAATGTGTTAACAATTAGAACATGTGTTATTTCAATATTTAATGTGATTAATAATTATTGCATATATCTTTAATATTTCTTATGCATTTGATTTCTTTTAAATTCTTCAAAAATTATGATACACTTAGTAATTTTATATCTGTATCTCTAGTTTACTTGATTTTTCAATGAAGTCAATGATATCTTTTGTTCTCTCACCATATGAATTTGCTTTTGATTTTTTTATGTTACTGTAACTTATATTTCTTATTTTACTGTGATATCTGAAGTCTCTATATTGTTTTTCTAATAAATACTCAAGTAAAACAAATTTTAAATTATATATATATATATATATATATATATATAATTAATGGAACAATATATATATATAACTACAACCATTAAATGTCTGCATTTTTAAATACTATAATAATAATTCAAACAAATATATTTATCACAGTATTCAAAATTAAATAATATATTCTTTACCAGAAGTACTTTCAATTGTTTCACTGACAATCTCTATCAACTGTTAATACAAACATACAAAAAATAAAAACATGCATTACCCATCATTCAATCTATTCAAATTTCCCACAATTCTGTTGTCTTTATATTAGCCGATTGCTTATTCATTAAACCACCTCTATTCCTAGATATCATCATTGCCTCTTAAATTTTACATTTTTCACTACACCTTTCAATTTGAATAATTTTTATATCTCTATTATTAAATTTAAAACCATAATTACATGTTTTATTATGATCAAATATAATTGATGGAGTATTCATATTTACTGAAGATATATTTTCTTTCTGTACACGTTTATATAATGTCTTATGATCATTATATCATATATATATATATATATATATATATATATATGTTAAATGCTTTTTATGACTGTGCATTAAAAGAAGTAAAATAATTGTTTCTTTAACCGCAATTGGAGTTTTTAGATTTAACTTGAAATAAAAGCATGGGGGGGGGTCGGTAATTAATTAAGTCAATGCTTTGTTATAAAAAATAGGAATTGACTTAATTAATTTCTGGAATCCCCATGCTTTTATTTCAAATTAAATCTAAAATCTCCATTTGTGGTTGAAGAATCAATTATTTTATTTTTTTTTAGTGCACACTACTTCTATTATTTTTTAGTTTTTAATATTGGCACAGGAAATGAAAATATAAAACTATATTGCACTTTGAATTGAGTAGTTCAGTAGACATTTATAGTTGACAATTATATATATATTATTAGACATTTCTGCTATAATTATATATATATTATTAGACATTTCTGCTATAATTTAAAATGCACACCCCTTATGTACATATCATATTTAGTTCATGTAAATAATAATACATGTGAATATATTGTAAATGTATGTTTTAATTAGTGTAAAATTTATTATTTTATTTTTAGTATATATTTTTTAAATGTAAGTGTTTCTTTTGTGGTCTACTATGATTTACTTTCTCATGTCAACAAACTTTCTTTTCCTGTTATTTCTGCATTCTTTTTTTTGCAAACAGTCTCTTATTTTGTGGGATATTTTCCTCTTGCCTTGCACTGAATTTATATAGATGTATGTCCATGTAGAAGAAAATCTGTCATATGAAGTGTTTCAAATCTATAAATTATTCTGCATTTTTAAAAGTTTATTTCTTATTTACTGTTGCAGCTATTGCAAGTAACTATTTATGCAAATGCAAAAATTATAGTATATATTAATTCTTTATAATGAATTATTTTTTTCCAATTTAAATGAGACCTTTATTACATACTGATCATTTCAACTGCCTTTTTGCCTCTGTAAGGTGAAAATTTTTATTCATTTGTTTTTATTATAAAGTTCCCAAAAAATGTCTGATAATGTTACAGACTGGAGAGCAATGCACACCCATTTTAAGGTGTTTTTAAGATTTTGTATGTTTAAGAAGGCATCATTTTAGACTTTTTCTTTTCTCAAAAGATTGCAGAAAACCTATTTTAAATGATATGTTTATTTACTTACTAATCATTGCAACTGCCTTTTTGCCTTTTAAAAGTGAAAATTTGTTCCATTTATTTTTATTTTTATGCTCCAAAAAATTGATATCAAAGGTGTAAAATTTCATCCACCCATGTCTCTTTATTTTTGAAAGTAATTATTCTAACTTTTTGTCAAATTGCATAGTTGCTTACTAACAAAAACTGTGCTTGTAATTATGTTTTATTAAATATAATAAATGTTTATTTAAATTTTAATTAGAGTTTCAGTCAAATCATTAAATTGAAATAAACTATATATATATATATATATATATATATATATTTATATTCAATTTAATACATATATATATATATATATATATATATATATATATATATATATATATTCATTGTATTCATATTGTTTAAAATTGCTCTTTATTTCCATAAGTAATTATTACCCTATGTAAATAAAAATGTTATTAAATTGGAAAAAAAATCAGTGCCCTTTCATGATCATTATTTAAAACAAATGAATTCTAAAAATAGTTGTTACTCACTCATGATATGTGAAGTCATAAAATAATTTTCACATTTTTCCACTCTCTGTTTCATATTTATCAAATTAGTTGATATACTGAAAATATAACTGTTTCAAATGGATAGTTATTTTCAATCAATTCTATTCAATTTAAATATATTAAACCTTGAATTAAAAATTTTATTCTAACTTGAAAAAGATCAGAAGGTAACAAACAAACAAATCAATTTTCTGAAATCAATAAAAGCATTTAAAAATATTCCTTTTCAAACAAAGAGGAATATTTTCATTTAATATTAAATTATTTCTATCAAAAACACTTCATCCAAAATTTAATTCTATGATTAATTTCATATTACTTCCATCTGAGTTAATAATCTGATCTAATTAGTGACTTATTCTAATTCATGATTAATAATATTTTATTTCCCTTTTCCCCAAAAAGCCATTGGAAATTTTTCTTTTTAGCATGTAGCCTTAATCCTGTTTTATTATATTTTTTGAAGCTTTAAAGCATTATTTGTAAAACCAATAACAATATTTATAACATCTGCAGAAAAACAGAATATATGATAAGAAGAGATAATAATGCATTATTGATTGATGTCTTAAATTAGATCCAAACACATTATAAAAGATATGAAAAGAAAGACAAGTGAGATAAATGATTGAATTAAATAAATTTTCTGGATTAAAGTAAAGAGATTAGAAAAAACTGGATTAAATTTGGAAAAAAAAACTATTCTATAGTAAAATCAATAAATAACTGAAAATGATGATTATGAAATATTTGATTAATCAGCAAAACATTATTACTTTCACAGCAGATGAATATAGTTTACATATACAAGATGTCACAGGTAAATCTATTTTTTTACCTATTGATTACAATTATTCATTTTAAATTGAATGTTGCATGATGTTGAGCTTTTGCATTGTTTTTTATTTTAAATATGAACATTGGTGATTAATTATCTTTCTACATGTATCTGATCATGTGTATCAGTGGTATGAGATAGTATGGATAGTTGAAGTGTGCTTGAAAGTCTGAGTTCAAATCCCCTATATTTACAATTAGGTTCCAGGTATATGAAGAGTGCTTGCATTTCAATATTTACACATTAATCTGCAATGTGCCCACACATCTTCTATGTATTTACATGGATAAGGTCCTACACATGAGGGGTCAGAGTGACTTGAGGTCAACATGGACATGACAATAATATTGGCAATAATAATGGCATCAGAATAGGATTTGAGCTTTCCATTGTCAGATTTCATTGGCATAGATGGCTGAGAAGTTGGAGGTTGGAATAGATTGAAGCCTGCCCATTAAAGTATGAGGATTTGCTATCTTAATATAAAAAAACTGAGCACTGATTATATATATATATATATATATATATATATATATGGGTGTGAGATGATAGCCTGGATAAACTGATGAGTGCTGGTTTAGCACAAAATACATATATTGGTGATTTTTTTTACATATATCTTGTCATGTGTATTAGTGGTATTAGATAGTGTGGATAGGTGAAAGGTGCTTGAAAGTCTGAGTTCAAATCCTTTATATTATAATCTGAACAGTATTTTGTTTATTATTCTTTTTCTTTGATTTGTTTTCTTGTACTTATTTTGTTTCTCTTATTATCATGCTTCTTCTATATGGAATGTAATAATTGTAATAAGTGTGCATATAGGCAACTATAGAGAAACTTGTTATTTGTATAATTTTTTTCATATTTTTTGTTATTTCTGTAATTTAAATACAGTTTTAGCACTTTCAATAACTTTTAGCGTTCTCATATTCACAGCAAGATCAACTATAATCGTATATATCTTAACCACCGGTAATATAGAAAAATAGATACTGTGGTATTAGAGCTGCAACTTGAAGAATGATAATCGTGTGGTATTAGAGCAGTGACATGAAGAATTATAATCGTTTAATCATTAAATTAATTAGGTTATTAAATCAAAAACATAATTTAAAATCTACATTTAAAAAAAAAACAATTTAACAAAAAAAAATACAAAAAGCATTAATGTGAGGAATAGTTAAAATGCATGTTTAAATCAAATTGAGTGTGTGCTTGCACCTGCATATTCTGCATAATCTATTTTAATACATTGTACAGGCTTAAACCTGCATTTATATATGTAATATATGCGGAATTCGAACTCAGACTTTCACACGACCTACCATTTTTATTGCCATCTTATATTGCTGATTCACTTGATCACACACATGTTAACAAGATAAATAATCACTAATATATGTATTTCGTGCTAAACCAACACTCATTAAAGTATGAAGATTGGTTATCTTAATATAAAGCTGAGGACTAATTGTATATATGTGTGGAGATGATAATCTGAAACAACTGATGAGTGCTGGTTTAGCATGAAATATTTATATTGGTGATTATTTATCTTTTCAACATGTGTGTGATTAGGTGAGTCAGCAATATAAGATGGCACTGAGAGTGGTAGGTCGTGTAAAAGTCTGAGTTCGAATCCTGCATATATTACATATATAAATGCAGGTATAAATAAGCCTGTACAATGTATTAAAATAGATTATGCAGAATATGCACGTGCAAATACACACTCAATTTGATTTAAACACGCATTTTAACTATTCTTCACATTAATGCTTTTTGTATATTTTTTTTTTTTTGTTAAATTGTTTTTTTTAATTGTAGATTTTAAAATATGTTTTTGATTTAATAACCTAATTAATTTAATGATTAAACGATTATAATTCTTCATGTCGCAGCTCTAATACCACAGTACGAAAAATATTAGTGACAGTTGACTACAAATATGGCAACATTATTTTAAACTATATTAAAGAAAACAATCATGAATTTCTAATCTCCATGGTATGGCGAGCATTTAATAAATAATATATTATTTATCAGATTATTAGAAGTCGATATCCCACAGACAAAAGTGCACAAATACATTTTTCTATTTGTGTAGTTAGTGTTGATCTATATTTTATAAAATCTTCTGTGTACTGTTAAGAAAAGTAGAAAATTTACTGTGGCAGATTAGACTTGTATTTGCATACAACTCGTTATTTGATTACTGTCTGTCTACAGAATAATAGCTTCAAGTCATATTTCAGTCAGTCGCCAAATGACCAGAAAAGATAACAGCTGACAAATAAAATTAAAACATGTAAAATACCTGTCAGTGGATCTATTCTAGCGATGTTACTTGTAAGAAAAGTTCATTTCAAAAGTTTACTTTAACAAAAAGGAAAAAAAATCCTAATCAGAAATTACTTTTCTAAACTTATTAGGATTCTTCTTAAAGAAAAACTCACGTAAAAAATTTAATAACTCTGCCAACAAGTTGGCAGGTGATTATAACCTTATCAGGTAGTCGCTGACAGGTATTATATTTGAAAATAATCGACCTCTAAGTAATATCAGATTTGTTTCTTTCTACAAAGGTTTGAAGCAAAAAGTAAAGGAAAAGAAAAATGACTGGAAAAATTACTTTAGATTATATATGTATGTTGACAAAGTTTCCTAAATCTATGACATTTTCTTATTACCCACCCGCATTTATATACACAAGCACGCATACCTAAATTTAAATTAAGCAGTTATAAAAAGATTTAAACAAAAGGTATAAAGAGAATTAGAGAGGAAAATCTGGAACAATTTTTCAAAAAAACTATTATTAGTCAAATAATTATTGTTATGATTAGCCATTCAATTATTTTGTTAATGAGATTACATACTTAAAATATATATCCTTCTAATAGAAGTGCACTGAAAACCAATGTTTTTATGTCCTGCATGCATATTATTTAAGGTGTCTTAGCTTTACTCTTTTTTGACATTCTCTATTTTAAAAAGTATATTAAACAAAAACCAATTTTAAATGTAATTAACCTTCACAAACTATTGTAAAATAAATTCTCTTAAGATAAATATCATACAGTTAATTTTAAAATAAATATGTTATTCTGGTATGCAATATTGCAAATAATATTCTAAATCATTCATATACAATGATAATATATGTGCATTCAATGTAATATAATAACGCTATAACTCTCCTCAAAATGTTGTAATCCTATAATTTTAAAAAGTTACAGATTTGACATAAAATCACTTATATATTAGGCTAACGGTATTTTAGTTTATTATCAAAAGCTATCTTAATCAAAAACAGTACTTCATAAAGTAACATAAAATCGGAATTACTTCATTTTTTTAACTTTAAGTGCAACCTGTAAGTTACCTTAAATTGGGAAAATAATTTGTAGTAATTTTATGTAATTTTGCATAATATTTTTTTATTAAATAATAATAAAAAAATAATATAGAGGCAATAGACGATGATCTCATTTCAAAATGTCAATGATATCACAATATTCACACATATGTAATGAAAAAATAAAACTTTATATATATATATGTCAAAATATCTCAAATTTACAACTCAACCAGACTAGCTGAGAAAATAAACTCCAAAACACTACCAGTGGTTTCACTGCTACAAGGAGATTTCTCAAGTGTGAAAAACTACAAAATAACATATTTAAACAAAACATTACCCACAATTCCACTTACTTTCCATACATCCTTAATATCAAATTTTTTTAAAATAAGTTAATTGATTCAGAATCATAAATTTTTAATAATAAATATTCTCTTTCTATTTCATTTCTCTCAAAAAAGGCAACTTTAGCTTATCAAAATTAATAGTGTAGTCTGTATGTTTTTTATGGATATACAAAGCAGAAGTAAGATATTTATTTCTCACCCTATTTTTATGTACTTTTATTCTTTCATTTAAGCTCAAATTATTCTGACCTAAATATACCTTCTTACAAAAATAAGGGATAATATATACTACTTCAGGAATAGACTTTCTATCAAAACTTTTCTTTGTATTATTTAATAAATTATTCAAAATAATACCCCTTTTCAAAGCAATTTTCTTATTTCTAAACAAATTACTATTTTTATATACAATTTTACTAGAAGATAATTTAAATGGCAAAGAAATAAAATAATATTTTTCTTTATCCTTTACATCATTACAAATACTACAATTAAATAAAATACTTTATACAAATTTATCAGAGTATCTAGCAATCAAATAATCTGTATAAAATTAATCTTTTTGAATAAAAGCTATCCCATTAGAATTATTTAATCTTTTATTTCTATAACAATAATTTCTTAAAACAGCTACTTTATGAGATACAGATTAATAGCTATCAGATTTAATTATAGAGCTTAACTTTTTACTCTTAACATAATGACTACTTATCAAACAATTAGTCTTTACATTTCTAATCATCAATAGATCTAAAAATTTTAATTTAATAAAATCTAACCCTCCTTTTCTATCATATATTTTATAGAAGGATCAAAACCATTAAACTCATTGACCAATTCCTTCAATTTATCATTCTGAACTATAAACAAATAATCATCCACATGTTTAACAAAAACTTTAAATATAAACAATTTTTTTAATAATATTTTCCTCTTCCAAATGATTTATATAAACTGAACAAATTAAAAGAGTAGTGTATATTATCCTTAGTTTTTGTAAAAAGGTATACAAATATTAGAGTAGTTCGAGCTTAAATAAAAGAATGAAGGTACATAAAAGTAGGGTGAGAAATAAATATTTTAGTTCTGCTTTGTATAACCATGAACAAGATAAAGACCACAGCATTATTTTTGATGAAGCTAAGATTGTCTTTTTTGAGAGAAATGAAATAAAAAGAAGCATTAAAGAATCTTTATTATTAAAAATTTATAATTCTGAAGCAATTAACTTGTTTAAAAGTTTTTCTAATATTAAAGATGTATGGGAAGTAAGTACAATTGTGGTTAATGTTTAGTTTAAATATATTGTTATTTAGTAGTTCTTTACATGAGAAGTCTGCTTGTAGCAGTGCATTGGTAGTGTTTAAGGGGTTTTTTTTTTTTTTGGCTAGTCTGGTTGAGTTGTGAATGGATTTGATTTTTTATTGTTTGCTTAATCTTTAATATATATATATATATATATATATATATAATATATATATATATATAAACAAACATAAACAATTTAATACTAGATAAATCCAAAATTTTACCAAAATCCTTACACAACCATGGTTTTATCTACTACAAATAGACCTTCTCAAGTGAAAATCAAACTACAGAAAACATATATTTATATATACAAACAAACAAACATTCCCATAATTCATTTCAAACCCCATCTTCCCTTAATATCAAAAGAAGTCTTCATAAGATTGATAGCCTCAGAATCAAGGAGTTTTATCATCAAAGTGTCCTTTATTCTCCTTTTTAACTCATTCTTTTCATAAAAAATAACCAAAGCATTGTTTTATGGCTTTGCATTTTTATTTTTGCTAGTATAGTGTTATAGTGTTAGCCAGTTTTGGTTATATATATACACCTATGTGTGTGTGTGTGATGATTTCTAGTCAAAGACAGATTGGAATTTTAGAAAATAAAATAGTACAACCAAATGGATTATAATCAATAGTACTTTAGCATGTTAACATAAACATCTAAAATATAATTATATACAAAAATATTAAGTACTTTACATCTTTAGGCTACTTATATATAATACTTTCTAATCCTAAAAAGAATACATCTATTTCTTGTTCACATGAGTTGTATTGATAATGATTACATTTAAGCAATGAAAGTCCTCTATTCGTTAAACATTATTAGTATTTTTTGTAAGATAATTATAACTTAAAATAATTAAATATATTATATTATTAAAAAAGGGGGAGGGTAACTTATTCATTTACATACATATAAATTTGATCATAAATGTCTTGTATGCTAAACTTCTTATAAAACGTAAAATGCTATATGCCAACATTTTATTATAAAACCTATTTCAGTTCTTTTATTAAAAGTGGTTTTTTTTAAAAAACACCCTATTATTTCTTAATAATTTATACTGAACTGTTTCCACCATCTAGTTTTAATTATTAAATATGTGTTATTATTACAGTTGAATGTATTTGAAAAATATTTTGGATTTTACTTATAATATTATCCCTAATATGCCATTGTTTTGAAGATAAATATATCCAAATTCTATTAATACCTTGTTTATCTAGCTAAACAAACTATTCCTAATTCTGAATTCATATTATATTAAATTAATAACTTATGTTATTAAATACAACTGTCTCAAGCTATATATGTAAAAACCAAAACGACAATCTTTTTCCAATTACTGTCAATATTTTCTATTGCTCCTATGTATATGTAATAGATAATGCAATAATATTATCGTTCATTAACAAAATTTATATTTACTCGTATCATAGTTATTTTTTATTTTATCTTTTCAACTTGAGTGGATGTTGATGCAATGTCACATGATAATAATCAATTCGATTACATGCATCGTTTTATTAGTAAACATTAATAATTGTTTATTATAGTTAAACAACTTCACTATTTTAAGGCTAGAAAGTATTATGTTTCATTAACCTAGATAAATTTGATTTCGGTAGATATGAAATATATAAATGCATTAATACTTAATGCATTGTGGAATTATTTAAGAAACATATTTAAAAATTAATGCCTAGAATAAAAAAAATATATTAATAAATATTAAATAGATATATTTAATTTTTAATTTTAAACTAAAATGCTGTCTGAGTTAAAAAATCTAATAATTTCTAACCTTAAATTTGAGTACTCATAGCTAATATTGAAATTATTTAAACTTATAATTATAACTTTATTAAGCGTGCGTGGATACATTACATAAGTAATATTTTATTAAGGCTGTAAACCTCAAGAGTATGCACCTAAAAATGCTAAGATAGGAACCTCTACAGGTCTTAAACATAAGCTTACAACTTTGGAGGAAAAGAGCAGAACCACACTTTACTTCAACCTACTTTCTATACAAATAGGTGAAACTAAAGCATTTAGATCTGAAAGCATGAAGCTATTCAATACTTCACTGATTAAGTCCACAATTCCTATTACACATTATTATTCATGTAATATTTCGATTTACAATGAGTTAATGGAAAGATCTTATAGTTAGAAATCTATTATGATAATTTAAAGTTGTAATTATAAATTTATTAAGCATGTATACATTATGTAAGCAATATTTTTTTAAGGCTGTGAACCTCAAGAATATGCACCTAAAATGCAAGGATAGGGACCTCTACAGGTCTTAAACACAAGATTATGACTTTGGAAGAAAAGAGTGGAACCACTCTTTACTTCAACCTACTTTCTATACGAATAGGTGAAAGTAATGCATTTAGATCTGAGAGAATGAAGGTATTCAGTACTTCACTGATTAAGTCCGCAATATTTTATTAAGGCTGTGAAACCATTAGTTTTTAAAAAAATAATAGCAATAGCCAATGGATTGTTTGAGTTGTCATGGCCATGTTGATAAAACATAGCTTATATTGAAATGAATTTTGGAAGTCATTTGCGTTTTTCATCTGTAACTAAGTTATACATAAATGCTAAATTAAATATGTTGAGTATTGTTTGAAATAGATAAATATATATCACTGACCATTGAGCTGTTATCAGTTAAATAAATAGAAAACTAAAGCTTTTTATGTGTATTTAATTTTTAGCCCTGGGAAAAATTAAGTAACAAAATATGAGAACTGGAGTTTGTACTTTTAAAAAATATCTTCTTGCATACTCCAGTGGCACCAACCGTAATTCAGAAACTAGAATACTTTTATTTATTTCCTGCATGATTTGGGACAATGGTAGAATAGAAATCTCTCAAGTGCAAATTTCATAAATGAATAATCCAACTTTGACAACTTTGAAGTATAAATTCTAAATATTCAAACAATAAAATACTAAATTATTGTTTGCCTTATAATTGCAAGGCAGATATCAATTATTTTATTTGAAGATATTAACATGTTATACACCATTTTAATATAATTCCTGTTTTTTTTTAAAAAAATTAGGAAACAATCATTTGTATAGTTATATTTTAGAAATTTGTGGATAAATTAGCTAAAATAACTAATTTTCAAAACTAGAAATTGTAGTCTTGTGATTTCGTATTTTTTCAGTGAATATCATTTATATAATATCTAACACTTCGTTATTTTACATATATCTAAATGTATTTAATAAACAATTATTATAGTAAAATTATACATAATTTAGTTTAAATACAATATTCCTTCTTATTTATGAATGTTATTTTTGTTAAAAGTTTTTTTTAGAAATAAATAAATATTCATAGAGAAAAAACCAATTTCCCAATAAGTTCAAAAATTTCCTCAATTGTTAATTGATTTATCATAAATGATAAAGAAATTATGATAACAATGTAATAGCAGTTGCTGAAAGTGAAAAAAAAACATTGAAAATCAGCAGAAGGAATGTTCATTCTTAATCTGCCAATATTAAATTAATTCTACCAAAAGCACACCAAATTCAATTCTGCATTTCATTTCATATACTGAGTTTCCATATGTATTAATATGCCCCAAAGTACTTTAGTTGTTAACTTTAATTTTATTATATTCGATCTTTACTACTTTTTTTTCTGAAAAGTTATTGAATCTTAATTTATCCAGTTCTGCCTTACTTAGCATAAGATTACAATGACAAAGTAAAGATCTCATGGTTCATGGATCACAGCCCAGCTCTATTACCTGGATGCTCAAACTTCTTCTATGAACTCCTAGATAATAAACTATTTTATTATTTACTATGTTTCTATATTTCTTCTGATAGCAATGTAATATTCCTTAATCCTCATTGCTTTATTGCAAAATCATCACCTGCAATATCTAATTGATTTGAGCAATCTCAACTTATGTTTAATGTTTTAGCTTCATTTTTTATTTTCATTAAGTTGTTGTAAAAAAGTTTTGGAGGATTAAATTCATCCTACCTTACACTTTTGCTAACTATATTATATATTCAACTTCTCAACTCAATCTCAGAATTTCCTCATTTTTCATCTTGGTTATCTCTGACATTATAAAGTAGTTCCAACATTATATTCCAAAGAAACTACTTTTTTTTACATTCAAGTAATCCCCATATCTCTGACCTATAAAATGCATGACACCAAATGGAGTTTTGAATAAAGTACCTTTTTAATATGGAGGAGAGTTTTTAGATTGTGCATATAAAATAATTATATCACTTTTACTTCTTACATACAACTTTATTAAATTCTATTATTATAATCAAATGCAGACATAAACCAAAAAACTTGCAGATAAGTTATAAATTTTAATAATAGATGACTAAAATGTGAGATTGGAAATGAAAAGAAAAAAAAAAGAATATCAGTCATATGAACTTGGAAGTAAAAATAATCAGATAAATGACCAATATATAGTTTTTGTAAAATAAATATATTAATTGCCAATACATTTTTAAATAGAAAAGTATTAATAATATAGATGTACATAACCATTCACAATTTGGTACTCAGAAGTAAAAGTCTTAAGTTTTTGTAATAGTAAAATAAAACAGAAGCAATGTAAACTGTAAGTGAAAGAGTTTTTCCACCTTTACTTGTAGTTTACATTGATATTGCAGTCATAACCATATAGACATTAGGTTAATCTATTTTCTCATATTATTGGACCATTATAAATGAATATGTAATAATATGATACTATGAAAGCTGAGCCTGATGTAATGTCTACATGGGTATGGCTACAATATCAAATCCAGTAAGAGCGTTGAGCATTCTGCCACTGTTTTTCAATGAAGTGTATGGATGAATAATTGTATGGGTGAGAATATTGAAGCCCGCCCATTAAATTTGAGAAATTGCTAACATAATATAAACCAAACAATGATTGTATATATGTGTGGGAGATTATGATAAGGTCCAATTGATGAGTGCTGATTTGGATAAAATATGTAAATTATGAATATTTTTTACATGTTTTGTCATGTATATCAGTTGCTAGAGATGGAGTGGAAGATGAATGCGCTGAAAAAAGCTGAGTTCAATTTCCTCTAATTACATATATGAGAAACATCTAGTATAATCAATTTACATACTGCCTTATAATTACATATTTCTTGGAAAATAGATTAAATCTTAGTGTAAGTTTAATCCAATCCTCTCTTATTAATATATATGGATATATAATGATCTTATAATATGAGAGATTAGAATGATGTAATGTTTACATGGGTATGACTACAATATCAAATCCAATAAAAGCTTTGAGTTATTCATAATCAGTATTCAATAAAATGGACAGTTGAATAGTTGGAAGAGAGAGAAGATTGAAGACTGTCCATTAAAGTTTGAGGAATTGCTATCTTAATATAAAACTGGACATTGATATTATATATATATATATATATATATATATATATATATGTGTGTGTGTGTGTGTGTGTGTGTATGAGGGAGATTATGATCTGGCCCAACTGGTTTGGCATGTAATATGTATATTGGGACTCACATATCATTTTGCATATGAGTTGTCATGGGTAACAGTTATTTGAGGTAGAGTGGATAATAAGCAAGTCTGAAAAATCCTGAGTTCAAATCTTTTTAATTACATAAACAATTTACTGTTTATTTTATTATAAAATTATTAGTACATTTGCCTCTTATAATTTAGGTTACAAAGTATTTAAATAATGAAGTAAACTTTGATATTTTTCATTTTGAATACTTTAAATACAGTGGCATCATTCTAAGGTTATTTTTCAATTCGATGAAACAATGCACACTGATAAAAAGCTAGAGCTTTTGATAAATTTGTTAAAAATATATATTGTCATGTTTAGATTGATTTTGAAAAGCTAGTCTTTGAATTATGTAAAACATTTATAATATGTGCTTAGAGACCTTTATCACAATTTTTAAAATCATTCCTTCATCTCAAAAGCTGGCAGTAGGAATGAAATCATTTTTCTGTGAATTACTGCCTAGCAATATATTCGAACGAATTGCACTATAATTTGTCACATTTTTAAAAAAATTTAAAACGTCATACTCTGGAATAGTGGTGAAAAATTATATACTGTACGTATATAATTCTCTGCCTCAGGTTGGCTGAGTAACAGAGCAAAAACAAAATTATGATAAAATGTCACTTAATTACATTGCTTGACAGTTTATTAACTTAATAAATTTCTCATATTTAACATTTAGTGTTACTTTATGTATATAAGTCACCTTTTATATCAGAAAACAAATTAAGAAACTAAGCAAGCGGTATCGTTGTTGGGGTAGTTTTTTTTTTTTTTTTTCATGTGTCAAATCATCGGCCGGGAAACGAACCCGCAAACCCGGGATAACTGCTTGTACGGCACATGTGCTGACCACTCGTTCACCATCGCTTGACGATTGTTGGTGTAGTTTTTACTGTTTGTCATTTCCTTAACATATAAAATTATTTTAAGAAGTAGCAATTGTATAGCAACATCATAATGTTATTAAGTTATTCGCATCATAAAGATAAAAGACAGAATAAGAGGTCAATAAATAGAAAACAAATTGGAAGTCACTAGTGGATAATAAAAGAAAACAAACCAGATAATTCAATATATATATATATTAATCAGAACGAGTAATTACATATTAAAAAATAAAGTAATTACATTTGTAAGTAAACCAAGAAAATATTTATTTACAAAATAATGCCAAATTTATTATAATTTTTTTCCCCACATATCAAATACACAATTTCATTGATATAATAACTTTAACCTAAATTAATATTATTGGAGAAATGAAATTAAAAAAAAAAAACAACGGTAAAAGACTATTTAGAAAGTAAGTAACCAATTCAATTATAAAAAGTCAAGCGCAGAATCTCATTATTTCTATAAATTATGATGTATAGATTTAAAAAGTCTATGTAGATTAAAAAATAATTATTCTTCAGTTTGTGAAAGCAGTAGATGAATATCAGACTCATTAACTTTAATCACCCAGCACGACTCTGCAATTTACATAAGATTATATAGGTTTATTGATTAAAATGACTTTAATGTTTACAAACAACTCTGGATCAAAAGAGTTAAACTTAATGAATATCTGAAAACATTAAAAAAATTGGTGCAATTTATCTCTTTAATGCTTAGATATAATTATCTTTGGAATAAGAAGATATCGATTTGCTACCCTATTCAGACACCTTTAATCTACAAGTTTTGAAATACATTAATTGTTTTAATCGTATTTGTGATCTTTATATATAACGTTTTGATACTTAATTCAAATTTGAAAAAAAAAAAAAAAATCAGACTTAGTTGTTCTGTGACGTCATTTTTATATTTTCAGTGTACCACAAGAATATTAAAAAAATATTTTTGCATTAATTTATTAATATTAATTTGCAAACCGTTAAATCTGTTAAGAGAAGAGCCCATGTTTTTGATAGAGCAGCTCAAAATTAGACACTGTTAAAAGGTAGTGTATATTACTGTTATTAAATATTACTTTAATTAATTTTATAATGGTATATTGTTCATTTAGAGGCATTGCCATTCATAGAGTTGTTTTAATCATTCCAGTTATTTCTGTATGTAGTGCTAAGTTAACCTTTAATTTTTTAATGTGTAAGTCTACACAATTATTAAAAAATACTATATACTTTATTTAAGATATAAAATAATTGATGATCACAAGAAGTAATCAATTTATATTTGTTATGTGGAATAAAGCAAGATTATTTATAGAACAGCTCAATTGTTCATATAATATACTATTTGCTATTCCAATGATATTCAAGGAAGTCAAAAATCACACAGATGACTAATACACTTGCCTTATAAATACAAATAAGAATAATTCATAAATAAAAAAAAATTAGTCAAATTTTATACCCCTACATTTGAAAGTGTCTCATTTGTAGTAACATATTCTTAAAGCATGCTAACTTAAGCAATGAAAAAATGAAACAAAACAGGTATAACGGGGGGTGGGGTATTGAGAAAGTTGTGATCCAATATTCTGAGTTGCTTGCTTTTAATCATTTTCTGTCACAAAAGGTAAATGATTGTTCATAAGTGAAAATCATCTAAAAAACAGAATAACTTTTTATGTTAACATTAAAGAGTTGTGAAAATAAAATTTATTTTTTCCACAACTGCCATGATATCTTAAAAAAAATTTTCATACAAAAAGATGAATATGAATTTTGCAAATATGTTATAAATTCAATGGTGAATGTTTTTTATTATATACATAATGAATTCAATGACACTTGTTTAATGTTTTTTTTTTTTTTATAATTTATTTGGATGACACTTTTTATAATGGAAGCCATACTTCACCATAAAGTTGCTTTAAAAAAAAACTTTCACATTAAAATATAACTGAAATATCTGTAGTGATTTTAAAGTAATGGTATCTTAACTACAGTTCTGTTAGGTTTCAGCAAGAATAGTTATTTTTATAGAGTGAGAGAATAAGAGAAAAAAGCTTTTACAATAAAAATATATATAATTGAAATGTATATAATTTACTGCATCCAAAAATTTTTATTATGAACAGTCCATATTTATTTATAGTTTATACAAAATATGGTTAAAAGATGAATAAAATATAAATTTTAATTGAAAGGTAGTTTTCTCCAATTAGTGATGCCAAACATAAAGAATTATTTTGGTCAACATTCAGTTTAAAAAAATTATTAAATGGTGACAAATTTAATGAAGAATTTAATAAAAATAACAAAATTTCATTGTTTCTTCAAAATTATCTGCACAGCCTTTTAGAATATGATATTTTAAAAATGTATCATAAACTAGTGTAGAATATATCTCTAAATATTAATTTTATGGATTTTCATCTCCATTATTTTTGTGGAAAGAATTGATGTTTAAAAGTATTTTCATCAGCATATTTTTAATATACAAGCATATCATGCCCAATTACATTCCAGTAGGCTGGCGTATCAATAGTAAACTATTAAACACTTTGAAAATCCAATTCTTCTTTTCTTATTTGAAATTCCCTGGTGAGAACTTAATATGTATTTACCACATTTTATTTCTACAATTAAACTTTTTTTTAAAATCATATATTGATAATTTTCCCTCAGATGTAAGCTTTCAAATAATAGACATTATATAAGTTAACATATGAACTTTGCAAAATAGAAAAAGAAGTTACTAAATGGAGTTCTTACTATAATAAAGACATCTTGCATAAATTTTGTCTATTCAAAAATTCGGAAAAAAAAAATTCTTTTATGAATTCATTTTTGAAATTCTTAGAAATTTACTTTAAACGTTGTTAAAAAAAGATCTTAAAATTAATAATTACATTTATTATTATTAAATTTTAATTTTTTATTACTGTTGGTATTAATAAAAGACATTCTTGTTATCCAGTAAAAACTGTTTTCATTTTGCTAAACAAACTTTTTAGTGTTTGTCTTTTTAAATATAAATATTTTCAAATAAAATCTAATTATAGACATGTAAAGTATGGTTTAAAATAAATACTTTGTAAAAATATTCATAAGTAACTTTAAATATGTAAGCAAATTATTGAAAATTACAATTTTCTTTTCAAATTGACGAATTTCCTAAGGCTAAACAATTATCCAATCAGAAATTGTCATTATCTTGAAAGCAAAATGGGCCAGGATTGATTTTTCATATGAAAATTATATATTCTAATTTTCTAAACATTTATATGATTCTGACATCTCCAATTTTTTTTCAATTAATAATTTTAAAATAATTTCTATGGGAAAAAAAAAGCAACTGAATATGATAATTTAATGTTATAGATAGTTACAAAATAATGAAGAACAGTTAACAATCACAATGTTATGATAATACCAAAAACATCAAAATAAACTATTTTGTAGCTGCTCAGTGACAACACATTAATAAAGATATTATTACAATAGCAACTTTCTCCATATAGTACTGTCACCTAGTGGAACCCATAATAGTAAATGGACATAAGAATATTAGTGCATCAAAATTTTTATCTAGTACTTACTCATATAATATTCAATTAGTACTTACTCATGAATGAAGCCATCCACAAGCCAACTGTAATTTTTTAAGTTAACTATAAGGTTATAAACCCCAATGTAAAACACAATAAGAGTTTTTAATTCAAATTAATTTGCTTGTATAGTCATAGTGATATAAACCCAGTTAGGTATTTATTCATATTGGTATCTTTGAATTTTTAATAACATTAGTCACCAACATTCTTGGATTAGGATTGCTATTAAACCACTATAAGATCACATGTTGATTATTTGCTAATTATCTGTTAAGATAGGAGTAACTTTCTCCATACAATATTACCAATTAGTACAAGTCATAATAATCAATTAATTCTACAATGTTAATGCATCAAATTCAATATCTCCACATTAGTTTCTAGCTTATGGCTTTCATTAATGAGAACATAGGATTTGAGAGGATCACACCTACATCTTTGGATATAATGTATCTTATCATCAATTAAACTTTTACATTTAGCTAAGATTAAAACATTAGTGTTTTTAGTTTGAGTTCATAGCTTTCTAGTGAACTAAAAAGATAAAAAGTGGCAAGTTGAGGGATGTATGAGATCCAAAGATTTAGATGCAATGTTTTCAGATCTAATGCTTCTCATTGATGAAAACCTTAAGCTAGAAACTAGTCTAGAGATATTGAATAAATAGGCACTAGATAGGGATTTTAATTCATTGACCTTTTATTACCAGTTGATTACTATGACTTGCATTAGGTAGCAATATTGTATGAAAAAAGTTGTTAATATGTTAACAGGTTGTGTAAGCATAAGAAATGGTGATCATGTAATGTTGAGAAAAATATTACTGAATCAAAATATTTCAGAAAATAAATCAGACTTTAATAAGAATGTAAACATATTAATTTTAATCTACATTTCATGACATTCAAAATCCTACTTGATAATGTTTAAAATATATTTAGATTCAGCACAGACTTGCCATAAGAATCAAATACTTGTATTCTTGTGACAAGTTTTTTCTCCACTATAATACAAGTAGTTCTAAATAAGTATAAATTACTGTAATTAATTATATTAAGAAATATCAAGAAAATAACATTATTGCCCATATTATGAACTGTAAATGTGGTTTGTATTTCTAGTTTTCTTACACATTTCAAATTTTTAGCAATATAACATTAAATATATGTAGAAAAATTTATCTTAGATAATAATAATAAAATGATGGTTCCTATTTATAAGATGTCACTTTTTATGGCATTTAGTATTTAGACAGGTTTATAAATAAGTAAATTTATAAAAGTCTGTGATATTTGTTTATTGTCTTATGTCAATTGTTAATGAAATCAAATATATAATGGATACCACTATTTCATTTAATTGAAATTACAAAAAAAAAATAAAGACAGATGTCACATAACCTAATTTATTAAACTTGTATTTACAAATGTTATATATAGAACTCACAAAATAAGCTCTTAACAAGTTTTACAGGATATTTTGCAAAGCTTGTTAAAAGTCTTATTTTGCGAGCTCTATATATAAAACATTCATTTTATTTTAAAGTAATATTTTAACTTTTAATTTGTCTTAAAAATAAATTCAAGAAATCCATTTTTGTAGACAGAAATTTTATTACTAATTAACTCTTTTATAGCATTGAGTGTTCACTTGTGATTACTGTTAATCAGGAGAATATTTTATTGACATTTATCACATTATTACTTCCCATTTATCTATAGAATAATGTCTAAAGAGTATCTGCACACTTTGAAATGTTATACTTTTCTAGTCTGATGTGTAGTTCTTTTTTGATTATCCACATTAGTTAATCAGTTTTATATTCATATGATGGCAGCTATTGGAATTAAAAGATATATTGAAGTATTAGTTTTAAAGAAAATTGGAAGATGTCAGTATTTTACAGTTAATCTAATACAATTATTCTGATTGGTAGATTCTTTCTTTTCAGACCTTGAGAACATATTTTTTTTTGTTTGACTATCTAAGAAAAATATTTTTAGAGAAAGGCTTTAATTTTTATTATATGCACCTTGAATGTTTATAATAGTCAAACAATGTCCTTTTTTTACTATAGATGGACCTCTGAAACCTCGACTCAAGATAGTGACTTTATAAAGATAGGAAAAGCCATCTGCCTATTATAAATTTTCAAGGCACATATGCTAAAGGTTAAAATCTTTCTCTAAAACTATTTATATACTTTCTATGCATTTAGTCAATAATCACAACTTTACTTAAGAAAAAATATATGTATTTTTCATAGTTTAATTATATCTATAATTATTTTATTCAAAAACATTTATTTTTAATAGTATAAATTAAGAAGAATATACTGACAGTAAAACAAAACTATTACAATTAACTAAACAAAACAACTCACAAAAACTGTATGGTTTATTTTTTATTTTAAAATAATTATGAGCTGAACTTTAAATTTTAAAACAGAATTTCATTACGTCACGTTGTCTTAACAATAGTTTGTTAGAATTTTAGAAACAGAGCTAAAACAACTTTTCTTTCATTCATTAATAGCAATGACCCAATAAGAAAAAGCTATTGTTCTGATTATGTATTATATATATATATATTGTAACATAATTAAAGGTTGATCATATATATATATATTGTAACATAATTAAAGGTTGATCAAATAACTATTTCCATACCTGAGTAGTCTACAATATATAAGATCATAATATTTAAAATAACTTGGATTTCTCAAGTAAACACTATCTCAATAATTATAAGCAAATTATTGATAACAAGTATTATAACTCAGGCATATGAAATCACGTGAGGTGAGTACACTAGTAATTCAATAAAATATAACTCAGGTATACAGGCAGTAGATCTTATCCACTTTCATTTCTTGGTTTGATGTAAAGTGCATGTTTAAACAAATACTAAGTGAATATGGTCTAGCATAACCTTTTCACATGTACCGGGTTTGAATCCCTTCTTGGTACTTTATTTCTAATAAAATGGGAGATTTTGCTTTTTGAGCCATATCATTATACACACTGATATTTAGGTAAAAGTAAAACATCTATAAACCAAAGTGGAGTATATTAGGCATAAATCATTTCTCAGATCTTAGCATAACAAATGTGTTTCAATATTTTTATAAGTTTACTAGCTCAGATTATATATAACTTATTTAGGATGGCAATTCACTCATCCTTGCATGAAATAGATGACAGGATGTGGTTATAATGATACTAAGAAATCACTAAATATTATAAAATCAATATTTATTTATGGCCTTTAAACAGTTAAACAGCTCATTAATTAAAACGTTTATGACGATGATGATGATGATAATAATAATAACGATAATGACAAGGGTTTCAACTACAGATTTAGGACTAAGCCTAAACATAAAACTATTTTTTATAAAGAAATTCATAATTATTGCTTAATTTTAGCATACTTACTTATATCTTAAATAACTAATATTCAACCATTGATGATGATGAATAATCACACTTAACAAAGATTACACTTAATGGAATATATACGCCTCATTTAATAAAACCAACTAATATTTATTGCTGAATTTCTAACATATACATAAAAATTTCTAGATAAACATGAAAATTGACATGAATAAATAATAATGATAATAATTGATTATATAACAATTCTCAGATTAATTTCAAGTTCTTCCCCCTTTCCCTTCAAATGTAGATTGTATTAAGTTGGATGTCACATTGACCATGATTTTCACTCCATGAGAAAAGTATTTCAAGAAAAAAAAATATTATCTGTTCATTAGCACACATACTTTATAAATCTAACATGTAAGGAGAATGTTAAAAAAAAATGTTAATAGAATTGAAAGAGCAAGTTTTAGAAACAAGTTTTAAATTATTTTCTCCCCCTCTCTATCTCTGAAATGCTATACTTAACTTGAAACAAAATAATCCAATATTCTAATACTACTTGTTACTTCCCATTCACTCGCAATTATACACATATAAAAATATTATTATGTATGTGCGTGTTTTATTTCATAATAACAAAATATTATTTAAAACCAAAATAATAATAATATATTAGTTAAAACTAAAATCATAATACCATAAAAAAATTATATTACATATTAATATTTCATAACTGTAAAATTAATAAACATATAATTTTGATACATTCAAGATAATTTATGAAGCTCAAAGTTATTATTAGTAAGACATTTTTGTTTTTAATCGATCTGAATAGTCTTTAAAAGTTCTTTAAATAAAATATACCACTTTATTGCTAAAATGTTTATTAAGACTCTGATATCATAAAGAAAATAGATATTAAAAGTCATATTACCGATCTTTTGTTTGTGGCAAATTTCCAAGGGTTCAAACTTGTCTTGTATAATGTCTATATTTCTGCAGCTACCATTTCCGTTTTACATGGGAACAATTTCTTTCCTGAGGTGTATAACTATTTGATGATGATGACTCTATTGAGGTTATTTGCTTTAGTGGACAATTTGGAAATCATTATATTAATTTTTTTTCTCTTCCTGTCAAGCACGATTCTTTTAGTGGATGAAATACAGTGGTTGTTTTCACATTTATAAATTTTCTTGAGTTTAAAATCAGTTGTTGGAACAATTAATTGGACTTGATGATTAATATTTATCGGTAGATTAATTCATCTTTTATCGAATGCAGGTAAAGGCTTTCTTCCTTCTATTAAAAACATCTTATTTCTCTGGTCAGTTGAAAAGTGTAGAATATTATTTTAGACACAACATCTTTTCTTTCCTATGTGATGTGAAGCTTCCCCAGATGGTCTGGAAAAGATGGGACATACATATAATTTTTCTAGCCAGCCATTTCTTATATTTTCAACATTCAATTTAATAGTTTAATAATCTGAATCATAATCACAACAATAATAATAATTTCAGACAGCTTTTTATATCCAATTTTTAGCTAACTTAACCAATCAGAGATAGTGTCACTTGCTATTTTTGGACAAATTCATTTTAATTAGATCTCTAATTTATTTTCAACTAAATTATTTTTCAACTGAAAAGTTTAATCCTTTTTCCAGACACTTTTGTTTAAAAAAAATAGACTTAATCCTTATTTCCTTTCTTTTTTTTTTACATCTAGGTACCACTTCAAATTTTTGAGCTTCCTTCTTTAGATCTTAAGATAAGACAATTTTAAAATTAGAGTTCCCACCCATTATAAGCTCCCAAAGTAACAAACAATCATAAAAAACAAAATTGCTACAAAGATAGATATCTGATTAAACAGATTTCCTCTTTTAACATAAAATTGTACAAAAAAAATAATTTGACAGATTTAATCCTTTCTTTTCTTTCAATATTTAATAAATGTAAATTTCTGTATGTAATGTACACACATCCTTCATTATTTCAAATTATTCATAAACTAACATTAAATAATATAATTGCTAGCTTAGTAATTATAACCCTATTATTTAATTAAATTTGTAACTTTCAAATCCCAATTACAATTATAGAAAGAAAAATAGAAGCTTAGAATAAGATATTAGAATTGATCAAGCATAAGTTAGTTTTAAAGAAAGTTAAAATGTTGAATATTTGAAATATAAAACAATTAAATAGTTTACACATACACTGCCTATATGTATGCGTTATAACTTTGCTTTTTAACAGTAAATTTAAATATTAAATGTGTGTGCTGCTCTTTTTGAGATTTATTAACACACAAACAAGTAAAGCATATAATTGTTGTCCCACTCTCTCTCTGTTTAAAGCTTTTAGAACTGGACCTTGTAGGGTTTAAACTTGGATGCCCTACACCTTCCTTTATGGTTATATAAAAATGTGATGATGATTTTGTTTTACACTTTCTTACATGCACATTACTATAAATTTGGCTAGTGACCAAATTGTAATGGCACAATATATATATATATATATATATTAAAAGTAAAATATCAATTTTAATGTTTTTTATTTATAAATTTATATTTCTAATAAATGAATATTTTAAAAATATATAATAGACGATAAACATTTTATCATTAAAAAAATATAGCTCAAATGGCTACTAGGGTCTGATAAAAATTAGGCAATGCAAAGGGTTAGTGTTTTTAATTCAGCCAATGAGGATTTCAGTTTATTACTACTAATTAAACAGAAAATAATTTACATAATATTGAAAATAAATAAAAAATGTTCAAAAGTATTTTTTTATACAATATTTGAAAAATATATTTTTTCTCCACAATACTCTTTGAAAATTTAACTAATTATGAAAGTTGCATTCAGATAGGTATACAATATGGGAAACAATTGCTTAATATGAATTAAATTTTTAAGCTGGAGTTTTAGGATGGAATACTATTTTGAATAATAAAAAACAAAATATTATTACATATTGCTTTGATTATTCAGGTTTGTAGTTAGCTTATTTACAATTTTTGTAGCAGTGGCTGAAAAACCTCAAGATTAATAATCATTAGTGGTTCTTGGAAACATTCTGTAAAATCACTAATAAATATAATAAAAATCTATATATAATTTTCATCTTGTTTAATCAATAAAATACTGACAATAAATCTTTCATTATCTCTTCATATTTACCCAGTACAAAAAACAAACAAAAAAAAAACACTTGCTTACTATCCCAGGGTGAAGTACATTACAATCCTGTTATAAACACAATTTTATTTATATTACAATTCAGATATAAACATAACTTTATTTATAAACAGCCTAATTAATATTTGAAACAAAGTTCATTACTTAATCAATTTAAAGTCAAAACAAATAAATATGTTTTAAGTTAAATGTTTGTATTATTATTGTTAAACAGAATGTTTTTCAATATTCTATGTAATTTTCTATCTTCACTAATCGATAAAAATTGCTAGAAATCATTTAGCACTCCTTCACTCATTTATTAAATTGCAAACCTATTAATAGAAAATGAACATTTTTTTTAGATATTCCACACGCGCGCGCGCACACATATATATATATATAAATTAACATTATTAAGATTCCAAATAAAAATATAAATCCATTACAGCCCAAATGTAGTCTTATTTATATACAACCTTATTATTCTGACTTCAATAGGAGTTTCCATTTGTTACTTATTTTAAAACCCATGAAAGTGAAAAATTTTAATAATATTTGGTTAAATTATGCTGTATATATATAAGAGGCTATATTTTAAAATTTTCATTGCAATGGCTTTTATCAATTATTGTTAATTCCTATATTTCTTTAAGAATAGCTCTGAAGGTCTTTTGCATTGGCTTATCAATCTGATAAATGAAAGAGTGATGAAAGGTTTATTAATAGATAACTGAAAATTATACATCTTGTTGGAAAAATGTCATATCTAATTTTATATATATGTACACTTTTAAATAAATATTAGAAAATTCAGTAATTAAAATTGAAAGATTATATATATATATATATTGTAACAGGCTGGTGGATTCCAGAAGAGATAGGGGGAGCGCATTTTACTATGGTTGGAATTTGGCTCTTCGGATAGGATGCAAGTGATTATGCGATGAAATACATAACCTATGATTGTACCCACTTCCAATAGAATAGCTCTACCTATTTTTATTAACTTAGATACAATTTGGGTCAGTTCATCCAATTCTCACCCCTTTTTAGCCACATTATACCAAAGTATTCGAACTCAAGAAAAAATGGCATGAGCTCTCTTATCAGGGAAGGAGATCACACTAATAGTAGTTATTGCACCTCTATATAGGTGATGATTAATTACCAAAAATCAATTAAGCATAAGATATATAAAAATATATGTATGTGCAGTATAAGTATATATATATATTAAAAGTTATAATAAATGACTTAAATATGTATATGTATTTCCTCTATCATAGTAATAATATTAATAGGTGTAAAACTAAATAAGATAATAATGTTTATAACAGGTATGTGAATAATGAAGAATTATAAAGCTGATGGTGGATATTGAAATAATGATGAGTTAGAGACCAGATTAAAATAACGAATTATATAAATATTTATTGATTAACAAATAAAAATATAAAATATGAATAACAATTAAATCTGATACATGTAATTTATTTTGTCAAGGATGAATTTCTACCACATCAATATCTATAATGATATTAATAAAAATAGAACCCTTGCCCTAAACCCAATGGTAGAAGTTCATGTAATTGACTAATTATTTACAACAATGTATATGTAAAATTATAATATGTACATGTGATTTTAATTTTAGCTGGTTAATTTAAAATATGTATACAAGCATAACAACAACAACAAAAAAAATCTTTGTTGTCCAGATAAATCAATGGTTATAAATCATTGATTTATAAAAGCAATACAAAAGTAAGCTTAATTAATAATAAATAAAAAAAAATCTATCATTGTATTTTGCTTACTATGAGATAATATTAAAATTTCTTACCTCCTAATTTCCTAGATGTTGTCAAAAGTCAGTCAGATGGGGCGGTCAAAACTATTAACTTTTTATTCTTATGTAATTAAAGATTATATATATATATATATATATATATATATATATATATATATATATATATAAATCTAATATTTCCCCCCTTATTACTCTCATACAGAATTTTTCCAAAATTAAACACATTAGCTTCCATTTGTAGAAACGAAAATAATACATAAAATTTACAATAGATAAAATAATAAAACAAAAATCACAATTCTTATCCTATTATGTTAATTAAAGTTCGATGAGTCTACTGGAAATTGTTCATTTGCTAAATAAATTTCTAGGAATGGAAATGAAGTTCTATTCCCACGACGAATAACAATTTCTTGTCTGAATCAAGAAATAATAGTGTTCTCCAATTATCCTGTCTTGGATTTGGTTAGGCATTTTATTTAAAGTAAAGATGGTTTTTAAGTTTCTCCTAAATGGGCAGGTAAAATCTTTAGACTTTCATGGCTTTATTGATGACGTATTATTACCCCATGGTACAAACTTTTCAGCAAGCAATCATGATATAAAAATAATATATATTCATTGATTCATTTGTTTCTAAAGAATTCAATGACAATATTACTATATATCAAAACAATTAATTATGGAATATTACTGCAACACATAAATTTAACTAAACTTTGTCTAATTAGCAAATAATTTAAATCTTCTTACTTTCAAATTATTTTTTTCCCTTCAAATAATTGCTTTAAAATTTCAGCTTTTGATCATTTTGATTAATATTTAAAAAAAATATTTATATATTTAAATTCGAACATTCACATCCATTTTGTATTCAAATTTATTTTTTTAAGCAGAAAAAAATAATGTTCGATCTTCAAATGCAGAAGACAATTATAACAATTAATACTGCGTTGTAGGTCGCGTGAAGTTTTTTAAGCATTTTAACCTTGACATTTCCTATTGTTTAACAGATAAAATATAAATAAGTGGGATTATAAATAAAAATAATAATTTATAAATATTTTAAATTTCATTTCCACAAACGGTAGCTATGTGTTTAGATTTTAATTCAGTCATTGTTTTTATTTATTTACTTTTTTAAAGTTTATGTGTAAGTTTTTTTTTTTTATAGTCATCCCCAATTATTGACATATAATACATTTTATTCCAGTGTTAATATACCTATCTGTTTCTCCCTAGTAATTTAATGGCTTTTATTACTTCTTTAGAAATAAAAAGATGTTTATACACATGTATATCTTGGGAAAAAAATGTTAATATGACAATTTGCTTGGCAATTTATTTGTTAAGCAAATATGTTATGTGGCTTCAATTGGTAAAGTGTCTTAAATAACTGGATGGTGTGGCAGGTTGTACCTCATCACTACAAAATATATATATATATATAACATCACTTAGGAGCACTTTCGACTATCCTTCTTAGTCTTTGTCAATTAATACTTTGAAAGATCAACTTTCCCATAATTCCATGATCTTAACATTTGCTGCCTGCCTATTGATTATGTCTTGCTATTCACATACCTTCCTTGATTTTTTTAAATTATTATTTCTTTCAGTTTGCAATATTTTTATATTATTATAAACCAAAACCATATATACATAATTTATTATGCTATTTTTAAATTTTTAATTACTGTATTTTCTAATATTTATTTACAAGTTTATGTATATTATTTTAAAGAAATACAGACATCAATTTGTAATATATATATTGAGCCGATAAAAATCACGTATATACACATATATATTAGGCATATAATAATAAATAAATGCTTTGTATGTAGAAAGTTTTTTTTTGCAGTATTATTTATTAGTTTATATATATATATAGTGGGCTTTTGGCATTAATAAATAATATTTATTAGTTTATATATATATATAGTGGGCTTTTGGCATTATTTATTGTTTTATTTGTAATGAGATTTTAAAAGAACTGAATAGAAAGAAAAAAAAGGACAAAATGGTAGATTAGTTATTTTTTTTAATTGGATTGAGATTACATCGAAAGTGATATTAATTAAAGAAATTTTGTTTTTTTAAACAATTTTGTAATTAAATTTTCTGATATGAAAAGGTGGGGGAAAGAGAGAAAAGAATTTAATTAATTCTATTGTCGTGGCTTCTAGTTATCTGGTGTTAAAAAAAAACTAAAAAAAATTAAAGAAATGCAATCACTGGCTGGGAATGTGATCAGATAAAAGGTCAATGGAAAAAGGACTATAAATAAGAGACAAACCTATTGTTTAATTATATATATATATATTTTTATAACAGTAGAGAGCTATTTTTGAAAAATAAAAATGTTAGAAGGCTAAACAACTAAAATCCATCCCCCAGCCGGGGCACTGGCCGAATCCTGGATTTCATCACCGAGAAACCACTGAAGAGAAAGCAAAGTTAACCGGACAGACAAAATTTGTTATAGTGAATCAACTCCCAAAGGATCCCAAGGAACACGTACAGTCACTGATCAATCAGATTAATATAAACTTTGCTTTTTGCTTGAACTATTGATTGCTAAATTTAAAAACACCTCTAATTGGGATTATATTTAATCAGCAACAAAATATAAGTTGCAACAATAGAAAGTTTTTTTTTATATATGCATATATTTATAATGCTTATGTTCACTTTGTACCATTTAATTTTATTTGAAATTTGTAATTTATTTTTATTTGTATTTGAATTTTTCTTTAAAGAGGGTTTTCAACTAGCTTTAGATAGGATTGAAGACTATAGGGGATATTAAAAATAGAAATGATTTAAGAAAGCATATGAAAAGTTTAAGAATGGGTAAATATTGAAAGAGAGGATAGGGGTTCAGAGTAATTACTGTCTCCTAATAGTAAGCCACTTAGCCTCTGCAATGGTCAAAATTCATACCAGTCTGGGACGCTTATCTATATAAGTAAAAGTGCATGTTCCTTCAAGAATGAAAAATATATTACTCTCTACCTGTGTTGTTTTTTTTTTATTTATAAAAAAAAAAAGAAGAAAAAGGACGATAATGTTAGTCGGATTAAGTCTATAGAAAAGAGGGAGGTAACGGGGGTAATTATAAATGATTTGTTTCTATCAATAGTCTTGAATAAAAGAAAGGTATATAAAAAAAAGGATTTTATAATAAAACTGTTTATTATTTGAAACATATGTAAGTGTTCACGTTTATTTCTTTAGCGTTTATATGTAATAATAAAACATATGACCATAGCATATACACACATATATATAAAGAAAAAAAGAATTGCAAGGGTGATTAGCTGAATCTGTCATATGTATAAAAATTAACAGCCACGATATAAGATTCTTTTAATTTTGTGGCTCCAGGTTATTTACTGGTGATGCCCTCATATGATATGATTTCAGCTGTAAGTAAAATCTTTGATTTTTGGCCTACAAACTTTTATACGAAAAGTAATGGCACAGAGGGGTAGCCTAGAGAAAAGATAGAAAATGGCACACCCAATGTTTTGGGCATTACTAGAATAATAAACGATCAGAGATAGGAGTTGTGAGATTAGTGAGGTTGGTTTTTTAGATGAGATCACAGAGTTGGTGTCGTGGTTGGGGGAGGGTTTTACACTATATGAATAATTTTGTTTACACAATAAATATAAAAAAAAATATGAGAGAGAATAGAAATAAAAATTTTCGGAGGAAAAGAAGAAGAGACTTTATTTGAACACATAGAGAGCCTAGAAGACTGTTTCAAAATATACAAAGTAGGAGAGAAAGAAAAAATAATAATAGCAAGTAACCATTTGGTAGGTATAGCACAAGATTGGTGGAGAGCTATATATGAGAGGCTGGACAATTTTAAAAAATACATTAAAGTGTTAATGTGTAGATTTTGGAACATAGAAAGGCTTGAAAAACTGCAAAGAGATGTAGAAAGAGAAAAATATATGAAAGAGGAGGGGATGTATACACAGTTTTTTATGAAACAAATAATGAAGTTAAGAAAGGTAATCAAATACCCGATCTTGGAATATCAGATGATGAGTATAGTAAAGAAAAACATGCCAGAAAAGATACAGGATAGGCTAATGATCTGTATCCATAAAGGATTGGAGGAGGTATTGGAAGCACTTCGAATAGAGGAAAGCATAGAGGAACAAGGTGATCGAGAAGAAACAAAACCCAAAGGGTTAAATGTAGTAATAGAGGAAGAAGAAAAAGTACAGATAATGGCTGAACAAATATGCCTGGTGATCAGAGTAAAAGTGCAGGGAATTCAAGTGAAAGCATTGTTGGATTCAGGTAGCCAAGTCTCTATAATCTGAACAAAATACTAAACCCAAATTAAGAATCAGGAAGGGAAATTACACATATTACCTCTAAAAAAAATCAGAAATAATGAAGGCAAATGGTAAAAGAGTTAGGCTCAACCCCATGCAGGTATATGGAGAAATACAGGTTGGAAAACAAAGGATACAACACATGCTAGTATCAATGACAAATTTAATAGAAGACTAGATACTGGGGTCAGACTTTATGCATCGAACTGGCACCAAAATTAATTACTATAAAAAAATAGCAATAATAGAAAATTAAATAATTCCATTTAGTGAATGAAGTAGTCAAAGTAATAAAGTAGCACATATGGTAGTAGAGGACATTTACGAGGCAATAGAAAACAAAGTAAGCAAGTTGGAGAAAAATAATAACAATTTGGAAAACCGACTAAGAGAAATATTACAGCAGCATGAATGAGTATTTGCTACAAACCATGGCATTATAAAGGGATATATACACTGGATAAGGGTAAAAGAGGAGACTCAGTTTCAGAGGAAATCATACCCTATTCCAGTTAAATATAAAACCGAAGTAGACAGTCAAATACAACAGATGGAACAGTGGAGAATCATAAGAAAACAACAGTCTCCTTATATAAACCTTCTGGTAATTGTAAAAAAAAGACTGCTACATGAGGGAATATTTAGACGTGCAACAGTTAAACACTATTACTATACTAGACAGAGATGTACCACCTCATATAACAGATTTGTTGTTAGAATTTCATGAAAAGAAATACTTCTCGTCTGTCAACTTGACCTCGAGTTACTGGCAGATTCCACTTCATAAAGAAGATCAAAAGTATACCGCATTTAGATATGAGGGATATACATATGTGTTTAAATGTGTGCCGTTCGGGCTGATAAATAGCGGATCCAGTTTGTTACACTGTTTAGATCAGGTATTATTGGGCAGGGTGAAACAGTTTATTGTATATTATATGGATGATGTTGTAATAGATTCATGTTCATCTCAAGAACATTTAGAAAATTTATCTGTGTTTTTACAGGAGTGTCAAAAGAAAAACATTATGATCAATTTAAAAAAAGTAACATTTTACAAAATGAAATTTTATTTTTAGGTCATCTTGTTTGCACACAAGGTGTAAGCCTGCATCCTGATAAAATTGAAGCAACAAACAATTTCCCTCAACCTAAGAATAGGAAACAAATAAGATCATTTATTGGCATATGTAGCTTTTATCTGAGATTCTACGAGAATTTTTCCGGAGACATGGAAGCGCTTATACAACTGCTTAGAAATAGAAGTCGATGGGAGTGGGGTGAAAAACAATGTGAAGCATTCAAAATGATTAAAGAAAACTTTCTAAAGGTTGTTACACTCACTTATCCTGATTTTAAAAAACCTTTAATGCTACAAATGGATAACAATAAAGTCGGGTTGGGGTCCATTCTATTTCAAGAAAATGAAGAAAAAAATCGGAAGTTCTTTATTTTTTAAGTAGAACTCTAAATCAAGCAGAAATAAATTATACAGCTACTGAAAGGGAAGCACTGGCCATAATTTGGGCATTAAACAAACTCAAACATTTACTACTAGGATCGGAGATCATCATTATTACAGATCATAAGAGTTTGGAGTTTATTAACAAGTGTTATCAGTGTTATTTAACAAATGATAGACTTATAAGGTGGGCTTTATATCTTCAAAAGGTTCAATTACCAGGTAGTACATTGCTCAGGAAAAGAAAATATAGTGCCCGATGTTCAGAGTAGAAATCCGGCTCCAGACAAAGGTCAGAACCTAACACTAGAGAGAGCCCGATTAACCCCACTCATGATGGATTCCGATAAAGCGATGGAAAGGGATATGAAGAGAATAAAGTTTTTCCAGGCCTCTGATTTTACATGAAAAAAACTAATACAAGGCTGGAATAATATCAAACAGACAGGAAACCATGTATGAGATAATAATAAATTACATCGATATAGAATGATGAACGGGACACTGATGTTTCAGGTCAAGCGAGGAATAGATTGCTGGAAAATAGTTATACCTGACAATAAGGGAACACTTGATAAGTTATGTACATAGGACATACGGACATTATGGGTCGCTTAAGATAAATAAACTCATGCAAAGATGGTACTATTTGCCAAATATGTACCGGTCTGTTGTGGACATGATACAGAAATGCCACAAATGTCAACAGAGTAAACCCGCGAATAAGAATTATGCAGGAATACTTACTCCTATCATACCGAAAAACCCAAATGAGTTATTGGCCATCGATTTCTATGGTCCTATGCCTTCATTTTGTCAATCCAGGTATATTTTGGTGACATATGATATTTTTTCAAAGATAGTACAAGCATACCCTTTGCATAAAGCTGACACGAAATCATCAATCGCTGCACTGAGAGACAAACAGTTTATGCAGGTGGGCAAACCTAGCACAGTTTTGAGTGATCATGGTACTCTTTTATGACAAATGAATGGAAAACTTGGCTTCAGCAGGAGAATATACATCATATTTTAACCTGCATTAGAAACCCTCAATCTAACCCTTGTGAAAGGATTAGGAAAGAATTGGGGAGTTTATTTTGAGATCATTTGAATGGAAACCATAAGCAGTGGTTTAATGTACTTCCATGAATGATAAAAATTATAAATTGTACTTACCATGAGTCCAACGGCCTGGCCCCTGAAAGACTACATTATGGCCAGATTGAACTGTCTCTTCTCAAGTATCCGGTACCTTCAAAAAAGGGAATAGTTAATGTGGAAAACGATCGACGTCATGCTATAGAACAGTTAAAAAAGAAAGCTGAACAGAGAAAAAAAGGGAATGTATATCCAGGGCATTTTGAGATGGGGAGAATGGGTTTATGTCAAAACTCAGCCAGTGAGCTGGATGAGTGAGAAGCAATATAAGAAATTTTTTCCTTTGTTTGAAGGTCCATACAAAATTGTTCAAAAATGTGGACCTAATGCATTTGTAGTGTTAGAAAAAAGAGGGAAGAAAAGGGACTTATAATGCAAGGTGTTTGAAGCCTTGTAAAAAAGGGAGTAATTAAAGTTATTTTTTACATTTTTTTTCCGGAAGAGATGCAATGAGCCGATAATTTTGAGCGGCTCATGTTATATACTTTATATATGTAAAAATCACGTATATACACATATATATTAGGCATATAATAATAAATAAATGCTTTGTATATATAAAGTTTTTTTTGCAGTATTATTTATTAGTTTATATATATATATATATATATATATACTATATATATATATATATATATATATATATATAGTGGGCTTTTGGCATTATTTATTGTTTTATTTGTAATGAGATTTTAAAAGAACAGAATAGAAAGAAAAAAAGGACAAAATGGTAGATTAGTTTTTTTCTTTTAATTGGATTGAGATTACATTGAAACTGATATTAATTAAAGAAATTTTGTTTTTTTAAACAATTTCGTAATTAAATTTTCTGATCTAAAAAGGTGGGGGAAAGAGAGAAAAGAATTTAATTAATTCTATTGTCGTGGCTTCTAGTTATCTGGTGTTAAAAAAAAACTAAAAAAATTAAAGAAATGCATGCACTGGCTGGGAACGTGATCAGATAAAAAGACAATGGAAAATGACTATAAATAAGAGACAAACTTATTGTTTAATTAATTATTTTTTTTTTATAAAAGAAGAGAGCTGATTTTTAAAAATAAAAATGTTAGAAGGCTAAACAACTAAAGTCTGTCCCCCAGCTGGGGCACTAGCCAAATCCTGGATTTCATCACTGAGAAACCACCGAAGAAAAAGCAAAGTTAGCCGGATGGACAAAATTCATTATAGTGAATCAACTCCCAAAGGATCCCAAGGAATGCGTATGGACACTGATCGATCAGGTTAATATAAACTTTGCTTTTTGCTTGAACTATTGATTGCTAAATTTAAAAACACATCTAATTGGGATTATATTTAATCAGCCACAAACTATAAGTTGCGACAATAGAAAGTTTTTTTTATATATGCATATATTTATAATGCTTATGTTTACTTTGTCCCATTTAGTATTATTTGAAATTCGTAATTTATTTTTATTTGTATTTGAATTTTTCTTTAAAGAGGGTTTTCAACTAACTTTAGATAGGATTAAAGACTATAGAGGAGATTAAAAACAGAAATGATTTAAGAAAGCAAATGAAAAGTTTAAGAGTGGGGTAAATATTGAAAGAGAGGGGTAGGGGTTCAGAGTAATTACTGTCTCCTAATAGTAAGCCGCTTAGCCTCTGCACTGGTCAAGATTCATACCAGTCTGGGATGCTTATATATATAAGTAAAAGCACATGTTCCTTCGAGAATGAAAAATATATTACTCTTCACCTGTGTTGTTTTTTTTATTCATAAAAAAAAAAGAAAAAGGACGATAATGTTAGTCGGGTTAAGTCTATAGAAAAGAGGAAGGTAGAGGGGGTAATTATAAATTATTTGTCTCTATCAATAGTCTTGAATAAAAGAAAGGTATAAAAAAAGGGATTTTTATAATAAAACATTTTATTATTTGAAACATATGTAAGTGTTCGCGTTTATTTCTTTAGCATTTATATGTAATAATAAAACATATGACTGTAGCATATACATGCATATATATAAAGAAAAAAGGGATTGCAAGGGTGATTAGCTGAATGTGTCATATGTATAAAAATTAACAGCCGCGATATAAGATTCTTCTAATTTTGTGGCTCCAGATTATTTACTGGTGGTGCCCTCATATGATATGATTTCAGCTGTAAGTAAAATCTTTGATTTTTGGCCTACAAACTTTTATATGAAGTGTAATGGCACAATATATATATATATATATATATATATATATATATATATATATATATATTGTGGCACTTACGAAAAAGCACTCCACATGAAATTTTTGTCTGAAAATTATCAAAAAATAAAAAATTCTCATAAAACAACATAATGTTTTAAACTTGATTAATAAGTAATAAAATCAATAAGCTGTCCATAAATAAGTGGATGAAAAACAAAGAAAAACATTTTGTTTAAGATAAATAAATTTATAAAAGTCTAAAGAGTTTTTATTATTATTAGTTTAAAACAAAATCCAGTTTGTTAAAATGAATTAGTCTATAAAAGTGTAAAGAGTTATTCATATAAGTCAAAAATTTAATAAAAGAAGTTTAAAGAGTTTTTTTTTTTAAAAAAGTTTGCTAAAAATCAATTAAATCATAGTTTTACATATTAAGAAGTAATTGGAAGGGGAATAGAAATTAACTTAAAAATTTTAAAAAGCAAATAAAAGTTAAAGTATGACAGTTGTTGTTTAAAATTAAAGGTACCCTATTTTTTGTGTAAACTATTTAAAAAGAAAGTAATCTTAAAACCTAAATAATAAGTTGATTTTAGAAATATATATGTGTGTAAATAATGAATGGATTTTAAATATAGTAGAATGTGTGCTTTTTGATAAAATAAATATGTGCATGTTAAATATTAAAGCATAAATGAAAGTTATAAGTTAAAAGAAATTCCCTCAAGATTGTATATACTAAAAGTTACATAAAAGAACAGAATTTAGCAATGGCTACTACTTAAATATCCACACAAAACAACAAATTAGCAATGGCTACCAACTGACAACAGGATTAAAATCTTATCAGGGGAATGCAATCAAAAACAGTGGAGAAATTTGAACAACAGATATAGCTAGTGGACATAAAAACCAATTAACAAAGTGACAACAGGTCACCACATAAATAGTCTGGTTTTTCATTGATCAATCAGTTGAGTTCAATCTATCAGTTAAATTAGTCAATCAGTCATCAATCAGTGAGTTTATCATGTATCCTGAATCAGTGTTTTCCAGGACTATGAAGTGCTAACAGACACTGGAATCATATGACTTTGCTCTAACCCTTAGTCTAATGGAAGATTAGCAATTTACCCAGAAAAAGTGATGCCTGTCTAATAACTGAAAAAACCACTAGGAATATCTAACTATCTTAAAGAATAGTGTCAAGAAGTTGTAAGCAAAAAAACCTCCACAAAACCTTGAATCCAACCAGTTGGAAAATTTACACCTGAAGGAACAAACAGAAGAATTTAATATCCAAAATTGTATATGTAATGAACTTTTCTAATTTCATTTCTGATAATAATGTAGACATTGCTAACCTTGAAACCTCCTAGAGTCAGTTAATGAATGCAGTCTATAGCATGCATAAAGAACTATTGATGTGCATGTTTTAAAAATGTCTTGT
This sequence comes from Epiperipatus broadwayi, assembly GCA_028023455.1. Lineage (NCBI taxonomy): Eukaryota > Metazoa > Onychophora > Udeonychophora > Euonychophora > Peripatidae > Epiperipatus > Epiperipatus broadwayi. Next base: position 749,753 of record JAQFVV010006361.1, on the reverse strand, counting down.
ATTATTTAATGCTTTTGTTATACTATATTGTAGTATATGAATTCAGAGTGTGTGGGTAGTCATTATATAAAAATACCATTGTTTATGTTAGTTAAGATTTATGAATGTATTTAAAATTAGAATAATAATTTTTTTGTTAAAATAAATTATCTTTAAATGTAATATGTGTTGGTCAATTCTTTTACCACTAATTGAAGCAACAATTTGTCATTGTATTACTTTTGATTTTGCTAGTTGGGATATCTTAGGCATTGAATTAGTTTGCCAATTACTTAAAATGCATCATTTATCTTTGAGTAACTGAGTGGTACCCAGGATTTACTCTGAAACAAAAAAGTGCTTTGAATGATAGAAACAAAAAAGTGCTTTGAATAATAGGTGTTGAATTTTTGCGGCTGAGAAGGTCTGTGCCCTTCAAACATGGTCCCAGTTATATATATATATATATATATATATATATATATATATATATATATATATATATGGCTTGGACACAGGTGCCCTCTGGGCATTATTCTTCTTTGCCTGAGGGGCTATGGTGGCACAATATTTATATTGCCCTTGTATAGATCAAATATATAAGTTATAATTGTATCATATTGTAAGAGTAAAATATGTTCATTCACGCAACAAAATCTAGAACTCGGATAAATCATCCTAAGGCAGACCAGTTTTACAGTGGTGGAAGCCATGACTCTGGCCTAACCCTAGTTCCTCTACCATTGCTCAGAGATTTACTACCTTGTGGATGACACAGTTGAGGCCACAGCAGTATTTCCCTTCTTCACGTGCAGGCAGTAGAACAACAGGAGAACAAAAGACTATGGTATTTCAGCATTTTAGTGAGTATATGTATATAGATATCATGTGGCTAAGATATTTATGAATTAAACAATAAACTAATTATCAATAACTAATCATAATTAATTATTAAAGTATGAAATGATTTTGAGTCAGTGAACAAGATTAAGATGTACATCCAATTTAAGTTTAAATTCAATTTAATAAAAGTTAAGTTTTGAAATCACAAATAAATAATATTACAAGGTTTAAATGGTTTTCTCTCACACAGGTAGTTAAAGGATGTTTACATTAAATTTGGGTTCACACACAAGTGATGGGTTTTAGAGATAATTTTAGGAATGGGTTATATAACTTGGTCTACATATATGTTTGGTATATGAAATCACTCTCAAGTGATTATAAACTTTAGGTTACAATTCAAATTACAAAGTATGCACTTCCGGTTTATATATAGCATTAAATCACACACAGGTGATTATGATTTCTAAGTTACAAATTAGTTTACTTAACTATATTTTCGAATCTATCACTCACAGGTGATTAAATAATAATACATGTAGATTTTATACTTTTATGAGCAATAATATTAAATTTACAACTAAATGACTTTGCTCATAGTTATCTATGCCTAGTTTATGCTATTTAATTGAGTATAGATCTGCTTTAATAATTAGTGGAAGTGATAATAATAAATTATAAAGAACATAGTATTTAATATAAGCATGAATAACTAATGTACTCTCTATATAGATAATTTGCCTATCAATCTGGATTCGAATTCAGATCAATACTGAAATAATAATAAAAAAGGCAGGATGACTGATTATGAGCAGCCAGAATTCAGATACCTTTGCATATATAAAACATATAACTCTGGGTCCCTGCATCTCATATATGTACCTTTTTCATGGGATTCTTATCAAGTAATGGTTCTCTTCAACCGAAATCATTACTATGAATTAGGAGGCCTTTAGTCTAGATGATTGAGCAATTTATTTAAGTGGGACTCTTACACTCTGTGTGAGTTTCATGCTCCATTACTAAGAATACAGAATGGGCGGCACATACCAATCTCATCTGAAAAAGATAATTGCCCGAACTAAGTATATTGGTGTAGCCCTAAAACATATGCTCAGTAAAGAAATACAGCAACAAATGAGTTATGCCATAGTGTTTCCAAAGGACACATATGCACCACTGACAACATAATCATGTACTAAAAATTAAGATGCTAATTCTAGTTTCCTTCATTATACTATTAAAGAAAATTTATGAATCCAAGTTATAAGGCTACCTATATAGGCTTTTATTGATTTAAAGAAGACTACAGCATAGTAAGAGGAAATTACAATATAAAACTATTAGATTTATGCTGCATTTTATCACAACTAGATATCATTTAAATATCATATTTAAAACCAAATCTGTCTGATATATCTACAATTATATTTCAATCAAAATATTTTATTCATTTCAAAATGGGGTTTTTAGTTTGTGCATTAATCTACGCAATATTACACATATATAGGTGAGAATCTAGATTTACTTCTCACTAATGACTTAATAACGAATAAAACCTGGTTTTGGATACATATGGCATAAACAATAAAATGGGTAAAATTTAATAAGATTTGGCATAGATTTAGGAAATGCAATATATAAGTAATATAAGATTTTATGCAAGTGAAATCTGAAATTTAGCTTTCACATATTTTAAAAGAAGTTTCTGTAGTGTATTTGAAATTTTGATTGATTTAGTTTAAAAGTTAGAAATTGTTTATAATTAACGAAAGCAATTATTATTGCTACTTAATATATATATATATATATATATATATATATATAGCAATAATAAAATTCTCAGATATATATATATATATATATATATATATATATATATCTGAGAATTTTGATTATTGTTTTAAAACAGATTATGTAATAAAAGTTGTTAAACATTGAATATAAATGATTTTAAACAAATTAAATTAAATACATAACACTAAATCAATCATACATAAGTAAACCAAGACATAAGATATTCAAACTAATAAAGTAAATATTTTTATCAAATTAATATGCAATTCAGAAAATTAGGTAGGGAGACAAATTAAATTTGGAACTACTGTGGAAATAAATCTAGAAAAACTTAGGAATAATTCAGGCTAGATTTTGAACAAAAGCAAGGAAAATAAAATTACATTTAGAACAAGTTTAGTTACATTATTATTATAATTATTATGGCCATTACTTTAGAATTAGCTTGCATTTTAGATTTGAGTTTAGTCAAAGATTGAAATTTGATAGAATGATTACCATTATTTTCACTTCTGCTGCAGGTTCTCTCATTCTTAGGACATCTTTAGGTGGTTACAGCTGTTTCTTCATCTTCTTTCGCATCAGGTAGCTTCTCATCAGGGTGAAAAGACAAGATTTTGGGCCTCTTACCCCAACATAATAATTATTAATCTCTTCAGTACTTTATTAAAATTAGAAAATGCATGAGGGTCCCTTATGATGACTGTTGTAGCTTATATATCACTACCCCGCTCTCTTTTGTTATATTATTTTTTAGACAAGTTTTTCTATCTTGTTTGCTTATTGCCAGTAATCACGGAAGCCTGCTGTGTCAAACTTTTAATTAGGTCAAATTAACCTCCATGACATGCTGTAATTTGTGCAATCTTTTATTTTAATTCCAATTTTAATTCTAAATATAAATTTGGTCAATCTTATATCGGGAAAGATTAACTCTTCTGGCATTGCTTTGGCTAAAAAAACAAATCTAACATTTGTGAAAAACATTTTGTTATATATGTAACTCAACTGTTTTAATTTACTGATATATGCAAAATTATATAATTTCAAATATTACTAATTTACTAAATATTTCAAAATAAAGAAATCTTAATGTTTTAAATCCTAATAACATTAATATTCTAGCATATATGCAGTCTAAAGTTACACATACAACTCATTTTTCATTTAATTATTATTAAAATTATGTATGTGTGTATCTTAAAGATTTATGTCTTTATAAATGCACATTTCTCTCTATATGTAAATATATATGCACACATACTTATTTAAGTTTAAATTTAGGTGGGTTTTTATGGTATTATTAATAAGATATACGAGAATTTGGTGGTGTTTATATATAACAGAGTACTTATATATAACAGAGTACTACTATAGCATATAGTAGGTGAAACAGTTGGATTGTACAAGCTGACTATTTCAATATTTTGTATACAAGTTTATATATTTCATAATGTTATATTTATTAGTTAAAGTAAATAGATTTGTTTGCTCCAACAGTGATCTATATAAACACACCACCTTGTTCAAACATAAGTATAAGATCTTTACTAAACATAATGTAATTAGAAGGAACTCAAACTCAGATTTTCAAGCTCTGTATAGCCATGCACTCCATTTTATACAACTGATACACATGGCTACATATACATGAAATAGGCAAATGTTCTCCAATATACATATTTCATGCTTAACCAGTACTCATAAGTTTATCCAGATTGCCATCTACAAACACATTACAATCTGTGCTCAGTTTATCTTAAGATAGAAAATATTCAAACTTTAATGGACAAGTTTCAATCTTCTCCACCTCCCAACTCTTCAGCCATCCATATCATTGAAAATCTTATGATGGAACACTCAAAGCCATTGCTAATGCCAATATCGTTGTCATATCCATGTTGAATTTGTCACTTTGATCCCTCACATATAAGATCTTAATATGTCCATTTAAATATACAGAAAAGGAAAGCAGAATACAGGCTGAATATCTAATATTCATATACAAGTATATTATCTATACTATTACAATGAACTTGAACTCAGAGTTTCAAACTCCTTACAGCTATGCACTCCATCTTCTACAAGCAGTACACATGACTACATAAATGTGAAAAAGAGAAATATTCTTTAAAATACATATTTCATGTTGAACTAGTACTCACCAATTAGTCCAGATCACTATCTCTGACACATATATACAGTCAGTGCTCAGTTTATATTAAGAGAGCAAATGTTCAAACTTTAATGGACAAACTTCAATTTTCTTCATTCTACAACTCTTCAGCCATCCATATCATTGAAAATCCAATGGTGGAACATTCAAAGCTCTTGCTGATGACAATATTTTTGTCATATCCATGTTGACATTAAGACATTCTGATCTTTCAGATATACAATCTTAAGATGTCCATTTAAAAATGAGCAGAATACTGATTGATTCTGTAATATTCAAATATAAGTACATTGTCTATACTAAACTCAATGTAATTATAAGGGAACTTGAACTCAGACTTTCAACTTCTCCACAGTTATGCACTCCATCTTTATACAAGGCCACTGCCATGATAAACCAATGGATACTTGACTGTTTCACTTTTGGAAGATACATCATTAGATCATCCTTCATATGTGTTGACCATATTAAGAATGCACAGCTTGGCCAACACCATCACAGAATATTGGTCAATTTACCAATCTTTATGGCTCAATCACTTATGTGATGTTTATTCAAATCATCAAACAGGACTTACAATGCATAAACTACAATTTCCACATAATTGACTTCATCACCAATTGTTTAATGTGGATCCATGCAGACAGTTGCCAGTTTAAATAATATATATTACAAAATGGAAAATGGCTGGCTCATGGGACATTCCACCATCAGTATCATATCAAGTATATTACTCAGTATAGCTGAAGAAAGTATGCATCAAGCCATCTGATCCTCATTAATCTATCTGTTTTACATGGATGCCATTTTCATCTGCACTTCTGACTCTATAATGCCTCAAGTCCAGCAAAAACTATCTCACCAAATGTACTAGATACCTAAATCTCCACACCCAATGCCACCAAGATGCTTTGGATTACAAAATGGTTATCAAGACAATTCACAACCACAGCTTCATTCATCCTGAGTCACATACTCAACATTCCCATAAACTTGCCAGACTTAAGAAATTCTTGTGTTGTAACTAACACATATGAAAGAACAAATCAGCAACTATCTTCCAGAACTGCATAGCATTGGATACAAAAACTCATTGCTACTACAAACAGTCAGGAATTTTTATAATAAAATATGACACCTCTTCATATGCTTGATGAAAAATCTTAGATCCCCATTTTCTATACATTTTCCATAACCTGTCACATCACTAAAGTTATTAACACTATACATCAAATAGCTCTGCACACTGAAATCTCTCTCCACCTCCTTCTTAATAACTCTAAGAATGCCTTGCCTTTTGGCCTAACAATGCCATGATCCCACTAACCTCTCCATCTATTATGGTGAATCTTGGGAAAAACTTATTTACAAGAATATCTCAATATATCTATACAATAAAGCTGGTGTAAACACAAAAACCCACTTTATATTTTTAGAATATTTTTCTGCAACTGGCCAACCTTTTGCTCCCACTTACATTAATATTGTATGCACCAACTGCAATGGTGCAAAGCAAAAGATTAAGGAAATGTGGCATATATTATTACTAGCATGCCGTTAATAGGGAGGAAACTTGCTCCCCATCTTGAAAAAATTGCCTATTCACAATGAATAGCATTCATATCTAAATTTATGTAAACTAACACAAATCTTCTAAATATACACCCACTCTCTTTTTACAGTCGTTTCATCTATGAATTGTATTAGTTAAAAGCTGGTGAAGCCTAGTTTTTTAAAATTACTTTTTGTTAAAGGTTTTCTCTGTACATGTGCATTTACATTAATCAAGATAAAGCTGTCTCCTATCATGACCACATTTATGTGAAAGAGATGATATCATCTCCAATATATGTATTTTGTGTTGAACTAGCACTCATCAGTTGACCAAATTACTATCTTCCACACATATACAATTAATACTCAATTTATATTAAGACAGTAAATCTTTAAACTTTAGTGGCCAACCTTCAATATTTTCCACCCTCCAACTTTTCAGCCATTCATGTCACTGAAAATACAATAATAAAGCAAGGGAAATAATGTGTTCCTTCATCAGATTTTTAATAATATGGATGGCTCAAGAGTTGAAGGTAGAGAAGATTAAAGATTGTTCATGAAAGTTTAAAGATTTGCTTAATGTAAACCAATAACTGATTGCATGCATGTGTGGATATGGTGATCTTGACTAACTAATGAGTGATGATTCAGCACAAAAAATATTTATTGGAAATCATTTATCTTTTTCACATGTAAGTAGTCATATGTATCAATTGTATAAGAAGAAATGCATAGCTGTAGGGAGATTGAAAGTAATATATAGACGGTGAAGACATATGAATCATTGATAGTTTTTTCTTTGTGGATTATTTATGAGCATGTAAATATTATAAATATTTAGCTACCAAAAATTCATGATAGACTCACACTTAAAAGCAAAACCTTAAAAAGTTAGCAAATGATTTTTAGACATTGGGTACTTATAAATTAAACGTGAACATCAAAATTGTTCAAGCAATGAGAAATAAAGTATTAAAGCTTATGTATTTATATACAATTATAAAGGAAATGGAATTCAATAATCATTTTATTTGATAACAGCATATGGATATAATACTGTTCTCCCAAAAGTAAACCCTACTGACAGGTCCTCACCATGCAGGGTATCATGATTTTCCCTAATCACCTGTTTTATAAAGCAATTCATTACAATAACAAACACTACATTTAACTCTAAAATCATGCTCTGGCAAGCATATGCTATCCTTACTCAACCATACAACCCATAGTCAACACACTGTATAGCAATAACTAGAAGCTTATAACAAATGTTAAAAGATGAAATCTTAAAGCCGGATATATACATCAGCATAGATCCTTTTGTGGTCTATGCCTGCATAGAGAAAATATAACTGAATACTTCACCAACCATTGTACAAAGCTAAATTCAATTCATCTCATCATATTCTCCAATACTAGAATAAACTTTAAGCTTATTATGCCATTTAAAAGACAGTATCAACAAAAAAACCTTTCCAATAATAAGACTCTCAATCTTCCTGATCTATACCATTTGGGTCATCTGTTGCAAGATTGTAATGGAATGGCCACAACCAGATGAATCTATATTCTTCATTAAAACTCTCAGTAAGATTAAAAAGAGAGATGAGTGGCTGGCATCACTAAAATGTTTGAGGACACCTGGATTCTATTTTTTCTAACCACATAATGCAGCATAATGGAAGACCATTCAGCAGTTGAAACTAACCAAAGAAAGTATTGAGTAATATTCCTAGATCTGAGTGACTTTGTAACAACCAAAAAAAAAATAAACAGTTAAATGCAATAAGGAAGAAAAGAGCATTACATAATGAACAACATGGGCTATATACTACAGAATAGCTGACAATGCCTCAAGAGATATCAATTAATTCTTCAAGACTGACAATTGGTATATACTTAGTGTTGTATAATTAATGTATTCATTAGAAGTAATAAAATATTATTGAAACAAACTCTTTGATTTTGTAATTATTTTGTTTTATAAAAATAGTTTTCAAAACAAGTTTATATGCCACACAAAGAATAAGATTTTTTTCACATTGGCTAAAAAATTAAACATGGTTAAAAATAGTTATCTAATTACTAAACTCTGTAAATTAAATCTATAATGATAAGACAATATTAAAAGAAGATATATGGTAAATGATCAGTTTCTAATGAACTAATAACAATATGTTTATATATAAAAATATAAAACTTTACAGATCCTTAGTTAAAAAATAAAAAAAAAAGAATTATATATGAGAATATTAATAAAAATATAGGATTATCATAAATTTAAGAAAATAAAATCATATCAGTGAAATATCAGAGATAATAAACATCTTTTTTTTTTGGTCTATTTATCACCAGCAACGAACGATACAGGAATCTGGAATACTTGCAAATAGATACAGAGCAATAAGAAAATTTGAAACTTATTTTCAAATCAAAAACTTATCTTCTAGGACTCTTGGTATATGTAAAAACTTGAATACTAAAAAGACAGAAAATATTGATTGTTTTGAGATATATTGTTTGTGATAATTTTTAAAAATGTCATGGAAAGCAAAGAAAATAGACAAAAGGATAGTCTATCAGATTGTATGTTAACTTTTTTAAAATTGTCTATCTAACTGAAAAGAATAAGTGCATGGAAGAGACTGAAATGAAGAATAAAACTATTTATGCTATCAATGAAGTTTTATGATCACTTCTGCATTCTACTGTGTAATTCTAATAACTGAACTTTTTAAAATATAACAACACATTCTAGTATCAATGGTTTTTATAACATTAAATGTGAATTTAGGAGTATTATTAAAATCAGATTAGAAATAATAATTTGTTTTAAATTTCATATATGATTTTATCATTTCTAATGAAAATTATACATAAAGCTTTTAAATTTTAGCTCTTATTTCCTATTTTTGCAAGGTTCTCATCCTACTACTTTAATTTTACAATATTTATCAAATAAAAAATATATGCATATAAAGTTATGATATTGCTATAGGCAATGGGAGAAGCACTTCGGTTGCACCCTCCAACAGTCACTGGAGGAATTTTGGGAAATTGTAGGATTCTCAGAAATTAAAGTTATATATATATATATATATATATATATATATATATATATATATATATATATATATATATATATATATATATATATATATATATATATATATATATATATGCATTCACTTATGGAAATATATCATCCTTGATTTAAAAAAAGAATGACATACTTATGTCTACCATACAACAAAATTAGTAGCATTCCAATTAGTTTAACTGGTAGTTATCATTCTAGATAAAATTCACTCGGTGAAAAAAAAAAGAAAACTTAAAATTATTTTCTAAATTATGTGCTTCATTAAATGGTTTAGGGAGTTCGCCAAAAAATTCTAAGAAAAATGAATGCAAATAAAAATAGGTTGAGCTCCTCAACTACATGATATGCATATTATCAATGCATGGAGTATTTTTTTTAATCTCGCATTAAAAATTAATATCTCAGAAAGACAGTTTTTAATGTTTGAGTTATTTTTATGAATATCTGATATCTAGAGGTTTTCATCTAGAAAATGATATCACCTTCAAATTATATTAGCAATTGGAATAATGTAAAGACAAGCTTTTAATGTCACAAGTTATATATTTTATTAAAAAATTTCAAATTTTAACTAAAAATATAATATAAACTTAATCGTGGAATCCTAATTTATAATACTCATAAAATATATATTCAAAATGACAAATAGTATTAAATTAGTTTAGTTGGCATTTTTATTACTATTTGGATGAAACATAAAACACAATTCAAATAATAAACATAAAACACAATTCAAATAATCCGCAAGACAATAATGAAGCCACACAACAATTTGATTGAGTTGATGGGGGAGTTGAATGAGGCATCAGACACAGGAATGTTTATACATGAGCCATCAAACAGTTCTCATGACCAACTCAATAATCATCAGCTTTATACTGAAACAGTTACCAAATTCAATGAAGCCATGCCACAAGGATTACTAAAATCTTTTGCTATCTTCAATGATGAAGTCTTACTCATTCTGTACACTACAGACCACTTACTAAGATTATTCCCTTTTCCAACCAGTAAACTCTTCGACCTGCTAAAAGCCCAAGATCTCTGGAAAGTGATTCAAAGGGTATCATATCACCCCAACCCTCGTTATATAATCCTCTAGTTTACAAACATCATGGCAAAACAAGCTTTTAAAAACAAATATAGGATACTTGATAACAGATACCTAATTACCATCAATCCAAACATAGTCCATGACACTTCAATAAGTGGCAGGGTAAAAAATTATGGTTTGGGATTCAATATTTCTGACTTACAAAACTTTCTAATGCCTTATGGGCAAGTCACTTCTTTTAAATATCTTAGGGTCCCTGGAATACAAGAAGAAGTTCCGCAAAACAGCACTCTTTCGAATTACATTAAAAAAAAGGAATAGTGCCATTAGATATCCCCCCCACAATCCATATTGGAAGAGTGCCTCTTTTCATCTCATTCTGGGGAGTAGAATCACAATGTTTCGAATGCAAGAAGATGGGACACCTGCTGCGCAACTGCCCATCCAGACAATGCACCTCTTGCGGTACCTTTGCGGGTCGGTCACATCAGTGTGGTTCAAAAGAAGAGCATATACAAGAACAGCAAAACATGCAACAGACAAAACCCAAAATAGAACATAATCATGATATAAATTTAGAGCATGAGACTTCTATCAAGCTGAAAACATATAATCAGTCAACAAATGATTCTCATCAAAACAACATAAAAGATCAAAACCAATGCCAAGAAACCAACCCACAGGGATGCCACCAAACACATCAAAACAAGACAAGCAAAACTTATTTCTCTTCAACAGACACTTGTTCTGACTTTGAGCAAGAAAAACGGATGCTGAAACTAGGCAAGAAGAAACTGCAAGCCTCACAGAGTCTGGGCCTGACCATGTCCCTAAACCCTTCACCACACCATGCAAAAGGAAAAAGCGCCACAACAGAAACACACAATCCACCACCTTTGTTCACAACAATAACAATAGCGGAAATATCGATTCAAATGAGACCACCTCAACCTCTGATGACATACAGTGCAATGCCAGTCCCAACTATAAAAAATGGAAAGATGAATCCCTAATATCAGATAATGACAATACATCAAACTCATATCATACCCAATCTGAAGCTAATACCTCTGGGCAAATAGTCCCCCAAGATTTAACCTTATGGATCCAATCAACTGATCCTGAAGTCTGCCTAACGCAAAAAGACTACCAGCTCACTGCAAGTATTCTAGCTAATGAACAAGAAACCAAGCAACCTACTTCAAAATGTCATTCACAATAACGTCACTCAACGTCAGGGGGCTTAACTCCAAAGACAGGGCATTTGCTATCTCACATTGGTTCAAACTCCAAAAACCAGATATACTTTGCTTATCAGAAACTAGGCTTCACCTTCACACAGACCCCACGATAATAAAAACTATTGAGAGCTTTGGTTACTTTATTTACTCTTTCTCCATATCAGCTACCGCTGGGGTTGCTCTCATCATCAATAGAAATTCAATTATTGACTTCTTCAAAATCCTGTACATAGATACCAATTGCATTATTGCTACTATAGAAATCCAGGGTTTTCTGTTCACTCTTATCAATGTGTATCTGGTTAAAGATGAACAAATAGTACACAAAGTTATACATAATATAAACATAGCAATTAGATTGAACCCTAGCCCAGTTATCTGGCTTGGTGATTTCAACCACACTTTTGACAATTTTGAGAAAAAATATTTAAAGATGGTTGCTAGAAACATACACAGTGGGAAAGCACTCTTTCATGAAGGAGCCTTCTCTTTCTAAAGAGCCTTCTCTTTCTATACCAGAAGTACTCACTCGCTCATAGACCTCATATTCTACTCTCCTGAAATGATCTCGTTCATAGATACACAGCTCTGGCCTATTGCCTTTTCAGATCATCTCGCTGTTCAAGCTACCATCAAATTGCAACCACAACTTCATACATCAACCAACCTCCCCGGACGATGAGATTACTCAGCAGGCACAATGTGCCCCCCCCAATTAATCTCAGATATATACATCACATTTCAAAAACAGAAGATATGGAATCTACCAGCATTACAAGGATGGAGTACATTTATAACCACAACACAAAAGTTTATTAACCAATACAATAGATACCAGAAAGGGCCATTAAGATTACTTTCAGAACTTGATCGGATTACATCTGAACTGAAAAGCATCCAAGTTACAGAACACAACATCCCACAAATTCTACTCCTAAAACATACATATAAACAAACCAGAATGACTCTTGTGGAATATTTTCATATTAAGCGAGCATGCAATTATCTGGAACAACAAGATTGTTGGACTCCAGGTTATATCAGATGGGCCCTCGGGTCAGGAAAAAGAAATCACACCCCCTCCTCTTTGTGCCTTGACAGTATTACTTACTCTGGCATCAGTATGCTTAACAAAATTAGGGATTATTATTCCACCAAACTGCAGCCCATTGGAACTGTTGCCAGATGACACAAATTTGTGAAAGACTCAAATAACTCTCACAGCATTACTGAAGCTGATATCATCTCCAAAATTAAAAGCCTGCCTGAACACACTCATCCCGGCATGCACGGAATTTCTAGATTTCTTCTGTTACACTTGGAAAAATTTACCATACATGTTACAAGGGGAATCATTGATCTCTTAGCCACTGATAGCCTACATCTTCCAGGGATCTATCCTATATCAGTGGTCCCTTTCATAAAAAAGAAAGATTTACCTGTAGACTTAAATAACATTAGGCCAATATCCATGGTTCCTCTCCTAATCAAAATTATCGAAAGCATTATAAAAGATAAAATTCAAGAGAAAATCATATCAAAACTTTCCAGGCATCAATATGCTAAGAGGGGATCATCGACTGGTGATGCTGTAAGCTGATTTCGACTCCTCGTTGATCATATCCATAGAACAAAACAATCCCGGCCAGTCGCAGTCCAACTAGACTTTGCCAGGGCTTTTGACCCTGTCCAAATAGATGTACTACTTGGTGAACTAGAGGCTCTTCATGTTCCTTTGGCATACATTCAGATCATAGAGAATCTCCTAGCAAATCAAGAGATTTTTTTCTCTAAATGGGAGAATTGCCCCTGGGTTCAAACCCTGCATCTCCATTCCCCAGGGCTCCCCATTAAGTGCTCTCCTCTTCATGATCTATATAAATCCCTTGCTTTTGAGCATTGAGGATGCACTGCCTGGGATCTCCATCCCTCTTCTTAATGAAAACATCTCCCACATCTCCTACATGGATGATATAGTGGTGTTTCTTAAATCACATGAAGAAATAAACATTCTTGAAAGCCTATTACAGCACTATGCTCAGACGCATGGGCTTATCATTAACAGGAACAAATCGGCAATTTGGAATATCAAAACAGCTAACAGGATAACAGGTTCATTACAAGCTATGCCTCAGCCTTTCTTGGGATTCAATATGTCACTATTCCCTACAGCAATGAGGATGGAAACACAATGAAGACTACTAAACAAAATAGACATCATCATAACATGCCTCTCAAGAATATATATATCTACATTTGGAAAGGTTTCACTCTTAAACTCCTTCATACTCCCCAAGATTATATATTATCTTGCGGGTTTTAAACCAACAAAAGCTTTCATTAAAAAAGTAGAATCCCATTGTCTGTGACTCTATAGAGGTGGGCGCAGATCATTTATCAGTCTGCGCACCCTTCAAAAGCCAAGAGACATGAATGGACTGGGACTGCATTCAATAAAGGTATTCACAATACAGAGAACTTACAATATGATCCATAAACTTTATTCTGATTGCAGGACCTTCCAATGTCCACTTCCCAAAGAACAAGTGCTTCCCACTGATAGACCGCCCCCTCAGAGGTTCACTCCCATCTGGCTTCAAATGCAGATCTCATACATTTTTATGCACATAGTACCTTCCGCGACCATGTTCAATTCAAAAATAACCTATTGGGAAGCCTTCAATCTATCCAACTCAAATGCCCAGAAGGCACACACTTACCTCCCCATCAACATAAACAAACTGCGCAAACTAGCCTGTAGATTGAAACTAGCACCTAAACACACAGACTTCCTTCTCAAAATTAACCTTGGTAGCCTCTCCACTGCTATATTTCTTAATAGAAGAGGCTTCCGCATAGATCCCATATGTTGTCTCTGTCTTTTCAGCCCAGAAGATGTGGACCATATCCTTCACCTTTGTCTGGTCTGGCAAGGATTAAGACAAAACTTCCAGAAACACATTGATAATAATGGTCCAGATCTAACATCTCTTGAAGGAGTTTTAAATAGAGGCATTTTCGCTGAAATCAGGCTCGCCACCTACATAAACTTTGCCATCTGGTTGACCAGATGCAAGGTGATTTTTCAAAAATTACCACTCAACGAAATCAATAACTGCTTCCTCAGCATAATTAAAAATATCCAAGAAACAGACAAGAGAGAGGCCGATCCATACCTGGCCATACTAACCTGCGAATTCACAACTGGTCTAAACAGCACCTTTCCAACCAACCCCTAAATAATTTATATGAAAATATCTATTATGATTTAATATCTTATTATGATTTAATAAAACCCTCCAACCATAACTTGCCAAAACAAGGTTTACTAACAAAGGTATTTCGTTATAGACTAGATGATTAATATTCACCTTGCATCCACAGGTTATATTCTACTGACTTTTGAATCATTTCTTCTTTTTATATACCACCCTGTAACCTCGTCTAGTTATGTCTTGTTATTTTTTTTATTTTTATTTTTTTTGTAATCACTTATAGGTCAAATAAAATTATCTTGAAAGAGAAATACAAATATTTTTAAAATTAAATGTTTTATAGACATTTTTTTTATTTTTGTTAGAGCAAGTACAAAAAATAATATATAGCTAGCCAATATTTTTTTTAAAATAAACTATAAAAAAATATTAGTTTAAAAAATAGATTAAAAATAGATAGCATAAATAATTAATCTCGCAAATATAACATCAATTCAATACATTTAGGAAATTATTGCTTACATTAGGTACAGCCATTTATTATGATTTTTAAATCGTTTCACCCATTATAGGTAAACAATGTATATTGTGAACGTGACTACAAAAAAACGCAAAATAAAGGAGGCATGGCTTATCGTAATAACAATATCAACAACAATAAAAAAACAACAACAGTATTTTATTGTCTAAAAAGGGAAATATTTAAATTAATTATTTACATATTAATTAGATTTCACAACGCAACCTGAAGGGTTTAAGCGCTATGAACTTAGCGATCGAAAGCATGCTCAATAAGTTTTAAAGATATCAATATGGAATAATATTTTCTTGTTCAAATGTTCAAAACGTTTATAAATATATATATATTACTGTGAATAGTAAATAGTTAATGAGAATCAGATTTTTGACTTCAGAATTTACTTACAACTATGAACAGGAAATAAAACTATTCATCATTAGCAGTGCTGCGTTTCCCTTACTTTTAATCTAACTCTTATACAAATAATAAATGATCTAAAAAAAAAAAAAGTTTTAAACTGAATTTTTCATTCCTATCACGCAAAAATTAGATCATCAACATAACTGATCTAACCATTATTTTTATATTTTTTAATCAATAATTGTTTCTTATCTAATATTACAGATATATGGCTTAAATATTCTGTTAAAATAATAGCTGTTTTTTTTTCTTTTTGTAAGTTCAAATTTAAGTTATAGAACAATATTAAAATTATCTTCTATTTATTGCGATGTTTAAAATTATTTGTTTGTTTATTTATAATCGGATTGTTAAAAGATCAAAGAGATTCAGTGAAAATAAATAATATTTGAGTGTTTGTATTATTCAAAGAATGATGTAAATAACTTCATTAATCAATCAAAGCTTAAATTAATTTAATTATACATTAAATTTGATAAGATTGAGTTTACTGTTTCTGCACAATTCCTTTTAAAGAATTAAAACAAAGAATGACGAATAAAAATAATATTTAAGTTTTTCTTATAATAAATAATACTCTGAAAGACTCTTAAGAAAACTATATACTTATAATAACATTAACTTAAAATGCAACTGAAATTTTAAAATTGTAATAATCTATCAATATCAATGGACACTAAGTTTGTCCTTATTCTATCTCAAATATAAACCTCAAACCTTTGCCTGATTATGATTTTTTTATAATTAAAATTGTTCTACCGATAGATTATTTCTTTAATTTATTTTGAGTATATCAGGAAATGTATTTATAACTAAGTATTTTTAGTTAGGAAGTAAGTACTGAAATTCAGAAAAAAATATTTTGTGTTGATTTTAAAAACAACAACAATAACAAAAATTAAACTCCTGATTTATTTTTTGTCATAAAATATTAAATATATTCAAATCTTTCAGAAGAACAAAAGTTTTTTAAAAACGTAATAGCCTGACGTAATTTTATAACTGATATAACTCAGGACTGTAAAATACAAACATAAATAGTTAGTTTTAATTAGCATACTACTGTGATATAAAAATACTTAGATTACTCATCACAGGAATATACTGTCTGAAATAAATCCATCTGAATTACTCATATAAATTTATTAATAAAAACAAAAGCAAGTCAATAATTCTATGTCCTTTCTATATTCTGGATAGAAGTGACATTTGTATTTATATCAAGCAAGCAGTAAGCCAAATAATATTTATTTTAATGTTCTTTTGAGAAAAAAACAAACAAAAAAACCTATGTTTAGAAGACAACTTGTGAATTAAGTCCAAAATTTAATAAATTAAAATTGTCATAAGTGGACTTCAAAAGATTAAAGTGTTTGAATTTTTTAATCGTTAAGCAACAAAATAATGTAATAAATGAGTAAGTCACAGAATGAATACAATTCTTCATTTAGTTAATCCTGCTCCTGAATCAAGAGGAAAATCCAGAAAACACGACGTGTTTCTGTTCATTGACTTTACTATTAGCTAGTAACATAACATAACAATATAGTAATTGATGAATTTAGCTCATAACAAAAATGAAAACTTAATATCTAGATCATTTTAGATAGAGAGTATTCAAATACCCCCTCCCAAATCCCATCGAATTTCTCCACTTAGAATTTGACTGCTCTGATAAGTTTTATTTTTCACTGTATTTTATAGATAATTTTCCAAGACTTGATGTTACAGTAATATCCATTTAATAAGAGTTTTACTGTATTTATGTATATAAAATATTTATCTATCTATCTATCTATCTATCTATCTATCTATCTATCTATCTATCTATCTATCTATCTATCTATCTATCTATCTATCTATCTATCTATCTATCTATCTATCTATCTATCTATCTATCTATCTATCTATCTATCTATCTATCTATCTATCTATCTATCTATCTATCTATCTATCTATCTATCTATCTATCTATCTATCTATCTATCTATCTATCTATCTACCTATCTACCTATCTACCTACCTACCTACCTACCTACCTACCTACCTACCTACCTACCTACCTACCTACCTACCTACCTACCTACCTACCTACCTACCTACCTACCTACCTACCTACCTACCTACCTACCTACCTACCTACCTATCTATCTATCTATCTATCTATCTATCTATCTATCTATCTATCTATCTATCTATCTATCTATCTATCTATCTATCTATCTATCTATCTATCTATCTATCTATCTATCTATCTATCTATCTATCTATCTATCTATCTATCTATCTATCTATCTATCCCTAAATAAGTATGATAAATTAATTCCAGATGAAAAAATGTAAACATGGAAGACAAAAAATAAAAAGATGAATTTTTGATGATTAAACAAACGATCCTGTGAAATGTAGATAACTCTACATATGTTATATTTTTACTCTTTAATTAGACATTTTACAATGATGTCTTTTGATCGAAGAGTTTTTTAATACACTTTAACATTTAAAATAATTATAGTTAGCCGTTAAATTTCATTCTCAGCTACCCCTTCCACAGGCACATAATTGATAACTAAATCCTTTA
This sequence comes from Epiperipatus broadwayi, assembly GCA_028023455.1. Lineage (NCBI taxonomy): Eukaryota > Metazoa > Onychophora > Udeonychophora > Euonychophora > Peripatidae > Epiperipatus > Epiperipatus broadwayi. The sequence goes on along the minus strand of JAQFVV010006361.1, from coordinate 731,270 downwards.
GAGTATCTTTGAGATAATCACTGTAATATAAATCCTACCTCGCTTATGAAAACTGTGCTTTAATTAGTAAATTGTTGTTTAGGAAGATTGTGACTCGACACTCCAATCTAATGAAAGTTGATATATAAAATAGAAATTCCATGTCAAACATTGGTGGTCGAGAGGTCAGCAACAGCTGCTTTACAAGAAGTTGTCCCGGGTTAGAGAGTTCGCTTCCCGGCTGATGCTATGACACATGAAAAAAAAAATTCCAATAACATCATAACTAGAACTCTGAAAAACATACGAATACGTTTTATAATATATTAAATTTTCAAATTCTTATAAAGATTAATGTTATCAATTGCTTTGTAGTAATAAAAAAATGAGCGTAATTATTTTTATAGAATAAAATTTAATAACAACAGCTCTATAAATTGCTAATTTACTTAAGTAATTATATTATTTTGATGAAATAATCATTATTGTAATTTGTTAAAGGCAATAACAATACATTACGGTGTGTGTTGCATCTCATGATCAGATCAATCTTTCTACTTATTAAAAGCTTTCAAAATATATAAATTGATTTATCATTTTCAATTGCTAATTATGAAAGAAAAATCATTACAGTTTCTATACTAAAACATTAAAACATTTTGTAGATCATAAATCGAATTAGCAAGTCTAAAGCTTTCTCCAGATATTTGAAATCTAGAAAGAAAAATAAAGTTTTTATTTTTACTTTTAACAAGCTACAAAAAAAAATCAAGTCAGATGTCACATGACCTACTTTAATAAAACTTGTGTTTACAAATGTTATATATAGAACTCACAAAACAAACTCTTAACAAGCTTTGTAGAATACCCCCAATCTCAGACCGGTTTCTGCTTTATTAAATAAGGTCATGTAACATCTGACTTGATTTTTTTGTAATTTTATTTTTTGCTATGATGACTTTGGTGATTTTATATGGCTAAAGTTATTAATAAATGGTATATCTGAACTTAGTTCAGTCCCATATGGTTATTTAAGTTAGATAGTTGGATTGGAAGACATATATATGGATGTCTGAAAATTTCAGAGGTTTTACTTATTAGTTTACATTAGATAAAGTGCTGGGCTTGTCCTGGTATTTTTCATCTAATAATTGAATATCTTGGTATCTCACTGAGGACACCAGTAGAAGAAACCTGTCTGAGATTGGTGGTATTCTACAAAGTTTGTTAAGAGTTTGTTTTGTGAGCTCTATATATGACATTTGTAAACATAAGCTTTATTAAATTATGTCATGTGACATTTGACTTGACTTTTTTGTAATTTTATCTTTGCTATGATGGCATTGGCAATTTTATATTGCTAAAGCTATTAATATATGATGTATCTGAACTTAGTTCAGTCCCATATGACTATTTAAGTTAGATAGCTGGCACCGAAGACATATAGATGTCTGAAAATTTCAGAGTTTCTACTTAATAGTTATACATTAGATAAAGTGCTGGGCTTGCCCTGGTATTTTTAATCTAATGATTAAATATCCTAGCACCTCACTGAGGATGCCAGTAGCAGAAACTGGTCTGAGGTTGGGGGTATTCTATAAAGCTTGTTAATAGTTTGTTTTGCGAGCTCTATATATAACATTTTAATGAGTTAAAATAAAAAAATTGCTTCATCAGATTTGAATTATATTTTGATAACAGTTTTATGATGTTATTTTTAAATCTTAAACTCACTATCATAAAAATAGAAAACAAAGTGAGAGATTGTACATATGCCCTGCTTAATACTGGTTTTTAATTTTAATTATATCACATTTTTTTTCATTAATAATATTAATGTTTTTATACTATTAAGGAGAATATTAATGAAAATATTGGTTCTCAAGCAGCTAATTTATCGACATTATATAACTTTAAATGTTAGTAATTAAATAAATCAAATTTTAGTAAAAGTATTGATAAAAAATATATACATTTCAGACATCACTTATTACATTTTTCATATTTTACCTGGTAACAAACCTTTAAAGATACACTGATTTTTTAGTAACTACTTATCTATAATTGGAAGCAGTCCATTTAGTATAAATGTTGAATGCATTCATAATCTTAACAATAGTATATCACGATAATTACTTTAATCACTTTAATACTATTTATTTTTATAAATTTAAACAATAAAAACATTCTTAAAATTAGATAGTACAAACTTTATGGACCCAAATATTTGATAATTTAGGATATGACTTAACGCAATCAAAATTTCATTAGAATTACAAAGACATGTTTTAAACTGAATAGAATTTTTCAAGTCTAAAATAGTAGATTAAATATAATACTAAAGGACGCCGATTAAATTTGTGCACCATTATTCAAAAATGATCAAAATATTACTTCCTTCTCTTTGAAATACATTATTTTATAAAAGTGTAATTTATTAAAATTGCAACATTCAATTATAAATCCATAAGTTAATTTTAGAGTATCAAATAAATAAATAAAATAACTGCAATCCGAAAATAACGTTCACTTCTTAATAATTTAAATTCTCTAATCATTTTTAAGTTGATAAAGCTCTATGTTATTGCTAACTCTACATTTATTTTACTCCCAGCAAGCAAGACCTATATATATATATATCCGCAAATCATATTATTAATAATACAATAAACAAAAAAATATTCAGAATTTTTATCTATTACAAAACAGAGGTAATAAATCACTCTTTATAATAATTCCAGTAATATAAGTTAAAAGTCTAAATTGACATTTTAAAAAATTAATATTTGTTAAAATTTAGTTTAAAAAAAAAATATCTTTTCAATACATTAGATATGGGAGCTATGTTTAAATGCAACAATCATTTTAATTTTCAGTAATAAATTATTTCCATCCAACAGTCTACATTTACAAATGCTAATTTTTTTTACAGTCCATCTCATATTTGATAGCAAAAACCATAAGATGTTACCATTTTGAGTGTGAATGAATTCAAGCTACTTTATACTAAACATTCCATGTAATGTGAAAAATGTAATAAAAGCAGATTCTTAGAATTTACTGATTCAATTTTATTATTTCCAATAATTTTGGATCATAATTTATTATTTTTATCAATATATTCACAAAAGACTTCAAAAATAATATTTCATTTTATAGTATTATTGATGCAAAATCATCTTCCAGTAAAAAAGCTTTTTTCCTCTGACATTTTCTGAATCTAATACGGGAGCCCAAATATTGATAAAATCAAAATAGGATAGTTTAAAGCATTTTAAAATAATATTATAAGTTTTCATTAGCTATTTAGAAATTCCAAAGATGCTTAAAATTAAGTTAGTCTTCACAGAAAATTCAAGATGATTAATTCTTTGATTTATGTTCTGCATTCATAAAGAAAATTTTTAAATCGTTCACTTGCCTATTAAGATTTTCTTTTTTATCAAAATAATTTCAATAAAAAAAATTACTTAAATGTTAAACATTTAAAGCTATTTAGTTAAAAGAATTAGAATTCAAATCAAAATTTGAAATTTTCTCAATGGAAAAAAAATACTTAATTTTATTTCTTTCACCTCTCCTGCTTCAACATCAGTACTGTTACTAACACTGAAACCATTTTATTACAAGCACATAGAAATTTATTGGAAGTAACAACCTGACAGATTTCTATGGCAGAACCTCTTACAAATCCTTATCTATTTGCTTCAGTATTTATCAGGGGAAAAGATACTTTTAGATAGTTTCTAAATATACAATTATTTATCATTTATTTAAACCCAATTCCAAAATGATTAGCTTGCAAGATTATATAACTAAGGTAATCCAATTTGTTAAACCAGCCATTATTTTATTTTTATGGTGAAGATTTTACATATCTAGAGTAGTTATGATATATACAATATTTTGTTTCAAGTCCCCCCCCCCACCTCACATACATCAAATATTACATATAATTTTTCTTGCATTGTTGATAAACTATTGATTAAAATAGAATATGTATTATTTATTGAATAGCAAATTTATAGTACTTCTCAACATGTAACAAATGATTTTTATATGTATAGTATGCATATATAATGTAGGATTATAAACAAAATTTTAAGATAATAATAGTAGTATAATTATTAATAATAAATTAAAGGAGCACATTTATATGTATTTTATTCAGTGAACTTCACTGACTCATTCACTGAAAAAAATGTCTAAGAAAAAAAAAAACTTATGGTCTAATATTTTATTTTTCAGATAAAATAAATATCAAAATGTCTGACTTTAATCACAATTAAATATGCTCTAGGTAATATTATTTTTTTTCAATAACATTTTTCTCTTATAGTTCTGATGTTTCTAGTTTGTAAAAAAATTAGCATTGCCTTAGTTTCCTCACATTTACACACAAGAGTACTGGCAGGAACATTAAAAACATGATTTGATCCTAAGGTATAACATGTTACATCTACAAATTTTTTTATTAAAATTAATAAAAGAAACATTTTACTGAATGTGATCTAAAAAGTAAATGTGATGAAGATTAAAACATATTAAAGTTAGGCAATGAGTAAAACCAAAAAATTCAAAATTTAATGCAAATTTTGTGATACCAAGAAGACAATAGATTGCAAAAAGAACAGTATAAAAATATTGATTTTTTTTATATATAAACCATAGATATACATAGTCAATGATGATACCTTTGTAGTATTTTATATAATTATTAAAAATATTGTTATGATAGTAATTTTTAAATCACATAAACATATTTTTGTCCATGTATATATGTAATAATATTATAATTCGATGTCTGCATTTCTTCAAATCAATATACTTAATTGAAAAAGACCACCAGGATAGTCGAAAGCCTCCTAAGTGGATAAAAAATTTTAAGTTTTTACTTTACATATATCTAATTACTGTATTTATAAGTATTCAATTATATATATATACAAATCAATATATATATATATATATATATATATATATATCAAAATACAATAAAATTTACATAAATTATATTATTTTTAGAAGTACTTTGGACTATACATTTTGTAGTCTTTATCAACTATATAACATTGAATAATCAAAACAAGACAACCTTTAATAATACCCATAGTTCAATTTAGATTTCCCACAATTCTGTTATCCTAACATTTGATGACTGGCAATTCATTAACATTTGTCGATTTCTTAAAATCAACATAGCCTCTTTTATTTTACGTTTATTATGATTTCAAGAAATCGTCAAATGTTAATGAATCGCCATTCATCAAATGTTAAGATAACAACATTGTGGGAAATCTGAATTGAACTATGAGTATTGTTAAAGGTTGTCTTGTTTTGATTATTCAATGTTATATAGTTGATAATATATATATATATATTGCGTTGATTAATCAGTTCCATATCTGATATTTACATGAATAAGAAGTGGAAATAAAAAGCTATCTTTATTAGTTTAAGTATTAAAAATAAGAAATTAATAAATATTTTATTTTAAAAATATATTTTCTTAGAGTCCAAATATTTAAGAACATCATGGAGAAAATCATGAAGAGTAACCGACTAAATTGCTTCAAGCTATATCACAAGAGCAACATGGGAGAAGGTTCGATCTACTTTGCTTCAAATGGATATGTAATTGATGTCATTTTTGTATTTGCAGCATTCAATATAGCAACAGAATAAAATTTCTTAAAAAAAAATTACAAACAAAGCTAAAGTATTTGTGTTTATATGAGGTTGAAAATCCCATGTAAAATATCAAAAAAAAAATATATTTTTAGATCTTTACTACATTCTTTGGTGGCTTGAGCTAAAGAAAATGTTTTAAAAAAATTGTAAATTTATCTCTAAGTGCAAGATCATTTTTCCATTTCAGCTGGAAATTGTATCGCATATTAATAAAAAAAATTATGATCAATGGATTTGACTCTACTGGATTACTCCTTTGATAAAAATAAATAGAAGTTTATTTATCATTTAATATTAAACTTTTAGAAGAAAGTTTAGTTTGAGATGTGATAAACATGAGTTTGCTTGGGAATTTTTTAATTATATACAAAGCTAGACCATTTCCAGATAAAAGTGAAACCAAAACCATATTTAAGAAATTTAATTTAAAATTATTATTATATGAAAAATATTCACATTTTTATTTCCTTAATCATTTTTAATATTTTTTTTTGTTTGTAATTAAAACTTGTCTCACTGAAGAGAGTTGGAATTATAAACACGTCAATACTTCAGTTTGCAAATAAACCATGCATATTTTTCAAATATTGTAAAGATGTTACAGAAAATATTGCAAAGTATATGAAAAAAAATCATTATTTAAATTGATAATATATAATAAGCTCTGTATTAAGGTTACAAGAATATAAAGATTTCGTGGTCATTTGTTTATTTTTAGGAAAGCTGGCATAAATTTTTGATATCTTCATAAGCTCTTTCATATAAAAAAATATGGAATACGTTGATGTCAGTATTCTAGTAATTTGATATATTTTACTATCATTAAAAAATTTCTGGAAAAAAAGGAAAATAAAAGACAATAATGTTCATCATTTCAATAAAGTTTTCTTATAAGAAATAATTGGAATCTACTGAAATATATGTTATATTTAAATAATATTTGTAAAAATGCAAAAAATATGAATTCATTAATATTTTTATAAATTTATGTCCAAATTTTAAAATTTTCTATTACTTTAATAAAAATTTTTATATAGACATCCCATTATAAATTTATATGGGTATTTTTATCATTTTCTGTATCAAAGTATATACTTATAATAACGACACTGCGTTTATTAAAAGATTTCACCACTTCTTATGCTTGAATAAACATTAAACAATACATCCAATCTTATCTTTCTATAAATCATGTTTGGGATTTTTATGTCATAATTGCCATTTTGAGTAATAAATTGCAGTTCCATTTAAAATCAGCACGATTAACTCATTAAGACCTGCTGATAACAACAAACCTGTTTTAGGCATTTGATAATATGTATATAATTTTATACATCTTTTAATGATGCATATGCATATTACTTTCATTATCATACTTTTATGTAATTTATGGCAAAATAATAATACATTTAAAATTAATTTTGTATTATTTCTATATTTAATAAATAATAGTAATAAACGAATTTGAAATTTGGTTTTTCAATTCTCACAAATATCTCTTTAGCCTACATTACATGTACAATGAATAGAAGCTATTTTTTTTAAAGCAAAAATTTGAATTGTTTGTTTTTGAGTAGATATCTGTAATATAAATACTATATCCTGGTATTGTCAAAGGATGGCAAATGCTAGTACCACACATGTCAACTCATATAGTTTTTGCGACATGAAAGCATAAATTAGGTACTTAAAAGCTCTATAAATTATATGTCTGAATTTATATAAAGGTTTGATTGGTGTGAATATATTTATTTTGGAGAATGTGCTTAGTGTTTGTAATTTACAAATGAATGGTCTCTCTTTAAAACAAGCTTTGAGAATTGAATGAATATTTGAACATTTTACTTTTCAAATTTCTAAAGAACATTATTTAAATATATTTTTAGTATTATATTTTTATTTATGTTTTGTACATATTTTATTAATATTTTTAATTTTTTTTATATATTTCATTGCATATTTTATGATTGATGTTGGCTATTCACAACAAACATTTCTAAACTCTTTAAAAAACAAACAAACAAGCAAAGTAGAAGTATTTATTATATATTTTTTAAATTTTCATTGGACTTACTACATTTATCTCTTGTTATTTTGTGTATTTTGTCTTGATTATTGTCTTAAGAAAGCATCTAAAACATCATGATATTTATCATCAATGATAGTTTGCAATTGCCTATTTTTTTTCCAACCAACATCTCACTATTTGCAGCTATATTATAAACTCTAATGATCTGTTTAACCTATTAGTAATAAGGTACACACAATATTTTATAATTACACTTAATGAATTTGTTAAATAAATTTTTATATAAAAATTAAAATGGCAACTATAACTAATAAATAACATACTCCATATTACTTGTAACATTAAAATGCTAACAAATCAAATGAATTATACTTGCTTACAATAATTGACTAAAAATAACTGATTACTTGGACAATTCTAAGCTTTGGCAAAGGCGTCTATAATAGAAAGCAATAGAATATCGATTATTATTTATATATTCTACCAAAAACAAAGTAAAATAATTAATAAATTATTAACAATATTGTTGCAAGATATTGTAATAATTTTTATTAAGATTATTATGGTCATTTAAAATAAAATTTATTTTATTAAAATTCTTTTTTTTTGATTTTTAGATTAAAACAAATACACACACATACATATATATATATATATAATTCGATGTCTGTACTTCTTCAAAGCAATATATAGTTATATAATTGAATATTTATAAATACAGTAATCAGATAAGATGTGATATGTTGGACTATTTCCATCATTTATGAGTGACTGTTGAATGTATAGAAAATTTTAAACTTTATTTAAACTTTTCAAATAGAAACAACTTGTTAGTAATAATACACAAATAGACAATACATGTTAGTAATTACACGTTTTGAGTAGTAGTATTATTCTCCATTCTTCTTTGGGTGTTGCTGGCCTATATGCACAGTGACAATATTCACTTAGAAGTTGAACTCACATATTTAGTTTCTTGTATATTGAATTTAAGGCAAACGCTCTACCAACTCAATAGCTCAGTTGGTAGAGTGTTTGCCTTAAATTTGATATACAAGAATCTAAAGGTGCGAGTTCAACTTCTAAGTGAATATTGTCACTGTGCATAAAGGCCAGCAACACCTGAAGAAGAGTGGAGAATAATACTACTACTTAAAACGTGTAATTACTAACCTGTATTGTCTGTGTATTATTACTAACAAGTAGTTTGTATTTGAAAAGTTTAAATAAAGTTTAAAATTTTCTATACATTCAACATTCACTCATAAATGATGGAAATAGTCCAACATATCACATTTTATAATATACCATCATTACAAACCTTCAGACAAATACAGTAATCAGATATATTTTAAAATTTTTATCCCTTTAGTAGTGCTTTAAGACTATCCTTGTAGTCTTTGTCAACTAATACTTTGAAAGGCTAACCTTCCCACAATTCTGTGATCATAACATTTGTTGCTTGCCTATTAATTAAGTCATTTTTGTATTTGTATATTAGCATAGCTTCTTTTATTTTTTTTTTTGTTGTTATTTTTTCAATTTGCAATATTTTAAAGTTATTGTAATTGAAGTTAATTAAAAAATATGTGACATATTTGATTATAGCTATTTCTCCACAAAAGATTATTTATATTGTAATAATGTGATATGAAATAATGTTTTAGATAGTGGAAAAAAATAAGCACTTATTTCTCATTATCAAGAACATCTTATTATTTAATTTTATGTTATTCATATATTTACAAAAGCATTCACTCTAGAAACACAATACTTAAGCTTGAATAATTAATGGACACCACATAGTATTGTAATATAATATTGTTATCCCTTGACTAGTTTCCGACCTGCCTTCATTAGTGAGAACAATTATTTAAAGCTGAAATGAGTACACTTTATGAATGTAGCAATTCACCTTTCAGTTTTTATATTTTTTAAGTTAATAGACTGAAATGCAATAAAATCATAGAGTCTGTATTTAATTCAAGTTAAGTTGTTTGTTCAGTTATACAAATCTGACGCCATATCTTTAAAAATATTCTGATACTGTTTAGAAGTCAGATATATGTAATTATGCAAATGAATTAGTTTGGGTTCAAAACTTTTAGTTTTTATTGAATTCCAGTCTATTTAGCTTGAATTGTAATAAAAGAAATAATAGGATGCTTCTGTTTATGGTACAGCAATAATTATAGATTGAATCCTAGCCTTCACTCATAAAGGCCGGTCAAAAAATGGTAATGCCATCACCTGGCATCCATTGATTACTCAAGCTTACAATATATAGCTCTAGGTCAGGATGATTATTAGTTCTGATTTAATTAGAAATGTTGCTTTTTTTTTGTTTTATTTTTAATATTAGGGTGTAGACTTTCAAATAGTTTATCTATAGATTAATGAAGGCTGTAAGATGCAATAAGGATGTTTAATGGAATATCGTCCAATTTAAACCAATTAGATGCAAAAACAAGAGTTTCATAATGTTGGATAATATATTTAAAATACTCTGCTTTCATTCTTGCCAATTCACTTAATGAATGACAGCATGCTCTTGATATTTGGATTACGTTCTATAATAGATGTTAAAATCTTTGATAATTTATCAGTTAGTAACGGTTTGCAAATATCTACAATTTTAAATATACAATAGCTTAATAAATAAAAAGGTAAATTAAGATAATGAGGTGCTACATAGTCTCCAAGATGCTCTGCTACATTTAGTAAGTAAAAAGAAAAGTATTTCATCCTTGTCATATTATTGTATATAGTCTGCAAAAATTTATTATATTCAAGTTAGATATAGATTTCTATTGATTAAAAATGAGAATACTGCAAAACTTTCTTTAAAGATATTTTGTGATATTTTGAAAATATATATTGGAATTATATTGAATCTATAATTGTAATGACACATTTTAAATGGAACGAGTATGCGAGAAGAATCTAAACGTTATTCCTAAAAGATATTTTATAGTAAACTGGAGCCTAGTTCTGGGTGAAATTTAATTTGCACTATAACGATTACTTTAAAATATATTATAGAGAGATGACTATCCTTTTATTGGAAAGGTATAATAAGTTAGAGTGCAAATGAGTTTGCTCTTACAAAATATTAAATAATCTGGCCAAAAGATCAGCATGCAATATATATATATATTATGAAGCATGTTTCAACTTATGTATAAATAATCTGGCCAAAAGATCAGCATGCAATATATATATATATTATGAAGCATGTTTCAACTTATGTATATGAAGGTATTTAGAGTTCGGAGAATGATTTGTAAAAAAATAGCAAAAGACATTCTAAACTTCTTTTTACTTTTTTTGTTTTCAAAACATTTGTAAATTTATTTATGACTGACTCGCAATAATGATGATGAACAAATTATTCTTAATAACTAAAAGGCCAACATAAAAATATCTTGGAAAATAGTGTTATGAGTTTTTCATTTAGAAGGTGAACTTCAATAAAATGCGATATGTTTAGTTAATTAATATTATTGAACTACACAATCAAATAATCAATTCCCCAATAAATCATAAAAAATAATAATTAGTATATAAATCATATTTTATACATAAAAAATATAAACATTAAAGGCAACATTGTTAACCGATGGAAAAAAAAATTCTTTTTTAAAAAAGAGCGTCCCGAAACATTTATAAAATATACTCGGATTTTTAAAAATTATTTAAACTTTTGAAAAATAAATCAGCTATTAAGAGCTATTACTTTGCTTCCATCTGGAAAATAATTTTCAGATTATTCTTTAGACATACAATTAATATATACAATAATTTAATTAATAAATTGAAAAATACGAGAGCCAACTATTAAAAACTTTTTTTTTGTTAGTTTATAGTAAAATCATTTTTCCTGCCACCTGAGCAAAAGATTATCAATTTAATATTAAAGCTTTTAAAATTGTTGATTATTATTTATTATCTATAGTTTGAGATATCATATACTATATCGAGACAATAAATATATTGTAACTTATAAGAAAAATATGAAAAACTATTTATAAAAAAAATAGTTCTAGTTCACTCACCCACATTTGCTTCCAATATATATTCGTTACTTACCTATAAAATATAGAACGTATAGAATTAGATGAATATTTTATTAAGACATCATAACTTATTTTTTACATTTAACTATAAGATAACATTAAACAATAATATTAACAATAAAGCAATAACAAGTTTTAATTTATAAAGATTCATAATTCATGTCGTTATTGTTAAAAATACTAATTAAAAAAATCCTACACATCTTAAAAGTAGTAGTAGTAGTACTAGTACTACTAGTAGTAGTAGTACTAGTAGTAGGAGTACTAGTAGTAGTAGTAGTAGTAGTAGTAGTAACAATAATAATAATAATGATGATGATGATGATGATTTAAATAGAAATCAAATTATTTATAAATAATTTAATAAGAAGTCGCTATAAACAATAAAACAGATAACAAATAAAGAAAAACAAACAATTTATTAGAACAAAAATATCAAAACAAATACCTATTGACTAGAGCATTCTCATAGCCATTTGATAGTTGCAGTCTTAATCAAAAGCTGATAGAGAGATAGTGTTAAAATAAGAGGTTAAAACTAGGTAAAATAAAGCAGAAAATGTCAAAGACGAATCAAGATAAAGGATAATGATTCAAGATTGTTATAATATATTTAATGAAAACATATTTAATGTCTTATTTATTAACCATATTTAAATCAAAACTTCATTTTATTCTGCTTATTTAATGATACTTAATCATCAAAATATACATTGAAATAATATAATAAAATAAAGTCAAAAATACATTAGTTTTAAATATTAACTAAAGTGAAACTATTCTCTATAATGCAAACTTTACCGAGTTAAAAATTAGACAAATAGTTTTTTTTATAAAATCTTAAAAAGATTTTAAAAAAAAATCGAATGGTTTATTGCTTGGGGGATCGTAAGAAGTTTGAATATTGATGGGACAAAGCTGGTCAATGATCCATGGTATTTGACTTTTAGAGCCTCCTTTATTGCACTGCTTCAAACTAATTGGGTCTGAAAATATTTGAATCAGAAAAACAAAATTTTTAATGTAATTAGAATGAAATTTGAAGTGTAATTCTTTTGCTAAAAAAATAATCAATATTATTCTACTTCTAGGAAGCTTCAGATGCCAGATAGCTAGAAAATCCTGTGTCAGCAAAATGACAAAACGTAGTGTGGGGTTGACTATTGTTCAAATAATAAGAATTATTGACAAATTTGATATAAGAAGGAATGATAGGCTTTACAAATTATTTAATAATGTATAATTATGAGAATGGCTAATAAATATTAGATAAAGGATACTTATTGAATTTTTTAATAAGATTCCTTTAACAAAAAAGGTAGGGGTTTGCATTTATAAATGAAATTAAGATTATTTATATATGAAAAACATAATAAGGACGGTTGGAAGATAATGGATGTTTCATGCTTTTAATAATTTATTTATAGTATTTGACTCTGGACCCAAATATTTGAGATTAGTTAGAATTTCACTGAATTTTTTTCATATTATACAGTTTCTGTATGATAATATAAAAGAATGCATTATTATTGTTGAAATAAAATCTGAGGCATTTGAAATAAATACAGTGTTAAATAGGGATATATAAATATTAGCATATTTACCTAAAGGTATGTATTGATAGTACATAAGATGTGATAATATGATGGACGATTTCCATCTCTACCAGTAAATGTTGAATGTATAGAACATTTTAAACTTCATTTAAACTTTTCAAATACAAACAACAATTTGTTAGTAATAACACACAAGTAGACAGCACAGGTTAGTAATTATACAATGTTTCTAGTAGTATTATTCTCCACTCTACATAGTTTAGGTAGTTAGAGTGTTTGCCTTAAATCCTATATTCGAGAATCTAAAGATGCAAGTTCCTATGTGAATAATGTCACCGGTCAGGAAAAAAGAGTGGATAATAATAGTACTTGAAATGTAGTGTAATTACTTACATGTGTTGTCAATTTGTGTGTTATTACTAACACGTTCTTTGTATGTGAAGAGGTTTAAATAAAGTTTAAAAATTTCTATACATTCAACATTTACTGATAAATGATGGAAAAAGTACAACATATTATCACATAAATTAACTTTTTTTTTTCATTTTTATGACTGTGATGTTTGGAATAATTTATAGACGAATTCAGGAAACATCAATATGCTGTATTATTCTAAAATTGAGATTTTAATTTAAACAAATTAAAAGCAAAATGAAAAATTCCATCTTTGGTCTTTTATATTTATAGTATGCTGAAAATATGAATTTTTTTCAATTCAAAGAATACTATACATTTCAGTTATTAATATTACACTAAAGTCCAGATGTTTTATCTCCTAAAGATATAGGACAAAATTGGTTTGTAACTTGAGAATAAAAAATAACTTAAATATTTTAATAGCTTTTTTAGACTGAATAAATAGACTTGAATGTTTAGATGTTGATGCATTTGACTAATTGAATGATAGAATAATATTTTATAATAATATAACTATTCAAGTAAATTACTTCTTTGAAAGTAAACAAGAATCTCCTACTGCAAATGTTATTTATAAATGCTTTATATTTTTAAATTATGATGACTTGATCTTAATGTTTCTGGATATGCTTACATTGGATCTATCATTTCAAAATTATACTTTTATTAGATTAGCATGTATGACTTAAATGTTAACATTGGGTATGTTTTTTTTTTAATAGAAATATTAGTATTTGTATTATAAATATTATCTTAAACATCATAAAAAAATAAAATAGTGTTTGCTTTTATTAGGAGAGTAAACTGAGAAATCAATAACTAGATAAATGTTGATGTAGGAATAAAAAACATTGCAGCAAAAAAGTTAAAGCTAGTACCATAATATATAATAGTGTAATGTGATTGAAGAGTATATATTTTAGATTTAATATTTCCTTGTAGAGTAAGCACAAAACTCATCTTAACATTTTTATATTTTTTCTTCTGAGATTTGAATTACCATACTACTTTGTTAGAAGACTTTATAGACTTTAACACCTAAAATTATGAATAATTGATTTTGTATCAAACTGGATTGAGTTTAAATTTTTACGATTTTGTGATAATTTTATGCTGCTTAATTGTATTTATAAAAGAGATAAAAGTGAATGCATTCCACCATTACAATAATAAAAATAAATGTAAATAACCTTTATAACTAAAGAATTATATATCTTTTTAAAGAAATGCTATTTGCATAATCTCAAGAAGTTGTTAATATATATGAGATTTTTGGAGTTTTTTCAGTATTATGTCTTGCAATTCTTTTTTCTCAGAATGTATGGTTTAGCCAGAATAGTAGCATAAGTATTACATTCAATTTTTGCCTACAATTAACCTTTTAACTGCTAATTATATTATTGGTTGTATGAGGTAAAAATCAAATCTTTTAATTGGCCAACTCACAAACTGAAGACAAAGCCTATTGTTAAAACATATTCGCCTATAATATTAAATTCAACTCAGATACATTTATAAGAAGTATATTACTAATTTTTCAGGTTATGAAGAGAACGAAAGTTCTTTCAAAAATAAATTGCTATTTATTTATTCTAAAATATTCAATTTCGGCAACATAAAAGCTATAATATAAACAAAAAGGTCGACTTTTACGTTATAGAAAAGTAAATATTTCTTTTTACTAAATCTTAAATATTTTTACTGAAATCTTCAATATTTTTCGAAAATAATTTTGTTTTTTTAGTATTCTCTCTGAAAATAATTTGTAATTTCTCAAAATATTCTTTTATAATACTTTAAATCATATTCGAAATGAAAATCTCAGCATTTTTCTTTATTTTCTTTGATCAGGCGGTTTCTTTGTTCTTTCCAGCCAATCAGAATGTCTTTTTCAGCTGAGAGCATGATAACAACCAATCACAACTAATGTTCTTTCTTTGTTTAGGTTTAAATGCGTTTTTTTTATTTTTTACTTGTAAAATAATTCAGAAGAGGGCACCATCTTACAGAACTTTTAAAAACCTATTCAATACCTGTCAAACGAATATTTTAGCATAAGAACTGGCAGAGTTAGAGTGACGTCAGATGTCGACGAGGAGCCTCGTAAGAGGCGGGAAAAGGGTTAATCATCCCTAATCTAATTACAAGAATTAGTGGTTGTATTCTCATCCTTGGTGTTTGCCTTAAGATGGCGTTGATGCTAATCAAAAACATATACATATAACGATTCCGGGCCAGACCTAAATGATCGATTTGATCTAAAAAGATCTGATTTCTTAGATTTGTAATAAAATATTCTACTAACTAATACTATTATATGATGTTGGTTTTTTTTGTTTTTATAAATGTTTATTAATCTTATCTTGTTTTTGAGTTTGTGTGTCTTTAAATTTATGGTGTTTTTCTAATTTTTTTTTTTTTGACTTTACGTGTGCCTTTTTAAAGTTATGGTCTTTTTTTTTTTTTTTGCAAGAGTAAATCAATAATTTGATTCAAAAGCAAGATGTAATAAGACAATGTTTATTAATCTTAGATTGTTTTTGAGTTTGTGACTTTAAAGTTATGGGGCTTTTTCTCATTTTTTTTTTGGACTTTATATGTGTCTTTTTTTTAAAGTTACGGTATTTTTGGTCAAGAGTAAATCAATCATTTTATTAAAAAAGCAAGATGTAATTTTAAATCTATACAAAGTAACATAATTTATATACAACAATTTAGAATTGATACCCGACTACTATTAGTAAATACCGTCATTAAAAGACTCGATTGAAAAATGATACCCGACTAATTTCCATTTGCTTTTTTTCTTTTTTGGGGACAGTAATGAATCAGAAAGTGGGTTGTTTTTTGTTAAGTCTGTCTATATAAAAAGGGTATCTGTTATTGAAATAGTAAATTTAAAAATGATAGCTGACTAATTTGCATTTCTTTTGACAGTAATTAATCAGAAAGTGGGTTTTTTTTTTTTTTTTTTGGTAAATCTTGTGTATATATAAAAACAAACAAACCATAATTCAAAGACTCTATTGAAAAAAAATCAAACCCCATTGAATTTGCTTTTTTTTTTTTTTAAAGACAGTAATTAATCAGGAACTGGGTTGTTTTTGTTAGTGTGTAGGTATAAAAACTAATCTTATTTTGAAATAATAAATGTAACAAAACAAATAAAAAATAATACCCGACTAATTTTATTTTTTAGACAAGTAATTACTAATAATTAGACAATGGGTTGTTTTTGTTTGTGTGTATATATATAGTGAAAGTAACTGGTCATGGACGAATTCTTGCAAAAACGGTACTTTTCGCATGATCCTTTAATTTTTTTTCCTTTGGCACCCTTAAAAGCAATTTTTGAACATTACCCCTTTGTAATGGAATTTTCAGGACATTATTACTAAACTTACAACAGTAAAGTAAGTTACAACACATTAAAAAAAATAGATGTCTTATCAAATTAAAAAAAATGTGACCGCTTCAAATACACACACTCTCACCCGAAACTACAGAGAGAATAGATATTCTACTATTACGAGCAAATGATGAACAAAATCGACTATTCTGGCAGCCGATCACTAGTCATTTCTTTCTCTTTGCTTTTAGCATAGAAAAAAAAGCCATAACCGGCAGTTGTCTGGAACTCTTTCTGTGTTTTATCATAGAAAGAAGTCTCTTTGTGTTGACTTCTGTCACCGCCTCATCCGTCCAACATCATGTGAGGACTTTTCTGTGTTTATAATGTAGAAAAATTCCTCTTTGGTTGGGTGAAGGCCTGTGAAATGATATATTTCTAGGAATTTACCTAGAAGTAGTGACATCTTAAAAGCGAACACCAAGGATGAGAAAACAACCAAATTAGTTAACATAGAACAATTTACAAAATTACACTGGTTGGTTTGCAAAAAATATCAAATTTTTTATAGAAATGGAAAAGAGCTATGATTTTGATATACAACACATGGTGAGTTATTGAGATCTGATCTGCTTATTAATAGCTTTTTAAACATGTTTTATGAAATATTTTTTCTTCTGATACATAGAGAGGAATATGTGAAAAACAGGGAACACCACAAAGGAGTAGACTTGAGTGTGCTAATATATTACTCATTGTAATATTTAATTAGTATTCAAAAGATTGATGAGGAAACCTTTCCTTCACACAATAGATAGTATTTGCATTATAATACCAAGTAGAGTGAAACAATTTTTTTGAAAGGTTATTTTTAAAATTAATTTCGATCAAACCTTATATGGATCTAAAAAATAAATTTGGGTTATGATTCAAAGTTATTCCTAAATAGGGATAGCAAAAGATTATATTCAAATAAGATATTTTTGCCTTGTTTAGATAAAAAATTAAACACTCCATCTTCATTGAATTACGAATAAGACAATTTCCATTTTACATGCATTTTTATATTTATATTATAATTTTGTATTAAGTCTTTTCTTTTTAAATGCTTCATTTAGACTACAGCTTTTCTTAAGGTATTAAGCCTGCAATGGATTTCTCCTAAATTCATACATTTTGTTGTAAGCCACAGTAAATGAATAATATAATGAATGGACTTCTTGAACTAATTGTATTGGTTATATCAGATCCTACTATATTTAAACTTATATATATTGTGCCAATGCCAAATTGGCACATGTATATAAAATAATTTTGTATAAAAATTATTATCAAAATCTTTCGGAAAAAGGAATTTTAAAGTTACAATTAATTACTTTAAAGAGGGGAGAGAAAGTTTTCCTATAAAAAAACAAAAAAAACAAACTAAGAGTTTCATAAAAGTTAAAGAATATTATTATTATTATAAATTAAAAGTTTAAAAAAATATATAAAAATCTCTTTTCATTCCAGTTTATTGTAATAGATTATATTAGTGCGTGCGAATGTAAACAAAAGTATGCATGTAAGAATAATATAAAAAAAAGAAAAATGAATAAAGAAATGAAATGTATTTCAAAAGAAACACAGTAGTGGACTTCTAATTAAAGATAGGAAAACAACACATTTTAAAATAGCTACTACTAATAAAATATTCAATCGAAAAACACGTTGTCATAATAATTAATCTAAAGGAATTTCGACAACACGTATTGCCGGAGGATATTAAAACAAAAACACGTCGCAGGTATAAATAGACTTTTTTTCGTTTATCAGACATTTTTTCAGTTGGAGTTTGAAATTCAGTCTAGTTTTACTGTGTCAGTTTACAGAAATGCAGTGCTGAAAAGCTGTTGGAAATATACGCTTGTGCTCCAGCCTTGTTAGTCCAATAAGACCATCAAAACCTGCCTGAGAAGTAATGTCTGGATAACAACACAGAAACCCTCCGTCAAACGTGCAGCTGTCTCCAAGAAGAAACCAACGGATTACCATAAATTCTCTTCCATAAACAAAATCTAACCGGTTAGATACAATCCATCAGAAGCAGCAGAAGTAGCCACCGACAAGAAAAAAATCCTAGGTATCTGTTTTATTATTATTTACAAGTAGTAGTCACCACTGTAATCCGTAAATATTGAAGATTAACATTATATGAACTCTATCATACATAAAAGGAACTATTGATGTGTGTGCGTGAGTTTCAAATGTTATTAATGCTTTATTATTATTTTTTTTGCGAATGAGAGTTAATTAAATGTCTAAGATTATGTTGCCTTGTTCATGAAATATCCTATCATATGTTAATTTAAAAAAAATGTGCGTGCGCGAAATTTGGATTTATAAAATGTTTAGAATGCGTTTATGTTGGTTAGTAAATTATATTTAAACTTAATTGATGTTGATTGAAATAAATTATTTTTAAATTTAAACTTGATCTGTCGGTCAATTCTTTTTATTAATATCTTATTAGCAATAAGTATCATTGATTAAAATTAGACTGGGCTGGTTAAGGGAATTGTTTCGAGCGCTGGATTATGAGTCTATTACCCGAATATGTTAGTCTTCAGACTAGCTGGCGCCCCGGGGTTTACCCCGAAACAAATAAAGTATTTGGATGGTAGGGGTTTGAATCTAGCAGCCGAGATGGGCCATTGTTGATAGTTAAAGCTATTAATAAGATCTCCCATTTTGCTCGAACGTGCCGGTTCGTTCACCTAACCTTTATAATATTATAAATGTATTATGAAGGAGTTTGAAACAGGCCAAAACTTATATATACGTATAAGTAGGTGGTTTCAGCGGTTCGACCCGGTACATAAATGGCTTTACCCAACGTTTGGAGCGGAACCTAAGAAATAACAGTAAATAAATGTTTGTGTTTCTTGTTTAAAAATAAAAACCTTAAAGAAATCTAAATTACGTAGGTAAAAATGTATTAAATTAAAAATAAAAAAAAAGAATTGACCGAATTTTTTTTTCTTACTTCTTTAAATGAAAAGAGATTTTGTACTATTTACGTTCTGTTTAAATAAATGACAGTTGGGTGTTTGGGCGGAGTTAAAGCATTAAGATCGGGTAGGATAAACGGACAAAGGAGAGCTGGAGTCAGCGTGTATTTCCAGTGTAGAAAGAAATAAATAAAATAGAAATTAGTAAACTTATTAAAATAAAACGGTATCAAAAATAATGATAAAAAAAGTGTTTAAAATTATAAATTATAAAATAAAATAAAGCCAAAATGGAGACTCAAGGTAAAAATATAGAAAATATCCCGAACAAAGAAAAAAGGGAAATCATAGCTTTATTAACTTGCATGTTCGAAAAACAAAAAGAAACAGCAGAAGAATATAAAAAATAGCCGAAGAGCTTAAAAACCAAAATAATGAAATGAAGAGTAAATTGGAAGGGCAAGCTGAAATGCTTGAAAAGCTAAAGGACCGGATCGAAATGGGCCAGAATAAAATAAAAGAAGAAATTAGGGAAGAAATAGTTGAAATTAAAACACAAGTAGAGAATAAAATAGAGACTGCTTACCAAGCAATAGAAAAAAATAAGATAGAAGATAGAAAAATAATTGAAGAAATAAAAGTTGAAGTTACAAATTTAACTGTGAAAGTAAATCAAATAAATCGTAGTCAAAATAGCCCACAGACTGAAATAGAAAGTAAAGCAGAACAGGATAGTGCTAACACAGAGAAAAAATAGATCAAGAAATAGAAGAGAGACATAAGTTCAAGTTAGAAAATAGCGTAGAAAAGTTTTCACAAAAATTTAAAAAGGTTAATGTAAAAGTTCGTATTTGTTTTAAACATAGATTTAAAACAAAGAGAAAGCGTAAAAAAAAATATTCACGGTTAGAAAAAATACGGAGGTCTGTGAAGCTTAAAAATTTTCTAATTTACAAGGCAGAAAATAAAACGGAAAGAAAAAGAGATAAAATAGATTTTAATCCAGAGATAGAAGTGAGAATATGGAGTATAATTTATGTTAGTGAGTTAGTCGAAAGAAAGAAGGAACCACCGGACATAGTTTAAAAGTTAGTAATCGGGCGGAATAGTAAAGGAAATAAACAAAAAGGACCGGAAATGGACAATGAACTCGAATATGATTATTCTAACGTCAATAATTTGTTAAATTTAAATCTGAAACTTCTATTTAAAATTAAAATAATAAATCAAAAATAAATGAATGATGATAAATTAAAGTTAATCTTAGTAAATAAATAACAATCTTAGAGTTTTTAAAATGTTAAAGGAACGATAAAATGATTTATGTCAAAACCCTCGATTATGTCTTATCGATTCTATTGATATCCCAGCTCATAAGTCTAGAACCTAGCGGAGCGTGACTTTCACAAAAAAAAAAAATGTGTAAAATCAAAGTAGACAAACGAAATGAAAATGTTTTTTTTTTAAATGAAATAAATAAGTGTATAATGAACGTATTAATGGAAATAAAACATTATTAAATAAAGTTAAAAAAAAAGAAAAAAAAGAAAAGTGTATTAAATTAGGATTGAGGTGTGTGCGAGTATTTGAGCAAGGAGATAAATTCCAGGCCTGACTTTTGTTGGATTAAGCCTTGTCTTACGGTGACTTTGTTCTACAGATGGGTAGTGCAAAAAATAATTAATATTGATGATGATGCGCCAGTAGAAAAGTCCTGGCATATAAAAATTAATAAATCTGGAGGAAAAATTCCCAGTAACCAAATAAAATAAATATTTTAGTAAGTCGAATGTGCAGTAGAGATAGTCCTGCCATTCGCAATCTTAAAGTCCCTTTTCATGATCCGTTGTGCACAACAGTTGCCCATGCTGTAGTCATGACTTCCGCAAGAAATTAAAAGTTGGTTTAAATCAGCACAAAGTCGATCTGTGTGTTGAATTGCCTTATATTTTGATGCCTACTTCTCTTAATATTACATGCACTCTAGAAAAATAAGAATTTGAAATGGTCAATACTTAGGAAAAGTGATCAACGCACATGTTAATCAAGAAAAATGTTAGTAAATAAATAAGTATGCATGGGTATATACGCGCACATACACTGTAATATTCGGTAAATACGATACCTTATGATGAGTATCTTAAATGTATTTATCCAGATATCCTTTTAGGTTATTTTCTTGGTACTGCTGCACCTTATGGTGAGTGCAAAAAGGGGTTTATTTATTATAGATTCCCTGTAAGCAAGTCCAGTAATAACTCGATATCTAGAGTATTAGTAGGTGTAGAATTATGCTGCACATATACTCATGTGTTAAATAAAGATGTTCGTAACGATTTACAAATAATATTATAAGATTAGTAATAAAAGTATAAAGTCAGTCTAATGTGTATTACGAGTAGGTAAGTATGCATGGGTATATACGCGCACATACACTGTAATATTCGGTAAATACGATACCTTATGATGAGTATCTTAAATGTATTTATCCAGATATCCTTTTAGGTTATTTTCTTGGTACTGCTGCACCTTATGGTGAGTGCAAAAAGGGATGTATTTATTATAGTTTCCCTGTAAGCAAGTCCAGTAATAACTCGATATCTAGAATATTAGTAGGTGTAGAATTATGCTGCACATATACACATGTGTAGGAATTATCTAGAATAAAAAAAATTAATAAATCTTTACAGTCAACAATTAAAATTGCAAGAGATAAAATGGTCAAAAATGACGCATTTTACTCTAAAACGAAGGGGGGTGTAATGTGCCAATGCCAAATTGGCACATGTATATAAAATAATTTTGTATAAAAATTATTATCAAAATCTTTCGGAAAAAGGAATTTTAAAGTTACAATTAATTACTTTAAAGAGGGGAGAGAAAGTTTTCCTATAAAAAAACAAAAAAACAAACTAAGAGTTTCATAAAAGTTAAAGAATATTATTATTATTATAAATTAAAAGTTTAAAAAATATATAAAAATCTCTTTTCATTCCAGTTTATTGTAATAGATTATATTAGTGCGTGCGAATGTAAACAAAAGTATGCATGTAAGAATAATATAAAAAAAGAAAAATGAATAAAGAAATGAATTGTATTTCAAAAGAAACACAGTAGTGGACTTCTAATTAAAGATAGGAAAACAACACATTTTAAAATAGCTACTACTAATAAAATATTCAATCGAAAAACACGTTGTCATAATAATTAATCTAAAGGAATTTCGACAACACGTATTGCCGGAGGATATTAAAACAAAAACACGTCGCAGGTATAAATAGACTTTTTTTCGTTTATCAGACATTTTTTCAGTTGGAGTTTGAAATTCAGTCTAGTTTTACTGTGTCAGTTTACAGAAATGCAGTGCTGAAAAGCTGTTGGAAATATACGCTTGTGCTCCAGCCTTTTTAGTCCAATAAGACCATCAAAACCTGCCTGAGAAGTAATGTCTGGATAACAACACAGAAACCCTCCGTCAAAACGTGCAGCTGTCTCCAAGAAGAAACCAACGGATTACCATAAATTCTCTTCCATAAACAAAATCTAACCGGTTAGATACAATCCATCAGAAGCAGCAGAAGTAGCCACCGACAAGAAAAAAATCCTAGGTATCTGTTTTATTATTATTTACAAGTAGTAGTCACCACTGTAATCCGTAAATATTGAAGATTAACATTATATGAACTCTATCATACATAAAAGGAACTATTGATGTGTGTGCGTGAGTTTCAAATGTTATTAATGCTTTATTATTATTTTTTTGCGAATGAGAGTTAATTAAATGTCTAAGATTATGTTGCCTTGTTCATGAAATATCCTATCATATGTTAATTTAAAAAAATGTGCGTGCGCGAAATTTGGATTTATAAAATGTTTAGAATGCGTTTATGTTGGTTAGTAAATTATATTTAAACTTAATTGATGTTGATTGAAATAAATTATTTTTAAATTTAAACTTGATCTGTCGGTCAATTCTTTTTATTAATATCTTATTAGCAATAAGTATCATTGATTAAAATTAGACTGGGCTGGTTAAGGGAATTGTTTCGAGCGCTGGATTATGAGTCTATTACCCGAATATGTTAGTCTTCAGACTAGCTGGCGCCCCGGGGTTTACCCCGAAACAAATAAAGTATTTGGATGGTAGGGGTTTGAATCTAGCAGCCGAGATGGGCCATTGTTGATAGTTAAAGCTATTAATAAGATCTCCCATTTTGCTCGAACGTGCCGGTTCGTTCACCTAACCTTTATAATATTATAAATGTATTATGAAGGAGTTTGAAACAGGCCAAAACTTATATATACGTATAAGTAGGTGGTTTCAGCGGTTCGACCCGGTACATAAATGGCTTTACCCAACGTTTGGAGCGGAACCTAAGAAATAACAGTAAATAAATGTTTGTGTTTCTTGTTTAAAAATAAAAACCTTAAAGAAATCTAAATTACGTAGGTAAAAATGTATTAAATTAAAAATAAAAAAAAAGAATTGACCGAATTTTTTTTTCTTACTTCTTTAAATGAAAAGAGATTTTGTACTATTTACGTTCTGTTTAAATAAATGACAGTTGGGTGTTTGGGCGGAGTTAAAGCATTAAGATCGGGTAGGATAAACGGACAAAGGAGAGCGGAGTCAGCGTGTATTTCCAGTGTAGAAAGAAATAAATAAAATAGAAATTAGTAAACTTATTAAAATAAAACGGTATCAAAAATAATGATAAAAAAGTGTTTAAAATTATAAATTATAAAATAAAATAAAGCCAAAATGGAGACTCAAGGTAAAAATATAGAAAATATCCCGAACAAAGAAAAAAGGGAAATCATAGCTTTATTAACTTGCATGTTCGAAAAACAAAAAGAAACAGCAGAAGAATATAAAAAATAGCCGAAGAGCTTAAAAACCAAAATAATGAAATGAAGAGTAAATTGGAAGGGCAAGCTGAAATGCTTGAAAAGCTAAAGGACCGGATCGAAATGGGCCAGAATAAAATAAAAGAAGAAATTAGGGAAGAAATAGTTGAAATTAAAACACAAGTAGAGAATAAAATAGAGACTGCTTACCAAGCAATAGAAAAAAATAAGATAGAAGATAGAAAAATAATTGAAGAAATAAAAGTTGAAGTTACAAATTTAACTGTGAAAGTAAATCAAATAAATCGTAGTCAAAATAGCCCACAGACTGAAATAGAAAGTAAAGCAGAACAGGATAGTGCTAACACAGAGAAAAAAATAGATCAAGAAATAGAAGAGAGACATAAGTTCAAGTTAGAAAATAGCGTAGAAAAGTTTTCACAAAAATTTAAAAAGGTTAATGTAAAAGTTCGTATTTGTTTTAAACATAGATTTAAAACAAAGAGAAAGCGTAAAAAAAAATATTCACGGTTAGAAAAAATACGGAGGTCTGTGAAGCTTAAAAATTTTCTAATTTACAAGGCAGAAAATAAAACGGAAAGAAAAAGAGATAAAATAGATTTTAATCCAGAGATAGAAGTGAGAATATGGAGTATAATTTATGTTAGTGAGTTAGTAGAAAGAAAGAAGGAACCACCGGACATAGTTTAAAAGTTAGTAATCGGGCGGAATAGTAAAGGAAATAAACAAAAAGGACCGGAAATGGACAATGAACTCGAATATGATTATTCTAACGTCAATAATTTGTTAAATTTAAATCTGAAACTTCTATTTAAAATTAAAATAATAAATCAAAAATAAATGAATGATGATAAATTAAAGTTAATCTTAGTAAATAAATAACAATCTTAGAGTTTTTAAAATGTTAAAGGAACGATAAAATGATTTATGTCAAAACCCTCGATTATGTCTTATCGATTCTATTGATATCCCAGCTCATAAGTCTAGAACCTAGCGGAGCGTGACTTTCACAAAAAAAAAAAATGTGTAAAATCAAAGTAGACAAACGAAATGAAAATGTTTTTTTTTTAAATGAAATAAATAAGTGTATAATGAACGTATTAATGGAAATAAAACATTATTAAATAAAGTTAAAAAAAAAAAGAAAAAAAAGAAAAGTGTATTAAATTAGGATTGAGGTGTGTGCGAGTATTTGAGCAAGGAGATAAATTCCAGGCCTGACTTTTGTTGGATTAAGCCTTGTCTTACGGTGACTTTGTTCTACAGATGGGTAGTGCGAAAAATAATTAATATTGATGATGATGCGCCAGTAGAAAAGTCCTGGCATATAAAAATTAATAAATCTGGAGGAAAAATTCCCAGTAACCAAATAAAATAAATATTTTAGTAAGTCGAATGTGCAGTAGAGATAGTCCTGCCATTCGCAATCTTAAAGTCCCTTTTCATGATCCGTTGTGCACAACAGTTGCCCATGCTGTAGTCACGACTTCCGCAAGAAATTAAAAGTTGGTTTAAATCAGCACAAAGTCGATCTGTGTGTTGAATTGCCTTATATTTTGATGCCTACTTCTCTTAATATTACATGCACTCTAGAAAAATAAGAATTTGAAATGGTCAATACTTAGGAAAAGTGATCAACGCACATGTTAATCAAGAAAAATGTTAGTAAATAAATAAGTATGCATGGGTATATACGCGCACATACACTGTAATATTCGGTAAATACGATACCTTATGATGAGTATCTTAAATGTATTTATCCAGATATCCTTTTAGGTTATTTTCTTGGTACTGCTGCACCTTATGGTGAGTGCAAAAAGGGGTTTATTTATTATAGATTCCCTGTAAGCAAGTCCAGTAATAACTCGATATCTAGAGTATTAGTAGGTGTAGAATTATGCTGCACATATACTCATGTGTTAAATAAAGATGTTCGTAACGATTTACAAATAATATTATAAGATTAGTAATAAAAGTATAAAGTCAGTCTAATGTGTATTACGAGTAGGTAAGTATGCATGGGTATATACGCGCACATACACTGTAATATTCGGTAAATACGATACCTTATGATGAGTATCTTAAATGTATTTATCCAGATATCCTTTTAGGTTATTTTCTTGGTACTGCTGCACCTTATGGTGAGTGCAAAAAGGGATGTATTTATTATAGTTTCCCTGTAAGCAAGTCCAGTAATAACTCGATATCTAGAATATTAGTAGGTGTAGAATTATGCTGCACATATACACATGTGTAGGAATTATCTAGAATAAAAAAAATTAATAAATCTTTACAGTCAACAATTAAAATTGCAAGAGATAAAATGGTCAAAAATGACGCATTTTACTCTAAAACGAAGGGGGGTGTAATGTGCCAATGCCAAATTGGCACATGTATATAAAATAATTTTGTATAAAAATTATTATCAAAATCTTTCGGAAAAAGGAATTTTAAAGTTACAATTAATTACTTTAAAGAGGGGAGAGAAAGTTTTCCTATAAAAAAACAAAAAAAACAAACTAAGAGTTTCATAAAAGTTAAAGAATATTATTATTATTATAAATTAAAAGTTTAAAAAAATATATAAAAATCTCTTTTCATTCCAGTTTATTGTAATAGATTATATTAGTGCGTGCGAATGTAAACAAAAGTATGCATGTAAGAATAATATAAAAAAAAAGAAAAATGAATAAAGAAATGAAATGTATTTCAAAAGAAACACAGTGGTGGACTGCTAATTAAAGATATGAAAACAACACATTTTAAAATAGCTACTACTAATAAAATATTCAATCGAAAAACACGTTGTCATAATAATTAATCTAAAGGAATTTCGACAACACGTATTGCCGGAGGATATTAAAACAAAAACACGTCGCAGGTATAAATAGACTTTTTTTCGTTTATCAGACATTTTTTCAGTTGGAGTTTGAAATTCAGTCTAGTTTTACTGTGTCAGTTTACAGAAATGCAGTGCTGAAAAGCTTTTGGAAATATACGCTTGCGCTCCAGCCTTGTTAGTCCAATAAGACCATCAAAACCTGCCTGAGAAGTAATGTCTGGATAACAACACAGAAACCCTCCGTCAAAACGTGCAGCTGTCTCCAAGAAGAAACCAACGGATTACCATAAATTCTCTTCCATAAACAAAATCTAACCGGTTAGATACAATCCATCAGAAGCAGCAGAAGTAGCCACCGACAAGGAAAAAAATCCTAGGTATCTGTTTTATTATTATTTACAAGTAGTAGTCACCACTGTAATCCGTAAATATTGAAGATTAACATTATATGAACTCTATCATACATAAAAGGAACTATTGATGTGTGTGCGTGAGTTTCAAATGTTATTAATGCTTTATTATTATTTTTTTTTGCGAATGAGAGTTAATTAAATGTCTAAGATTATGTTGCCTTGTTCATGAAATATCCTATCATATGTTAATTTAAAAAAATGTGCGTGCGCGAAATTTGGATTTATAAAATGTTTAGAATGCGTTTATGTTGGTTAGTAAATTATATTTAAACTTAATTGATGTTGATTGAAATAAATTATTTTTAAATTTAAACTTGATCTGTCGGTCAATTCTTTTTATTAATATCTTATTAGCAATAAGTATCATTGATTAAAATTAGACTGGGCTGGTTAAGGGAATTGTTTCGAGCGCTGGATTATGAGTCTATTACCCGAATATGTTAGTCTTCAGACTAGCTGGCGCCCCGGGGTTTACCCCGAAACAAATAAAGTATTTGGATGGTAGGGGTTTGAATCTAGCAGCCGAGATGGGCCATTGTTGATAGTTAAAGCTATTAATAAGATCTCCCATTTTGCTCGAACGTGCCGGTTCGTTCACCTAACCTTTATAATATTATAAATGTATTATGAAGGAGTTTGAAACAGGCCAAAACTTATATATACGTATAAGTAGGTGGTTTCAGCGGTTCGACCCGGTACAATATATATATATATATATATATAATATTTTGATTCAATGTCTGTATTTTTAAAGCAATATACGTAATTATCTAACTGAATATTTGTAAATATAGTAACTAAATAATTAAAAAATTTCATTCACTTAGAAGCGTTTTCAATTATCCCAGTAATCTGTGTCAACTAAAGCTTTGAAATGCTAACTTTCCCACAATTCCATGATCTTAACGTTTGCTGCTTGCCTGTTAATTAAGTATTTGTATATTAGCATAGCCTCTTTTATTTTTCTTTTATTGTTATTTTTCTCAATATGCAATATTTTTACACAATGTTAAAATTGAAGTCAAAACCATAAATACATGATTTATTATGGTCGTAAAAAACACATGCTGAAATATTATTATCTACTATGCAATTTTGTTTTGATTTCTGAACATGTTTTAATAATAGCAAGTTTTCTTTAGTTTTTTTTTTCCAATGTACAACTAGATTCCCCTATATATTTACTGCCACACCTACATATCCATTTATAAATGACACAATTTTTATTTATAAATGAGGTTTTATCTTTGGAGTTATTTATTAAAACGTGTTCAGAAATCGAAACAAAATTGCATAGTAGATAATAATATTTCATCATCTGTTTTTTACGACCATAAAAAATCATGTATTTATGGTTTTGACTTCAATTTTAACAGTGTAAAAATATTGCAAATTGAAAAAAAATAACAATAAAAGAAAAATAAAGGAGGCTATGCTAATATACAAATATAAATACAACTTAATTAACAGGCAAGCAGCAAACGTTAAGATAATGGAATTTGTGGGAAAGTTAGCATTTCAAAGCTTTAGTTGACACAGATTACTGGGATAATCGAAAGTGCTCCTAAGTGGATAAAATTTTTTAATTATTTAGTTATTGTATTTACAAATATTCAGTTATATAATTACACACACACACACACACACATATATATATATATATATATATTACATTTTATATTAACTTTAAGTTTTATTTAAATTAAAAACAATACTGGATTTAAAATTAACCTTTCAAAATTAATTTCAAAACAATTTTATTTAAATACTAAATAAATAATTATTTATATAACACTACCTATATATGTAATAAAGAGAAGGGAAATAAAACTTCTGTCATGCTCCTTTCACAATTTTACATGCACTTACCTGTGAGCTCAGTTTAAAAAAAACATGTGGTCCGCTTATGTTTAGGGCTTATCATTATATAAGACAATATTTTGCTCAGCATATTAACTCAAGAGTTAACCTATTGTGTACCTGAATTATAAATTAACAAATCACAGGTGGTTTAAAATGAAATTCTATTTCTCCTGCTATAGAATGAATATGTTTATATAATTCATTTGTTAATTAATAATTCAGGCACACAATAACTTAAAGCCCTGATTTAGTATGGTGATACAAAATAAGCTTATTTAAAAACCCTAAACATATGTGGACTACTTATGTTTTTTTTAAACTAAGATCATGGGAGAGTACATGACTGAAGGTTTTATTTATCTTCTCTTTATTTTACCGCCTCTTATGAGGCATCTCATCGACATCTGACGTCACTCTAATTCTGCTAGTTTTAAGGCTAGAATATTCGTTTGACAGTTATTGATTAGGTTTTTAAAAGTTCTGTAAGATGGTGCCCTCTTCCGAATTATTTTACAAGTAAAAAATCAAAAAAACCGCATTTAAAACTAAACAAAGAAAGAAGTTTGTCAGTGACTCAGCCGAAAAAGACATTCTGATTGGCTGGAAAGAACAAAGAAACTGCCTGATCAAAGAAAATAAAGAAAAACACTGAGATTTTCATTTCGAATGCAATTTAAGTATTAAAAAAATATAATTTGAAAAATTAAAATAGTTTTTTAATAAAATATACTAAAAAAACAAAATTATTTTCGAAAAATATTGAAGATTTTAGTAAAAATATTTAAGATTTAGCAAAAAGAAATCTTTACTTTTCCATAATGTAAAATTGAAAAAAAGCGTTTGCGTCAGCACTTTTTTGTTTAGACATTCGCTTTAAGTTTGCCGAAATTGAATATATTTTAGAATAAATAAATAGCAATTTATTTTTGAAAGAACTTTCATTCTCTTTCATAACCTGAAAAATTAGTAATATACTTTTTATAAACGTATCTGAGTTGAATTTAATATTATAGGCGAATATGTTTTAACAATAGGCTTTGTCTTCAGTTTCTGAGTTGGCCAATTAAAAGATTTGATTTTTACCTCATACAACCAATAATATAATTAGCGGTTAAAGGATTAAATGCTAAATTCTTTTTAACTTTTAAAATATGATTTTATTACTGGGTTAACATAAGATTAAAGGAAATTAACACCTTGTATAACTATCCTTAATTAATGTTAAAATATTTGAGCAAGACGACAATAAAATAACATTGATCCAGTCACTATCTACATCTGAATTTTATTTTTAATTGACATTTAAAACATTGAAATTAAAAATTAAAGATTTATTTGCAAAAAACGATGAATTATCCTAATTGTAATACTACTATGACTAAACGTATAAATTTATTGTTTAATCTAAAATCTCTTAGTATTAGTTTTCATTGACAGGTTTATAATTTTTTGATGAATTTCATTTTTCTTTTCAATTTCTTACTGGGTTTAAAGTAAAAAGGGAGGGGTGGAGGAGTGTAGAGAAATTACTGAAAACAAAAATTATATCTTACATCTATTTACAAAATGTAGAATAATGAAAGCCAAACTAATAAAACTAAAGAAAAGAGATGGACTATTTGCTACAAGAACAATACACGAGGATATGTAGAACCTATTCAAGATTAGCGACCAGTGACTAAACAAGCATTGCAAAATAATTACACTACTTCACAAGATTAAAGAACAATTAAATATCTAAAATTACTTCATTGTAATTATAATATATACAAAATGTTAAAAATATCCTACTAACCCTAAATAAATAAATTTTTGAAACTATTTTTTTATTTGCAATTGAGAAAAAAATTGGTTTGGAAATTTGAATTCTTCTTTTGTCTTTAGAAAATTCTGCATTCTTTTCAAAGTGACTGGGGATAGAGAATTACAGTCTGGACTTGGATTTATATTAGTAATACTACTATGAGGCAAAATTCTCCATATAGTAGCACCACTCAATGCAAGCCAGAGTAATCAATGGATGTATCCATTGATTACTCTGGTTTGCACTAAGCGGCACTACTGTAAGGAAAGTTTTGACTCTGAGTAAACAGATGGTGTTAGCATAAAAATGGTAATCATGTAATGCTTAGTGGTTTAATACTGTTAAATTTATAAATTCACAGTGCAATCTTTTAAAATATCTTAGTATTAGTTTTCATTAACAGGTTTTTAGTTAGGAGGCAAATTTTTATTTTTTTATAAATTCAATGGGAATTATAAATAAGTCAAAGATTAAAAAAATATGTTCTACCATGTTTCAACAAATACATATATTTATTAACACGTTAAAAATTAGTTTCAAAATCAACTTTGTGTTGATAATTGCTTTAAAATGATTCTGGAAAAAATTGACTCCATATTTATTCAAATGGTTGCATTATTTTTTAGCTTTTAATTTTAAAAAAAAGTCCAAATCAATAAAAAAGTTTTTATTTTTATTTTTTTTGTTTAATTTGTTGTTTCAAAGCCAGCTAGTTGATTTTTATATTGAGTATTTGATTGTATTTGTATTGAATGTAACTGCATCAAAGTCCACAAAACAATTAACCACCCTACACCACACACACATTCTTTTTCTCTCCACCCTTTTTAAAATGCCATTAAGAAAGAAGAAATTAAAAAAAAAATTTAAAAACAAATAAAAATTTCAAAACAATTATGGTAATTACAAATCAAAAGGAGTTGTTTAAATTAGGTAATACTACAGATGTAATTTACTCTTCCCCACTCTCAGCCCTCAGTTTTTTAAAAAGCCATTATAAAAAGATGAAATTTAATGTTAAAGGCAAAATAATAAAAATTCCAAAACAAATTTGTCATTTACAAATCAAAAGAAAGTGTTTGAAATTCTAAATCAACTAACTTTGTAAAACAATATTAGGTATACTATTATGAGAAATCAAAAGAAACCTTGAAAACTAAGAAATGATCTTTTTTAGAAATTGGAAATACAAATAGTGGTTGTTCACTAAAAAGAACTGCCAGTGAAATTAATACTAAGAGGTTTTAAATTACATATTCAATTTATAAAATAATTCATTGCATTGTTACTATAAAATATCATCGTATTTATTTTACTATTTTTTCATGACATTAAAACAGGGTTTAAAGAGTAAATAAAATATAAAATTAGATATGTAAAATAACCAAGAAGAATGACACCCAATGCAATTAGTTGTGTATGTTATTTAAAAATTCATAGTTTGAATTTATATCATGGTCATAGGTCAATTAAAAAAAAAGTTATATATCTTATATTAAAAAAAAAATATTTAGACATTTTATACTTAACATTTTCTCTCCTTCATTTATTTTTATTTGACTAGAAAACTATTCTTACTGTCTTAATATAGGAAAGGAATACAATTATGACTAAACAATCCTTCATTTTCTTCACATAAAAAGTACTGACAATTTTTAATTAATAATGATTACACATTTTAAAATTTTTGATAGCAAAGCTACATAATATTTTACAGTAAAAATCAGTTTTCTAACATATTATATATCATTGATACAAAATTCTTATGAAACGGCATAGAAAACTTTTTGATCGCAGTGCCCAAACACTTTTCAGAGTCATTCATTATTACTGATATAAAGTAATGAATCACAACTGATAATGATGATGTGATTTTGTTTTGCAAGATCTCTGTACATATTTTCTAGTATAATATAGATTGTCTAAGCAAATGATTCATTTCTTTTTATAAAGCTAAGCAACTTTTTTGAAACTAAAAAAATAAGTATAATACTGTAGTTAATTGTTTTCCGAAATTACTGTTTTATTAGATTATCGTAATTTTCTTTCGCTTGGAAATTTTGAGGTTTACCTACGCAAATATTAAATAGTGAAAAATCCCAACAATACTGTTATC
This sequence comes from Epiperipatus broadwayi, assembly GCA_028023455.1. NCBI lineage: Eukaryota > Metazoa > Onychophora > Udeonychophora > Euonychophora > Peripatidae > Epiperipatus > Epiperipatus broadwayi. The sequence goes on along the minus strand of JAQFVV010006361.1, from coordinate 697,276 downwards.
AGAAATAAGTGTTAAATTTTTCATTGATAAAAGAATATAATCTTTGCAGTATGTTTGCTTTTCAAAAGCAGAATAATGTACAGTAATGCAGGAGGTTGTGTGCTGCGAAGTGGCTTAAATGAGGATTAAAAGGGTTGATATGCAAACTTTTATAAAACCTTTCATAGATTATTTTCAAGTAAAACACGTAAAAATAGTAACAGTAAATAAATAATAAAAAATCTTTATAAATTTGTTTTAATTTAAATTAACATAACAATCACCTAGTTCGTTTTATTTATTGCTACTCTTAAAATAAAACATTGTTTATTTTATCTTCTAATAAAAAAAAATAATTTAAGTGCGTTGAGATGTCATTAAAAATTACCAATTTTAAAAATTGAGAGAAAGGGCTTGAGAATTATTTTAGTTGCATATTGATTAATAAATGAAAGTATTGGATAAATAAAGAAAGGAGAAACATAAACAGAATAATATTTTTAATGTTGCTGGCATAAAATATATACATTATTAAAAGATTTTGAATATTTTACAAATTATGAGCAGAAACACTCTGCGATGTAAAGTTTTTCTGGAGAACACACTCTTTTAAAGCAATCTTAACTAGTATTTTAAATAAACCACTGTAAGGTAAAAAAAAATTCATTAGCCCTCAAAAAAAAAAAAAAGCAAAAAAAGGTATTATTTACCAGGCTTGAATTTTTTTGGGTATGAAGGTTTAAGACAGGGATTGGCAACCTTTTGGAGAGAGAGGGCCAGGGTCATGATAACAAATGTATTACAAATAAAGCATCTCAACCTTAATATCATTCTGACCAAAAAGCTATCTTGATCTGGATATTTAAAGAAAACAATGAAATCATTGTAATTTTATTTATCAAGGTAACTCGCTTCTCAAAGCCTGATTAGAGTTCACAAAAATGTCTGTTATTAATTTTTTCTTGTGATTTTGGAGATTTGGAAAATGAGAATAGTTGCTTGTCTAAAGTTGTGATTCCCACAGTCAAAGTTTTTTTTCAAAAGCAGTAATTTGATTAAACATTTCAAATATATGCTTTCTCCTTCCTTGAAGCTCAAGATTAAAACTGTTTATGTCAGTTGTGATGTCTACCATAAATGCTAACTTAATATTCTGCTATGGATCCTGAAAACAAGATTTATCTTCTATTTGCTCTCTAAAAACACAGCAATCTCTTCTCTCAATGCATATATTCATTACAGTTGAAAAATATTAAGATTATCATACTTGGCTTCGAATTTGTTTTAGAAATTCTTGAAACTGATAGTGATTTAGTCCTCTTGAAAATATAAAATTTAATGCTTTTACATCCACTGCTATGATATTCGTAAAATTCAATGACTTTGCACATAATGCATCCTGATGAATAATGCAGTAAAGTTTGATTAGTTTTTAACTAATATCAATGTGTTCTTGAAGCTATGATCCAAACTCTTTGTCTCTCCAACCATCCTAGTTTTCCATCCATGGTAACTTCAATATGTTTTGATAAATAAAAATTTATTTTAGAAATAGATTTTATAGTGCCTCCAAAATATGTCCTCCAGTGTTTCATAAGAATCAATTGTTCAAATTCTTCCACAATATCAAGTTTTGGTGTTATACCCCTCATAAATACTGCAAGTTGGCAAAAATCTATCATGTCTGTGACTTCATCAGTAGCAATGAAATAATACTTCAGATTTGTTAAAATGCCCTTTCAGTTATTTTTGCCACTTCCTGCCAGTTATTTAATTTATTACACCATTAAGTGTGCTAGTATAAGATAGTGATCATGTGATGCTTAATGGTTTAACACCAATCCTGCCTAATAGGATAGTGGTGGTTATGGTTGTTGAAGAGCCAAAGACACCAAAATATATGGGTGCTGAACTAAGTTCAGACCCATATGACTGTATAAGCTATTGAGCTTAGATTGAAAATATTTTTGTTTTCCATTTCATTATCATAGTTTTGTAGTTAAGTAGAGATAAAAGATGTTTTCTGGAGGGATGTATTAGATCCTAAGATCTAGGTGCAGTGCTCTCAAATCCAAAACTCCTCACTGACGATGGCCACAAGCCAGAAACTAGTCTGGGGATATTGGGTGAGTAGGCATTAGATAGGGATTTTATGCACAAGCCTTCTGGCATTCAATGATTACTCTGGTTGGCACAGGGTGGCAATACTGTATGGAGAGTTTTGCTTTGTTTATTTAATTTATCTTGATTCAGTTCTTGCCGAAAAAAAAAAATTCCTTTTTTCTGAATAAACAACATCCACTACCTTCAACATAATACTTTGAAGAATTCTTTAAAAGTTTTCATATATTCTGCAATTAGCTTTGATGCCTTATAATTAGCACAAAATTTTCAGACAATTTCTTCAACTTTTTTTGTGAAAAAGGATGAATGCTTTGTTAAATTATTTCTCAGATATGCAACTTTTTGTGTTTTGCTAGTGAAATTGTTGTAATGATTATGACAAGGTTCATAGTGCCCCTTAATATTTTACACTTTCTTCATGGAAATGGTATCTTGGCAAGTCAAACAAGTACATTTTTCAAAACGCTCAATGGAAAAATAGTTGTGTTCAATCTTTGATCAATTTTGGCACTCAAGATGTACATGTTTTTTCTTAGTATCCATGGATTTGTTTTTGATCAGAAAAAAAAAAAAAACATTCTGAAAAGAAAAGAGAAAAAAAGAAATCAGTATGGAGAAATAAGAAACAATGAATCTGCAGATAAGTAATGTGATGATATTTAATAATTGTGAATACATTTTTTATTAAACATTTGCTGGTACACTGATATTTAACCATTGACTACTAGACATATAATCTCTAAATATATTGGTGCACAGTTGTTCAACTAGAGGCCTGAATAAAATCTCTTATGGATTGGATGTGGCTGTGGGCTTGGGGTTGCTGGCTTCTTGTTTAAGCTCATCCTTTATATTTTATCTTTCTAATTAAAATATACATTTACTGACTTGCAATTAATTTTGTCTGCCTGGAGTTGGACATGGAATAAATATTTAAAAAAAAATTGTAAGCTTGCTTGAAAAAAATCAAGTTTTATCTGATTTGAATTCCATATCAAGAGTATCTAAATAATCAGTATGCTAAGAGGACCTTATATATATATATGTATATGTGTGTGTGTGACAAAACAACACAATTTATAAATCACGTAACTTGCTATAGCTTGCATTTATGATCAATAGATGGAGCTTTACAAAAATCTCCGTACAAGCGTATGTTTACATAAACATCAAAAGGGTCAGAATTCACTATCTATTTCATTAGCTCCACCTTCAGATCAGCTGATTTCAAGCTAATTTGCTATCATCAGTGAAGGGTAAGGACTAGAAACTAGATCTAAACATTAACTCTCAGCATTTATGAAACAAGTTTCTATCAGTTTGCAAGCATGAATTTTTCAGACACATAATGTCTTCAAACCCAGCTTAACAAGCCAGATAGCTATATGGGTTTGAAATCAGTTCAGTTTCACCACATAGTAAAAGCCTCCGCAATATATATCATTGCAAAAACCTTCAAAGGTACATTTATGAAAAACAAAACAAGTTATAAATCACGTAACTTGCTATAGCTTGCATTTATGATCAATAGATGGAGCTTTACCAAAATCTCCATACAAGCATATGTTTACCTAAATGTCAATAGAGTCAGAATTCACTATCTCTTTCATTAGCTCCATCTGACCTTCACTAATGATAGCAAATTATCTTGAAATCAGCTGATCTGAATATGAACCTAATGAAAGAGATAGTGAATTCTGACTCTTTTGACGTTTATGTAAACATACGTTTGTATGGAGATTTTGGTAAAGCTCTATCTATTGATCATATATATATATATAAAAGACAGGACGTGAACTCAAATTTTCAAGCTCTCTACAACTGTCCACTCCATATTATACAACTAATACACTTGGCCATATACATGTGAAAAAGATCAATAATTTCCAATATATGTATTTCATAATAAGACAGAACTCATCAGTTGATGAAGATCACATCTCCTATACCAGGGGTCCCCAACTCTATGCCCGCAGGCACCATGGTGCCCGCAGACTATTTTACGTGAGCCCGCCTCTATCCAAACACGATAAAAAATTATTTATCTGATACAAATAAATTTAATTTTTAAGATTTCTTATAAATTATTGTATTATATTGTAATCAAATTGTAGGTCATACTATAATTTTACAGCGTAAAATGGTCTATATTTAACAATATCTAACTATAAATTTACATTGAAAAAATAAATGGTGCCCACCACCTGGCCAGTATTATAGAATGTGCTCTTAAGTGCAAAAAGGTTGGGGACTGCTGTCCTATACATATATACAATCAATGCTCAGTTTAGATTAAGAAAGAAGATGATCAAACTTTAAATCTTCTCCACTCTCCAACTTTTCAGCCATCGTTATCATTGAAGATACTAAGGATGGAATGCTCAAGACCCATGTTGATGTCAATATTATTGTCATACCCATGTTGACTTTAAGTCACTCTGACCCCTCACATATAGAAACTTACAAATACACAGAAAAGGAATGGGCATAAGGCTGGCTAAATATGTAATATATATATATATTGTCTATACTAAGTTATATATATATTGTCTATACTAAGTTTAATGTAATTAGATAGGACTTGTTGATTATACTAAGTTTAATGTAATTAGATAGGACTTCAACACAGACTTTCAAGCTCACTACAGCTATCCACTTCATTTTTGCAATCAATATTCAATGACCACACATACATGTAAACAAATAAATAATCTCCAGTATACATCTTTTGTACTGAATCAGCACCAATCAGTTGTCCTAGATCATCATCTACCAAACATGTATACAATCAGTGCTCAACAAACTTTAATGAAATTTCAATCTAATTAGATCATTGAAAATACTAAGGATGAAATGCTTAAAGCCCTTGTTGATACCAATATTACTAATCATACTTGTGTTGACTTCAAGTCACTCTGATCCATCATGTATAGGACCATAATATGTTCATTTAAATACACAGAAGAGAGATGGACAAAATACAAAATAAATATGTAATATTTAAATACATGTATATTGTCTAAACTAAATTCAATGTACCCTACAATTATCCATTCCATTTTATACAACCAGTACACATGACCATATACATGTGAAAAAGATAAATGATCTTCAATATATGTATTTTATGGAACAAGCACACATCAGTTGGTCCAAATCATTATCTCCCACATCTATATGCAATCAGTGCTCAGTTTATATTAAGATAGCAATTCTTCAACCTTTAATGGACAAGATTTAATCTTCTCAACCTTTCAACTCTTCAGCCATTAAAGTGGATAGCTGTAGAGAGCTTGAAAGCCTGAGTTTAAATCCTGTCTAATTACATCAAATTTAATATAAATAATATATAGGCATTTAAATATTTCATAATTAGCCTGTGTAGTGCCAATCCGTCTTCTGTGTATTTAAATGAACATCTTAAAGCCCTATATATGAAGGATCAGGGTTATTTAAAGTCAACAATGATATGACAATAATATTGGCATCAGCCAGATCTTTGAGTATTTCATCGTCAGATTTTGATATGAATGATTGAAGAATTAGAAAGTGAAAAAGATGGAAGCTTGCCGATTAAAGTTTGAAGATTCGATATCTTAATATAAACAGAGCACTGATTGTATACATCAGTGGGAAATGGTGATCTTGATCAACTGATGAGTTCTGGTTGTGGAGGAAATATATGATATTGCAGATCACTTATCACTTTCATATGAATGTGGTCATGTGTATTGGCTGTATAAGATGGAGTGAATAGCTGTAAGTAGCCTGAAAGTCTGAGTTCAAGTTTTTTTTTCTAATTACATTACATTTAGTATAGATAATATACATGTATTTAAATATTATATATATATATATATATATAATAAAATAACAGAAAACACTTTGGCAGATTGAAAAAACTATGAGTAATTGTGAATCACCATTATATATATATATATAATTTTTATTGTTATTACAATATTTTTTAATTAACGAACAATGTTTAACATATTTATTAACACATAGACAGTCTCTGTGATCATGCTCCAATATTTAGTGTCTATTTAAATGTGGGATTTCACATTTGTTGTTAAAAGGAGATTACCCTAATTAACAGGTTGAGATTGTTAAATTGTCTGTGGTGATTGATTTTAATGATTACTTATAAACCCATTTAGCTTTAAGCATTATTACACTTGTTATTTAAGTAATGTGTTGGGTGCAATTTGAAAATTATATTGCACTTTGTAATGTTATAGTTGTCTACTTTTTATTCTGCATGCAGAACCAGTTATATTTACCTGTTTAAAAAGAATTATTTAAACTTTTTTGTTTCAATAATTTCAATATATATGGTCAAGTAGCATTCCTAAGTATAAATATATTGGACCATAAATAAAAGTCAGAGTCTATCTTTATTGTTAAAAGTAGGTTGCCTTGACAACAGATTGAGATTGGTATTGACCTTGGGATTGTGTATATGTTGACTGAATTTATGATTATATATATATATGTGTGTGTGTGTGTTGTGTGTGTGTGTGTGTGTAAACAATGTTTCCATACTCTGCATTTCTAAATATTAATGTAAAATAATACTTATACAGAGTTTAAATATAATATTTTAATAATATTTATGGCATCGATTATACTTTGATGTTTTCATGTCTTATTTATGGTTTGACTGCTCAGCAGACTGACCATGAATACGATGTAAAAACATTAAAAGTATATTTTGTGCAATAAATGTTATTGAAATTTTATATTTAAATTCTCTATGAGAATTATTTTACACACACATAATATATATATATATATATATATATATATATATATATATATATATATATATATATATATATATGTTAAACAATAGATTTTGTAAGTGTATCCTTTATTTATGCATAAATACTGCAGGTAATCACTCCTATTCTAAATTCAGCTAAACAAATTTCAAATTCACATATATATATATATATGTAATAAATAGAAAGTTTAATATCCTGTATTCGCCATTTCACAAATATATGTAATATACCAAATCAATATATTTAATCAAAAGTACTAGTACAATTTATATAGGAATTATATTACTTTTATAAGTTACTTAAATCACTATACACTTTGTAGTCTTTATCAACTATATAACAGTTGAATAATCAATACGAGACATTACCCTTAACTAATACCCATAGTTCAGTATTCAGATTTCGCCACAATTTTATTATCTTAACATTTGATGACTGGCGTTTTTTTCCTTTTCCCATTAATTAACATTTGACATGTATGTTAATGTAGATGCCAGTCATGAAATGTCAAGATAACAATAATTCATGGGAAATTTTAGTTAGACTATTTATTTTTTTATTTATTTTCTTCGGGTATTGTTAAACTGGGGTTGTCTCAAATGTTTGTTATTTAACTTTATATAGTTGATAAAGACTACAAAGTGTATAGTCGAAAGTACTTCTAAAAGAATATAATTTATATAAATTGTACTGTATTTTGATATATATATATATATTGATTTGTATATTATATATATATATATATTATTGTATTATATTTGATTTTAAGACATTCTTTGAAAAATAATCATTCATTTCAAAAAATTACATTAAGGCTGTCATTTTTACTTAAGATTCTCATATCATCTAAATAATGTAAGATTATAATCTATAACCATTGTTATATAAATAGCCAAAAAACTATAATAGCATCAATTCAACTTTTTTTGATTATATATATATATATATATATATATATATATATATATATATATATATATATATATATATATCATGGATCCAGATATAAATATTTATTTAAACAATAAAAATTATTTCTCATGAATAAAGAGCGATAAACAGAGCAGCCAAAATTAAAAAAACCTTAATTATAAACAAAAATTTGCCAAGCGTTTTCGGTACTGTATACCAGAGTCATGGGTGACATGTTTATTTATTTAAACAATGCTAAACTTTTTTTTTTGTAAAGATCATATATATAATATGATCTAGATGGATCCATAAAATATAATTCAAGCATGATCTTGTCATTACTTTTTATATGAATCACTGTTTAACAAATCATATAGGTTAAGACGGTCTGCATACTTAAGATAGTATCAATTGCTTTAGATAATAGTTATTTTTAATAATTTTGTGATGTGGAAGAAAAACATTCTTTTAAATTATAATCTATGATTGATAACTTTTTCCAGATAATATATTAACAAGATCTCATATTTGCAGTTAAGAAGTTGTCAAGTTTAAGATGTATCTAGCTGCTCTTAATGAAACTTCTTTTCCCTAGATAAACATTTAATGAATGAATTAAATAAACCATCCAAATTAGAGCTAAAGGAAAAATGAAACGAGAAGGCTAAAAAAATAGTCTCATGAAAGTAAACAGAAGATTGTATTGTGTATGTAAAATTCTTTAGCTAAAAAGCTAGCATGTAAAACTGTTCAATAAATACTACCAAAAGTTGTTGGAAGATCATCATTTGTGATTACTTTCTATTTTTTAACGTTATATGTTCTTGTTAGAGCTACATCAATAAATAATCAAATGGCTTGCAAATATATTTCTCAAAAAAAAAAAGAGAAACATTAAAAAGATACTGCTGGATATCCCACTGTTCAACCATGGAAAATTAGCTTTTTTTTTTTTTTTTAAACATGCTCTTTCTACATACACGTTTATCTATTTATCTCTGTTTATTTCTATGCCACCTATTCTCTTTCTCACCTATTTTACAGTTATCTATATGCCCATTTATAATTCCTATATATTTGTTGACTAAATCCACATATCTAGCTATATATTTCTTTCCATTAATTGTTATTTCCATCATATAAACTTCGATATAGTTATTTATCCAACTATGCATTTATTAATAGATCTATTGATCTATTTATTTATTGTCTATCTCTGTCTGCATATCGCCTTCTTTGTATTTTTATCTATCTAACCATCTCTGTATATTCACCTCCTTGTATTTTTATCTATCTATCTATCTATCTATCTATCTATCTATCTATCTATCTATCTATCTATCTATCTATCTATCTATCTATCTATCTATCTATCTATCTATCTATCTATCTATCTATCTATCTATCTATCTATCTATCTATCTATCTATCTATCTATCTATCTATCTATCTATCTATCTATCTATCTATCTATCTATCTATCTATCTATCTATCTATCTATCTATCTATTTTTGTCTGTCTGTTAACCTTCTTACCTACCAACTTTAAATGCCTTACCATATTCATCATACTATCAATCTATTTATAAACTATATACACAAACGTACTATAATTGTTAGTAAGTATATTTGTTAACATAAAAGCTAATTTTAAAATATGTAAAAATAAATCAATAATTCCACTCAGGTCTGTCGTCTACCTGCATGGTTACTTATCTATTTAAATTATCCCAGATTTTTTTTCTTTTTAGCTAAAATGAACTTGTGATTTGCACACTACAAATGACTTTCTTCTCTGCACGCCTGAACTTACGGGAGCCTTTTAACTTGAAAAATGTGTGAATGATTTGAATTATCAATTCAATATCGATCTTTGAACACCTTTTTTTGAAATTTTTTTAAATTTACTAGACACTTTTAACTAAGTTATATAATTTTTAAAAATGTTATGAGACAGCTAACTTTTTATTTCATTTTAGATTCATTGTTTTTTGTTTGTTTGCTATATCTTATACTATACATGTATAAATGCATGCAATACATACATAAATGGCTATATAAAGAAAATAGTTATTGACTAAATGAGATTCTTTGATGCCTTAAGAAAATTTAAGGGCAAAATTTTAATGATTATTCCATAGATTGCAGTTTCTATATCTATGTTATTATTTATATTATAAATTAAAAATTAACGAAAAGGATTCCAAGCGAAAATACATCAAGCCATTGGTGTGAGTTTATTACTTTTTATCCCCAGAGTTTAAAAAACAAGTTGATTTTTTTTACAAAGATACCTGACAATTCTTACTGGGGTATCAGTTAGAATTTTGTTGTGATGGTATGCATGAATAAGGATTTACTCATCTACATGAAAACGGTAAAAAGATATATAAAAATTAATTAAAGAAAATATCTACAAATAAATAAAAAACAAAGGATAATTAGTTGTCTACTCCTCTTCTATTAATATTTCAATTAGAGAACTGGTTTTCACCATATATATTTCAATCATAAACAGATAGAATAAGATTATGACCTTAAATATCTGGAACTATAAAATTATAAAATAAGGCAGAAAATTTTAAATATCAATGAGTTAGTTATATATGCTACTAATTGAAGGATCATTAGGTGAAAGAAGATGACTTAAACTGGAAGAACTGCATAATATTAAATAAGACGTTGTCAGAATTTTCTGAAATCAGAAAAAAAAAAACCATGAAAAAATGAATTGCTTTAAAAATGGACATCTATTGAAAGATTAAGTAAAGTTTGATTGTGTCTCAGAGATATTAAATATAAGAAATTCACATTCATGTCTCTGTAATTTTTTTTTTATTTCGAATAGAAATTTTATATGAATATACAAAATGTTTTTAATCATTTAAAATAGAAATTTAATTGGAAAAAATAGTATTTTATAAATTACAATTAAAAAATAATCCCAATTAGAAAGGGACATGAATGCATCTAAAATAAAGAAAGTGCCGACTTGGACTAGATTTTGACTAACATAATATATATATTTTAAAATTATAATGATGTTTATTAGTAAAGGTAAAGAAGAAAAAATGTTAAGAATATAGTCAACTAGGGGGAACCAAGGACTCCAGTTGATTCTGTTTCTGGCTCCTGGTTTTAGTTTCTTTTGTCTTAGTTTGAGGAATTAATTTTTTTAAAAACTATTCCTATTTAAAAGAGGAGTTTCATGACTCTCTTTTTATATACAAGTTAGGCCAACACATTATCCCAAGTAAGAATAATTTCAACTTTATAAAAACGCTGTGCAAATTACATTGCAGCCATGGGAATTTCAAAAGATTTTTACAGTGATTTAGCTTTTTAATGAAATTTTTTCATTTCACTCAGGTTTTCTGATTGGAAGAGAGGGTCTGATTGTAAGGAGGGGCCCCAGGAGCCTAAATCCTAGTTCTGTTGAGTAAGGGAGCTGGGGTGAAGATGATGTAGGGATCATTTCTGATGTTGATTTTCTCATTCACAGAAAAAGAGAAATAAAATTAGCTATTGCAAAGTAAGTGGCAGTTTGGCCTAATGGATTTAATTGCAAGTATTTCACCTTATTTGTTTTTATTATTTTCAATGCTGTAATAGGGTTGGCCCTTTGCTTTTCATATGATTTTTCATGTGGATTAGAATGGTTTTTAGCAGAGATTATTTAAAGCATAGTATTTTTCTTGTTTTCCATAAGTTTTTCAAGATATACTGGATTGCTCTCTTCTGGGAACGTTCCAGACAATTTTGGAGAACTGGACAGTAGAAAGACTTAACCCGTATTCTATATTATTTTAAGTGTTTTCCTATTCCTCAACTTATTCACAGTAAATTGGATTTTTCAATATTGTACTCCTAAAACGCTATTCATATTTGAACGCTAGGCTTAACAAATAATTCCTAATTGTAACTGAGGTTTACTTCTAATAATTAATCATCTCATGGACTAATGCTTATAGTTTTCACAAGTTGATCAATCTTTGGAAACACTATGGACAAAAAATACAATGTATCATTTTAGATCTCCATATTATACTAAGTAAATCAATGTTTACCTTGTAAAACTTTTTGTACCAATGAAGTTTAATTCTATTTTTTTAAAAAAAAGTCTAAAATATAGTATTGACAGTAAATATCAAAATCTTTTATAATATTACAAAGAATTTAAATTAGAACTCACTAACAATTGTAAAATATTAATAGCCTTTAAGATAATTTCGACTTTTACAAAAAGCACTGAGAGTAGTGGTCCTGTGAAAGTCTGAATTCGAATCCCGAATATATTACATATATAAATGCAGGTTTAAGCCTGTACACTGTATTAAAAAGATAACTGATAATTTATCAATAGTTGCTACTTAAACGATATCCAGTACAAGAAACATTCCCAAATATTAAACAAAGGTAAAGCATTATAGGAACAAAGAAAAAAGTATGAAAATATTTTAAAATGATCCATTTTCCACATTATCTATGTACTCCAAGAAAAAATACTTTTTCTTTATTTAATCTTTTTTTTTTCATTCATAGTTGAGTTTTTTCTAAGCACACTAACTAACTTTCTTATTTCATTTATCAATTTAACAGGTGATTTCTTTTTTATATTTTTATAATCTTTTGAATACAGTTTAGGACTTCAAATATCTATCTATTATCATCTCTTTTTAGCAACATTTCCATCCCAGCTTAATTTTAAGCTCTAAATTATTTTAATGATATCAATGATATTAATTTATTCTCTTCTCAATAATTTCACTATAAATATCATATTATTATGTCCAACATACAATTCACCATATTTTATTTAATATCTGAAGTCTGTATGTTTTTCTTTCATGTTCCCATGTTTCTAACTAACAAGTAAGAACGAATAAAAGAGTTATAAAAATGTTTCTTTGCAAATACAAAGAAATATTTATTTTTTTAAATATTAACTTATATCTAACAAAGCACTTGATGCAAGATTAATTTCATGCTTATTTTCATTCATTAAGTTTCTATCTGTATTAATAATCTGATAAATGAAATTAATAGTTGTTCACTTCTTAGAATTTATGATTATCAATCTTTATTTTATACTTCTAAGAAAAGCCACTAAATACTATTTTAGTATTTATTTTAAATCCTACTTACTAACTTTCAGTTGTTAATTCTTACAAGATTTCCTGTAACTTTAAGCATTATTTGCTAAAACATTTCTAGTCTAAATTAAATAATTTAAATATTTTCTGTTTATTTTTATTATCTCAGCTTCTCATTTTAATACACAAAATATTTATTCAAACAGTTGCTAAAAGGTTTAGCGATACCAAAAATGCAGTCCTACATCAGTTTTCAATATTAATTTTATTAGTATGATTATGTAATATAATTATTTTAAACAGGAAAAACTCACTATACATATTGTTTTAAAACAGTTATACACATGCATAAGAAGTAGTGGTCATGGGATGTTAATATAATTATTGTTGTTGCATTTTTATAAACATTTTTTTAGAATATGACAATACTCTGGACTAATATCTCGATGTTCCTCTTAATTACTGTGGAACTGTTTATAGAATTAAACATATTTCTATAATTTAAAATTCAAAGCATAACAAAACTGTATTCCTTTGTTATTTAATGTCTTCTCTCAATAAATGAATGTGATCTATTGTGCTAAAATCACTTTTAAATCAAGCTTATTCTTTTAGTGTTTTAAATCCAATGTTTACTGTAAACCAGTTGTGACTATCTTGGCAAAGATTATATATATATATATATATATATATATATATATATATATATATATATATATATATATATATATATATATATATATATATATATATATATATAAAACTGATAGAAGCTCTATAATTTCTAATATCTTTTTACCACTCGTCTTAAATCACAAAATCACCCTTTCATGCAATAGTTTTGCTAATATTTTTTATATTTCTTCATCTGCTTCATTTAAAAATTTTATCATTTCTTAGAGCTTTACCTTTCTTCAAAGATTTAATTGTATGTTATAATTGTCATAAAATATGTTTTTTTTGTTTATAATAGTATGTGTAATACTTATTTTATGCATAGATTGTCTGGTTTGTTTATTAATTCCATATCCATTTCATCAGGAATAACTCATGTTCCATGTGATTTGGTTTAGTATTATACACAGTTGGATATGCATTGGCAACTTCCATCATCACATATTAAAAAAAAAATCCAAAATCATATTAAAATAGAGTAAAGTAGGCCATTGAAATATTTCCTAATGATGATGCTAAGTGACGCTGACTTTATAAGCTATAGTAAGCTGTCTATTGCAAAACATTTATAAATAATATTATATGCAAGAAGAGAGTAGGCGAAAAAAAGGCAATTCTCTCCATGAAGAAAAGCAAAGAAATTTGCGACAGTCCTTCAACACGCACATTTTATCAAATTATCAATATTATGTAAAATGACCACAAACCCAAATCTTATTATACATGAAATATTTGTTCTGTAATATTATTTGTTAATTCTTCTAAAAGTGCTACTGTTTCACAAAGTTAGTATTAAGCAGCGGGTAGTACTGCCGGAAAATTAAATATCAGCTGAGTTCAATTTCTCTATATATATGATTTCAGTATTAATTTAATATACATTAAATATAATCATTTGCAAACGCTAGGTAAAATTCAACTATAAAGTATCCATATCGCCATTTTATTCAGTTGCTGGAATAATTTAGGGTTTGACGATATGAATATTGTGTGTGTGTATATATATATTATACCATAAATGCCAGTATTTACCAATTAATTAATTATTAAAAGTAAATTACATGATCACAACTTAACTCATGTTTATACAAATTATTAGAATATCAGGAATTTGATGTCAAGATAATATTAATTATAGAATTGTTTGTCAACATTATATATATATAAATTATAATATTCTCACTGATAAATAAATTTGAAACGTCAGTTATTTAGCCATTATATTTTTATTATATGGAAGCTCCCAGAAATAATACTATATATATATCTAAACTGATAAATATACCTTTGATTAAGGTACTAAAAAAATTTTTTTTCTTTATTATTTCTTGGACGAAAATTTGTAGGAATCACTCTTTTTTTAACAAACGCATACGTACTGCGTATGTTCTTCTGTGTAATTTGAAAATACATTTTATTACCGTACATTAAAAGTAGGTTCAAACCCCAATTGTTTATACTTTATGTTTAGTACTAAATAAGTAGATTGAAGGTAGGCTCTATAACTTCAAATTTATTTTTGTGGTTGTTTTGGATAAGAAATCGCTGGTGTCTAAGCTTTTTTTGAAAAACCTTTACAGCATTTTGATTAATGGGATGCTTAAATAGGTTAAAGATAAGAAGAAAAAAATTTAGACATGAAGTGATCTGAAAATTATTATTTTTTTTTTTTTAATACTAACAAATCTAAGATCGATTGACCTGGACAAGCTCAGTGTCTGCATAATAACACGAGAGGAAATGAATTCTAATTCACTAGAGTTGCTTACAGTAAGACGTCTCCCAGGCGGGAAACTATTGAGTTTCTTTTGTCAGGTAAATTAAAAATTTTCCACCATCACATAAAAAAAAAATCTTACTTTTATAAAACATTCTTAACATTTATATATATTGTTTAAGTTTAAGAAAGAAAAAAAAATCCGTTTCTTACATAATTTTTATTTCAGCAATAATCCGCAAAAAAATTGTTATCTTAAGAAACAGCTGCAAATTTGGCCAGATTGCTAGCTACTTAAAATGAATTCCATTTATATTACTCGTGAAATCTTTGCGAGCTCGCACACACACACACACATATATATATATATATGTTGTCAGAAATCACTAGTAAGTATTATTATAAACAATTGTCAATTCTTTATTTACGTTGACATTAGACAAATTTACTTTTTCTTGGCGATGCATCTTTTCTGAAATATTTAAAATAAATATGAAATACATTTTTAATATCATGTAATGCTATAGATAATTTTCTAGCTAACCAGTTCAACTTATCTCAAACTTGTTCCATCAGAATTAGTCGCAATTTTAAAAACCAATTAATACTTAAATGATACTTCATACTCATTGCTATCTTTTTGTATGATATCAACAGTACACATATTATTCTAATAAAATATAACGTCTTTGATTCTGAAATTAATTTAAATAATAATAACTATAGTTAATGTAGACCAGTAAATAATATCTTCAACTTTTAAATGACTTTCGAGTAAGTAATATTTTTGTAAGTAAAGGAAACATAATTAAAATTATATTTAAAGCTCATTTTCTCTCTTAAAAATGATTACTTTCTAAATTATCTTTATAAGTATTAACAAAATTTTTGTTTGTTACAATATAGTAATTTTTATAATAAATATCTGAAAAAACGGTTTTGTGTATGTATAATTAATTATTCAATAATAATAATGATATTATAAATAGATTTAATTGGGTAATTACAAATTTAACATTATTAACTTGTTGTAACACTAGTAAAGTGTTTATTTTTTTGTTCTGTGTTACAAAAAAAAAAACAACTTTTTCTTTTAGTCCAATAAAAAAAAAATTTGGTGTTTTTGTTTTAAACAAAACATGATTTTAATTTAAAATGTTTAAATTAAAATAATATATATATATATATTTTTGAAAAAATGCATGACAAAGTTTTGCTTAAGCAATAATAGTATATATATTAGCATATTTTAATGTTGAATAATTCACTCACTCAACCAAAATAACATCTAATTATGTTTTGTCAATTTTTCTATTCAACTTTATTTCATCGTTTGCAATATTACTTTTGCATATTAAATACTCTCGTTTTTAATTTACAGAATGAAAGCCATTACATAACATATTTTTTGTAAATGTTTTTGTGTATTTTATTTACATATTATTAATATGGTATAATACTTATTTCTGTGAATAAACTGTAAATTTATGCTCCTAAGGTTCCTTTAAAAGTAAATTAATATGTTATTTGATTTATTATATGCTATTAATCATTATGTTGGATTCATTGTAAATTACAGTGTATTTTGATTGATACGAATTCTATATATATATATATATATATATTGTACCGGGTCGAACCGCTGAAACCATTGGCACAATATATATATATATATATTGTAACAGTCAGAATCGTCTATCTCGCTAACACACTGCAGAATTCAAACCCCAGACACGAAACTGAACATTCTAGGAGGGGTTGCCTTCTAGATATACTAAGTTCGAATTTAAGTCCAAATTTCACAGCGCCATCTACATGATAACACATCTGATGCCACTACTTGTGTAACCTTTGACCGGTGCCTGGTGGTCAGGGAGAAACAAAAGACTCTATACTAAAAGAAGCTTGGGTGGCTAATTAACGTCTATGGATTTACAAAAGAAATGCAGAAAATATATATATAGACTGAGACAGTGATAGGAAACAATAAAATAAGAGATCAAATTTAGTTTTAAATAATTTCACAAAATTTATTTATATAAAATATATATAGAACACCACTGTCTGCTTATATGAGACAGGAACATGTATTAAATAATTGTTGGCATTATATTCCAATAAATGACAAAAAGGTTTTAAAGCAAAATGATATATTCTATTCCTCGGGCTAATAGCATTATGATAATGTGCTTGAAGAGATAGGAACATGTGTGAGGTGGTTTGAGCAATTATACAAGTTTAAGAAAATATTTGAAAATTAAGTGTTATAAACTATTTATTGATTTCGAGAATAGCATGGACAAAAGCTTACTAAGCAACAAAGTGGGGATATGATCAAGGCATTTATTTGATAATAATAATTATAAAGTTACATTGGGAGGTCAGTATTTCTGATAATGAATTTATTAAAGTTGGAGGGTGTGACACATTTAAATCATGGATGCTTTGTAAAATAAATATAAAAATAAAACAATATTGAATAACCGGAATGACTACGGAGGGCATCTCGCCGCTAACCCATAGGAAAGTATTATCATGATAGCCGAAACTTAGTGATTGGGTGATGATTGTGTTTAATGCCCAGGTGTGTCATTTGTGGACACACTCTGCCTGGAAACCACAAGAAGTGAAGAGAACGGACTTGGCCATGTAAAGAATCCTTGGAAAATTAAAACAAAGCGGTCTCAACAACCAATTCATTTACCAGCAATACGAGACTAGTGTATATAAAACATACTAAATGGGTTTTACTTGGATTAAGAGAAATTCCCAATCAAATTCCCAAAATTCATTTAAAAAGGGTCCGCACATTCTCGATGTCAATGATGAACATTGTAATTAAAGTAGAATGCATTATTTAACATAGGAAAATGCATGCTTGCGGGTTTGAAAAGTAAGTATAGATTTATATACACAATCATGCATTAGTGGCACATTTTAATCAATGACCTCACACATACTCTCATATTAGATTAAAATCAATAACATGTAGATTTTAAACTATGTGATTATATTATATATTAAAGAATAGAATCACCCTCAAACGAGTGATTTGCAAGATAATAAAATTGGAAATTATTTAGAAATGTAAATATGCCTTCATAGCGGCATCTTATTTTCAACAAAGGGAATAAGTCACTCAGTCAAAAATGATTCTGACACATTATCATAATAAAATAACAGAAAGCTTAATCAATAGAAAATATTAACCCAAGGATAGAGAGCAAAAATGTTGAGTATATTTAAACATGTTAAAGAAATACATAATGAAGTTATGTGAAATATCAGAAAACAATTTAAAATAGCTATAGCATGTTAGTTATCACAAGAGCTCTTGGGTTAATTTAGGGTTACCTCTGGAGAAGTATTTTTAGGTAGATTGATAGTCGGCAGGTTTTTATATGAATTAACAGCAAAATCTGGAAATGTTCATATTTTTGGCAGCAGCAGAAATTCCGGGTTTCCTTGTGTGATAACTTCTGATGGTCTATGGCAGCATATGACCATTCCGAAGAGGAATAGCCTTCTTGCGCTCTGTCATGTCAAGATTTACAAACTACTATAATAATTTTGGTTAGAAACATTAGACCTCAGAATGATTTCTCTTAGAAACATTAGAATGGAGAACAAAAGAAAAACCTCCTTTTTATAGTAGAATTTAACAATAGAACTGCCCTGGAGCGTTACTAAAATATATCGGACTTATCAGCTGTAATTAAATCTATCGAAATGTCTAAAGGAATTCAACAAAATTTTAATTAATTTCTTTTGTTAATTTCCCTTTCGACATTCGAATTACAAACTAGATTTAATTAAAAATTTACTTTTATTAATTAAAGAAAACCTTAAGTGGACATCTGCTGTTTTTAGATAAACTTATGTAACATTAACTAATTAAACTATTGTCCCTCATTTATTTTAACAGAAATATTTGGAATGACTTTTATTAAATTAAAGAAAAATTATTTTACTTTTCAATTGCAATATTTGAATCTACTTACTAAACGAATATTTACTAAATGAATTTTATTTTAAATCAAAATATATTATGACGGTAATATATATTTGTAAATAGATTCAAACAAAATAACTTTAACAATTTATAATTTTGATAGGTTTTAAAATGCATATCATAGTGTGTGCACAATTATGACCTATATAACCTACTTTTAAATAAATCTAAATTATGTGAACAAATACATAATCTATAATATTTTATTTATTTGGGAATGAGTTATATATATAATATGAGCATTGTACTCATGATTTAAAATTAGGTGGGATTTTCGGTATATAAGCGCATTGCCGACACATTACGATAGATTGGGGTTTAAACTAAGGTATGAGGGTAGGAAATAGGTGAGAAAAGGTGAAACGATGATCTGCAAAGCAGACCTTGCTGTTTCAATATATATATATATATATATAATCTTAGTAGAAACAATATATATATATATATATATATATATATATATATATATATATATATATGTAATCTTAGTAGAAACACTATATTTGATATGTAACTTTATATAATTCATATGAAGGGTGAATAAACATGTATTTTGAAACTATATTGTAAACAGTTTGTATTTATTTTTGTTTATAATATGGACGCAAAAAGAATTATTGTACCATATTAATAATAGGTACATAAATGCAAACAACAATTAAAAAAAATATACCAATAAATAAACAATGTCTTTCATTAAGCGACTTTAAAGTGAGAACACATAGAATATTACATACTTATAGCTACTTTTGTGATTATAAAAATATATATGGTTTTTATATATCACTGATTTTTGTTATCTACTATTCTTGCTTTCGACTTCTTTCTCAAATTATACTTGAATAACTAATAAACAAAATATAAATGTAGAACCATTTATACAAAAATTATTTGCAAAGTAAGATTTTGTTCACTTATTTTCTGCAGTAACTTTTTTTCTTGTAGTCTATTTTATATTTACACCCTCTTATTTTATAAACATACAGCTGCAGATGTTGGGGGAAAAATACTTATAACTCTCAAGATGAATTTTGATCAGTCAGATCTCATCAGTTAGATTAAAGCTTTCATAAAATTTCAAATAATATACACATATATAACTAAAAAAATAAATATGGAACCTATTACACTTACTATTTCCTTTAATGATGGTCAAATATCTGCAACTGGCTAAAATTGTTATTAAATTTCATTACTCATGAAGTTCAAATGTTTAAAGCAAAACTAGCCTGCAAAAGTTTTTTAATATAAATATATTAGAAAATGATTATGGTACAGAAAAAGAAAACATTTATTAGTGAAGATACAATTTCTTAGATGAAAAAAAAAGATTTTGTTTTAGATTTATTTGTATCAAATGGTATTTTTTATATATATTAAAGTTGAAGACCAAATGTTACTTTTGTATCTGAAAAATAATGTGAATATATTAGATTATTTTTCACTATTATTTATTATGGTTTAGCTCATCATGAATTTCTGCTGTACTAGATCACCTTGCTTCTCATAACGATAGCAAAATTATTGATAAAATACATATATGAATACATAAATAAATGATTTCTATTCTATTTTATAACCACAAAGTTCTACCTCATACTAAAAATGAATTTTATAGTTACAAACTACTTATTTAATGGTAATAAATAACTGGAGAAAATTACAAATACATTTTCAGAAATTAATTAAATAATTGCAATAGAGATTTTAAGTTTTACTTTTTGATTCTTTTGAAAAATATGTTAGCTGAATATTAAGACTAATCTAGTGTTTTATTCCTGCTTAGGCAGTCAAGTAGATATAACTTTTAGAGAAAGAAAGTTACAAAACCACCAAAACATCACATTATCCCTATTTCCTATGCTTTGCCACTGCTAATAAAAAGAAAAAAGAATAAACTGATAGCAGGTTTAGCGTTTTAAATAAGATATATTTGAGAATTTGAATAAACCTAGTTCAACAATATCGAAACAAATAAGAAAAGAAACTATAGTCCTCAATGATTTCAAAATAAATAAAAGTTAGGGTTAGAGAAGCTCTGGAATGGATAATTTCTTTCTTGTTATGTTAATATAAATGAAAAGTTAGCGTAAGATGCTAATAAACCAAGTTTTATATCTCTATGATGATATGTACATATATTATACATGATTGGAAAATAATATATTGGTAAAAAAAAAAACATTCTATTTTAATTAGAATATAAGATATGAAATCGTTACTACACAAATTGAGAAATAAAGCTTTTTTTTCACATAAGCCTATAATTTCATTAGAATATATCAATCAATATTGCAAATGATAGATTTTTGGCATAAGATGCTAAAAAGCATTTTAAATGTGGATTTATAATAAATTGGTAAAACATTAGTATAATATACAAGAAATGCAATATAATGTAAGTTAAAATTATACAATGTAAAAGTAACTTGTAAATGAAAATTATAAAATTTTATATAAATGATCAAATTATTATTTTATTAAAGGGTTAATTTTTTAAGATAAAACAATATAAAATCGAAAAAACTAAAAACAGAAGATATTTTCTAAGCACTATAATCTTCAAGTAAACATAATATTTTTTAAATAAAAAAGTAATCTACTTTTAAAATAGATAGTAGGTAATGAAAATTCTGATAACATATGGCTTGAAAAATATTTTAAGTTTAGGTATAAAATAATTTTTAATTCACTCTTCTTGTTGTTGTAGTAGTATTTTGATGGTTATTCTGAAATAGATAAATTAATAGATTTCTTCTGGGGTTTGATATGGATATAAAGCCATAACTAGCTATCATGGAAAGCTTCAAATCTTAAGCAGTTTATATTGCCACCAATGGGTATAAAATGCATAACTATATTTCCACTGATTTATTTATAATGTATGACTAGGCAAAAAATATTTAGTGATACAATTTTCTGACCAACCAGTAAAGGGCATCTATATAAAAATTTTCTTATTGTGATAAATGTCTGTTGAGCAATGATCGTAAATGAGACAACCATTCTAGCACTAATAATATTTGTAGAAGTATAAAACCATTAACCAGGTTGAATTCATAAACTGCCAATTAATCTATTCAAAGTTATCTTGAGATTACTGCTTACCATCAACTCACTACTATCATCAACTACTTACCCAGTTTTCTTAATGGGTGATTTTAACATGAGTTATCACACTTTTGTTTGAAAGTGGCTATATCAACTTGCAATACCACTAATGAGTGCTGAAGGTTTCTTACCACCCAACTCCATCTCTTTCTACAACAGTCATTACACCTCACTTATTGACCTGTGTTTTTATTCACCCATGCTTCATCACTTAATTAAGTTAACACTTAATCCCTCACCTTTCTCTGATCATTCTAGCCAAATGCTTGAACTCAATCTAAGTACAATACAAACATCAACAATTCAACTTCATAAAACAATAAGAATAATTCTCCCTGCACACACTTCTGAATTTTTGTACTCTGAAACATATATTATGTTATTTAAACTTATCACTATGCAACTTGATCCTGTTCAATGGTACATTTCTTTTATCAACATTCTGTCATTTAATATAAATCATATTACCCAAACCACACCACCACCCTCAAAACTCCTGACTCTGGCTGATGAGATACATAAAAGAATCACCATGTGTAAATCTGCTCCAGATTCCTACGCACATATAAAAAGCCTTACACAAATTTACAATGACACCTGCAATGCTCTAAAAGAGTACCTTGCCATAAAAAAGAAAAAAAATCTGTCTAATTAAACAACACACCTGGACATGAGGGTATACTAGATGGGCTCTGGGATATCCTTCTACTGTCAGAGTTCCACAAGCACTTGAAACCAATGGTGTTACCAAAGCCGGACACAATATGATAGAGCCAATATGCAAATACTTCAAACAAAAGCTGCAGTCGCATTGTGCCTTCATACCACCTGAAGATCTATTTGGCCAACCAGAGTTAGATAAACCTTTCCATGCTACTGATTTCTTGCTGAAGCTAACAACAATTCCAAACTCTTGTCATCCAGGGCCACCTGAAATCCCCAAATTTGTATTTTCACATCTCAGTCAGTTTACCACCACATATCTATGTGATTTAGCAAATTATCTATGACAAAGGCTGTTTAATATAAAAGATCTATATCCAATCTCCTTAGTTCCATTCATCAAAAATAAAACTTTAATATCCAATCTATCTAATCTGTGACCAATCTCCATGAGCCCCCTTGGTATTAAAATTCTGGAAAAGGTGCTAAAAGATAAAATCGAACCATATCTCCTCCCTCTATTATCACCAATGCAACATGCAAAAAAAGACTCCTCAACAGGCCAAGCTGCCCTCATTTTCAAAACCATGGTAAAATCAGTTAGAGAGCAGAAAAAGTATGCTCCCATGGCTGTTCAAATTGACATTGAGGCTGCTTTTGACTCAGTCCCTATTGAAATTTTAATTGAAACACTTGCAGACACCAAAATACCATACAATCTCTTATACCTACTAACCAATCTACTCCTTAGTCATGAAATCCATATTACAATTAATGGTACAACATCACCTTCTTTCTCTTCCCACCAATCCATACCTCAAGGATCTCCACTCAGTTCATTATTATCTATGTTCTACATTAACCCTCTCATAAAAAATATAACAAAAATTACAAGGAATCCAAATTCCATACACTGGACAATATGTACCATGTATTGCATACATGGATGATTTTACTGTTTTTCTTACATCTAAAAAACAACTACCTACTCTGAAAAAAATACTTAATGAATACACCCTCAAATATAAACTCAAAATCAATATTAACAAAACATCAGCTTGGTCTTTTTACACTGGTAAGATAAATACACAAGTTTATCATGGGAAACCAACTAATTTCCTTGGTTTTCCTTTCTACCTAGGGCCCTCTGCGATGAGACAAAACATCCAAAAAACTGAAAGATGATGCTGAATGTACAACCACTTCTCTCTCCAAAACCTACCTTTCACTATTTACAAAAGTATGCCTATTCAATCAGCTTGTAACTACAAAAATAACCTATTATTCACCAATCATAAATTTCACTAAATCTTTCACGTCATCCATTTACTCACTCTGCAGCAAGCTATTATGGTGCAGAAAAGTAGTCCATCTCTGTAAAACAACTTAGTCTTCCAACAACTAGAAATGGATTAGGTCTTCACTCCATACAAATTTTTCACAAACAAAAAAGTATTAATCTCCTAGCTGCACTGATAAGAAGTTTTTCAGCCCTTGAATGCATTCTTCAAATAACACCCACAGACTGACCACCATCTTCACACGGATATTTGTCTTTGCTCATAAACCAACTTCAAAGCATATATGATCAGGTGTCTTTTTTGGGTGTTGGTAGATACACCTATTGGACTATTTATAGTATGCTATACCCAGACATAACCACATATCCTCACTCGCCAATGCTAAATATGAACAATAGTCTTTTGATGCAGCGATAAAAAAAGTGGTCAATGGAACCCAAATTTTTTTACTTTCCTTTAAAGGTAAATCTTCATGCTCTACCTACCTCCTATTTCCTTAAATACTGTAGATTTTACAACAAAATTGATGCTGTTTGTTCCCTGTGCAACAGGGAAGAAGAAACACAACAGCATCTATTTCACACCTGCATAGGCCTAACAAATACCTGAGAAATTATGATTAACACATATAGACAAAATAACATCATACTTGATAACCTATTAGAAGTACTCAGTAAAGGCTCAATACCAACAGCTTGTGCAGCAACTTTTTGTTTATATCGTTTCTGGTGTACCAGATGTACTTTCTGCCTTGGAGACAATACCACAAAGCACCCAGCCACATTCGCAAAGAAGCTCGAACAATTAAAGGCCAGATATGGCAAAATTGCACACCCAGATATATTTGCTGCTATATGGTCACTATTAAAAACCTGAACAAAACATAGCCTAAAAAAAACAAATTATGACTTTTATGTAACAAGAACAACTATTTTGTTGTTGTTTGTTTAACATATTCCTTTCTTTAATTATTCTTTCTGTTTGCTCTAAAGCTATATAGTTTTAAACCATGTATTTTCAACAATGTAACTTTGGTTAACAACAAATTCATGTAATCTAATTCGTACAATAAAGTATATTATTGAAACATAATCTACTCAAAGTAAAAAAAAGGCATTATAAACATAAGAAATCCTGATTTAAAACAATATCTGTGCCAATTAGAAATTGTAATCATATAGATTATTAGTTATAATAAAGTAAAAAGTTTTTATATGAATAATTAGTTTTTTGTTTATTTTTGATTGACAGTTAGACATACAATTGTCTGAAATATTTTAATATTGTTTCCGTTGTCTTTGTGGCAGTAGGAGAGATTTTTGCCGTCAACAAATGTACACACACACACATATATATATATATATTGAAACAGTCAGCTTTTCAACACAACTGTTTCACCTGCTATATGTGCTATATAGCAGTATTCATATATATATATAAATACCACCAATCCTCGTATATTTAATAATAGTAATCTAAATAAATCCCACCTAAAGTTAAATCTTGATGATTCAATCATATATGTGTGTGTATACGTTTAGATATTTACTGCAATATTCATTTATATTCATAAAACCAAAATACACACATATATAGATTATTAATAATTGCTAGGTGAAAAACTAATTGTATGTGTAACTTTAGACTACATATATGCAAGAATATAAATGTTAATAGATTGTAAAACATTTCGTTTTTTATACTTTTCTATATTTATTAAGTTATATATTTTCAAAATTGTATAAATTCTGCATATATCGGTAAATTAGAACGGCTAGGTTACATATATAATAAAATGTTTTTCCCAATCTTGGATTTGTTTTCTTGACATACGGTCGCCAATGTAATTAATCTTTACAGATATTAGATTAATTAAAAGTTTATATTTGGAATAAAACCTGGAAAACTGAATAAATTATTACGTCAATAGGCCTTTTTTCTGACCTAGTTTAAATTTAATGCAGTAGGCTTCTACCGTAACTGCTAATTACCGTACGGACCAGAAAACAATTCTAAGAAAATAAAGTAATGAAAAAGGGGGGGGGGTAAAGATATAAAAGAAGTAGCAGCCATCTTTAAGGGAATCCAGTAAAATATTTTCTAAGAGTGATAAAGACCTAGTTTAATAAAGTGAATTAATAAAATGTCGGGGTAACAGGCTTCGAATCTAGCCTTCTGCTGGGCGAACAGCCATCTAAGCCAAGAACAAGAGCAGATCTCCGTCAAAACTTAAAAGATGTCACGCTATTCAAAGGAACCCGCAGTACAGAGAAACATCAAGATTAACTATGGTAAATACACTTTTAATCTAAAACCTTCAATCAATTCCCAGTAAATGCTAGCTAGCATAACCTCAAATTAATGGCCATCTTAATATGTAAATGTAAAGTATGTACATTTTGTTTGATAACTTTAACCCTTTGAATGATGATTATATAATTGGCCGAATGAGTTAAAAATCAAAACTTGTAATTGGCCAACTCACAACTTTAACAAAATCTATTGTTAAAATAGATCACTTTTAATAATATAAATATGTTAGTTTCGTTTGTAAAAAGTATATTACTGAATTCTCAGATTACGAAAGCAAACGAAAGTTTTTTTTCAAAAATAAAATTTGATTTATAATTTAAAAAATATTCAATTGCGGTGAAATAAAAGTAACCGCTATTCAACCAACCAAAAAAGATTGCTAACACAATCTTTTTTTTTTCACTTTACGTTACGATCAATATGTAGCAATAAATAAATAATTGTTGGTAATATCTTAACTATTTTTCTAAAATAATTTGATTTTTAGTATTATTTTATCAATAATAATTTGTAATTCAATTCAAATATTGTTTAAAATGTTGTAAACATTCGTTTATCATTTTCGTAATAAAAATCAAAACGAACGTAACTTTTTACTTTTTGGCAGCCATTTCCCTTTTTGACAGAAGTGGGACAGCCAATAAGATTCAAGAAAAGTTGGTGAGGAGGCGGTGCTTTGGTTTTGTTTGACATATATGGTCATTTTTATTGATTTTTTACTTGTAAAATAACTCTGAAGAGGGCACCATCTTACAGAACTTTTGATTTTCTATCGAATGACATATCATATGTATACGTGTGATAAAAAGTAGCCGATTTAGAGTGACGTCAAATCTTCTCGTTTTTAGATGAGTCATGCATTATAAGAGTTAATTTAAAAACTCACCTAAATAACATTTATTAATAACTGTAAATAAGTCCTAAAGTCTTGCCTTAAGTCCTGATATAAATATACTAATTTAAGCCTGATTATAAACTGATTATAAAACTGAGATGATGATAAACTGATTTAATGATAACTGATATAAATATAACTGAAATAATAACTGATACTAATTTAATTGATAGAAATGATTTACCTGAGAGATAAATTATTAAATGATTTGAAATATTAAATGATTTAATGTATTTTAGTTGAATTATGCTTTATTATTTTCATGATCTAAAATATGCACATTCACACACATCTTTATTAATGAAATTGTATGATTTTATGTTTTGGTTTACTTGCAAATAATGTTTGATTTGGTTACGTATTAAATTGACTATATATAATCAAATGATATCTATTTCAATTTGCTTAACCCTTTTCCCGCCTCTTACGAGGCTCCTCGTAGACATCTGACATCACTCTAACTCTGCAAGTTTTTATACGAAAATGTTCGTTCAATATGTTTTTAAATAGGTTTTTAAAAGTTCTATAAGATGGTGCCCACTTCCGAATTCTTTTACAAGTAAAAAATTAAAAAAAACTGCATTTAAAGCTAAACAAAGAAAGAAGCTTATTGGTGATTGGCTCTCAGCCAGTTCTCAGCCGACAAAGACATTCTGATTGGCTGGAAAAAACAAAGAAATCGCCTGATCAAAGAAAATAAAGATAAACGCTGAGATTTTCATTTCAAATGTGATTTAAGTATTAAAAAAAGTATAATTTGACAAATTAAAAATAATTTTTAAAAAATAAACTAAAAAAACAAAATTATTTTCGAAAAATATCGAAGATTTTTGTAAAAATATTGAAGCTGTAGTAAAAAGAAATATTTACTTTTCTATAACGTAAAAGTCGATCTTTTTGTTTATATTATAGCTTTTATGTTGCCGAAATTAAATATTTTAGAATAAATAAATAGCAATTTATTTTTGAAAGAACTTCCGTTCTCTTCATAACCTGAAAAATTAATAATATACTTTTTATAAACGTATCTGAGTTGAATTTAATATTATAGGCGAATATGTTTTAACAATAGGCTTTGTCTTCAGTTTGTGAGTTGGCCAATTAAAAGATTTGATTTTTACCTCATACAACCAATAATATAATTAGCGGTTAAAAGGTTAATGTAGAAATTGAATCTTTTATATAATAATTTAAAGTAATATTAAGATTTATATGATAATATATATATATATGTTTTAAGTTAATGAAAATGTTTCCAGTCATTAATTTCTGAGATAGCATTATAAAACTAAATCAAACATGTTTTAGCGAACCTCGCACATCTTTCCTTTTAAAATAAACAATTATCAAATGTCACTTGTTTAAATTTTTGTTATGATTAAAATTGCATTTCTTAAGTTGATCTATGCCAATATTATTATTATTTAGTTATGTTATCTTGTTTATGCTATAAAACTCTAAAACCAAGCTTTATTCTTAAATTAAATTATTCACGAGTGTTAAATAAAGATTCGCTCATATATATATGTAAGTGCGCATATATATATATATATATATATATATATATATATATATATATATATATATATATATATATAATGTATAATTATGTACAAGATAAAAAGCTCTGTTTTGGAAAGCATAAAATGTCTATAATTAAAAGTTATTACAAACGTATCATTACCTTAATATAGATTTGCTTTTTAAGTTGATATTTTAAATTAATATCTAGTTACAGTGATAAAAATACAGCATAAATTTATAAGTTTATATTTTAATTCCCTATATGCTGTAATCCTCCTTAAGCTAAGTAAATCATAGCCTATATAGCTAACTCTGTAGATTGGATTCATAAATTCCCTTTATTAGTACTATTAAGAGTACTGTAATTGAACTGATGTAGGTAGTTTCATGAAAGAAACTTGTATTTAGCGTCTTAATTTTTAAATATGATTATCTAGTCAGTGGTGCATATGTGTTCTTATGAAACACTATGACGTATTTTCTTATTGTTGTATTTCTTTAATGGTTGCATGCCGTCATGCTGTACCATTACCTTTAGTTTGGGCAATTATTCCTTCAGATGGTGACTGATACACGCCAACCCATCTTGTATATCTTATAATGGAGAATGAGACTCACCTCAGAGCATAAGACTCCACATTCCTCATTCGTAAAAGTAGCATGAGACTCAATTCAGAGTGTAAGACTCCCATATTCTTATAAATTGCTCGATCTGCCAAACTAAAATGGCCTCCTACACCACAGCAATGAGAATCAGTCCTAGGGAACTGTTACTTAGTAAGAATCCCATGAATAAGGCACATATGAGATGCAATAAGACTTAGAGTTACATGTTTTTCTTTATGCACTTGTCTCTGAAGTCTAACATCCATTAGTCAGTTCAACCTGCCATTTCAAGTAATTAATTCAGCATTGATCTGATATAGAATCCAGTCTAAATAGTATTTTACTGTGTAGAGAATATATTAAAGTATTTGTGCTAGTTAAAATATGTAAAATTATGTTCTCTCAAAATTATCACTTCCACTAATTTGGCAAATCTAAATCCTTATAGCATAAACCTGGCATAGAAATTAAATAACCATGAGCACAGTCAAATCGTTCCAAATTAAACTTCAGCTCATGCAAAATATTATGTATTATAATTTTGTCACCTGGGAGTGATAGAGATATGTATGTATAAGCCAAATAAATAATTAACTGTAACTTGCATAATATCACCTGCGTGTGATATGAGGCTATTTACATATATATATATATATACGTAAAACAGAAATGCAAAATCTCTAAATTCTATTAGTTGTGTTAAAGAATTAAGATCATTCTTAAATAATTAACCTATATATGTGAACCAAACTACTTGAATCTATACATCCAAAATTTCTACCCATAATGCATCACTTACATGTGAACCCTTTTGAATTGTAAAATCCCTTATTCACCTGCATGTGAAACCAAACCTTTACTTATTTTATTATAATTTTGAATAATTGTTTACATTGAAAATTATTAAATTGATTTCAAATTTAATCTAGTTTCTTGTCTTAGTCTTGCTCACCGACTCAATTTTAGTTAATATTTAATAATTAACTTTATAATGTTATTGAAATTTTATATATAATTTATGATGATAAATATGCCAAATGATGTCTATATAGATATGCTATACAAAATACCCATTACTACCCATCTTATGTGCTACTGATGAGCTACTGCCAGCACGTGAATAATTTAAATGCTGCTGTGACCTCAACTGTGTCATTTGTAAGGTTGTAGGTCTATGAGCAATGGTAGAGGAACTAGGGTTAGGCCAGAGCTGTGGCTTCCACCACCATACACCTGGTCGGCGTTAGGATGATCTATCAGAGTTCTAGGTTTTGTTGCGCAAATTAACATATTTGACCGTTACAGTAGATTTTTTTTTCTCCCGGGTATGCCACCACAACATTGGGGCTTTATGATCTCTGAACACCACCCTGAACAAACTGGAGTGGAACCTCAGCATGGAGGGGCAAAAGGGCAAAGGAAAAGATTATGCATGTAAAATTCTTTTTATGGGTATATCGCACCAATACGGGGCTTTATAATATAAACATATAGGCCTGAGAGGGGAGATAGACAGGTGTGTTTCCATACCAAATGTTATGAATATGTATAAAATTTTTCTCCCGAGTATGAACGCCTTACCTAGATTTTATTAATTATTTCAGTTCTAAAAAGTTTACTTGCTAAAAATGTAAAAATATATGTTAACTATATACCTGTAAAAGTTTTTTTTTCCCCCAAAGTTTGAATCTGGTAAAATAAGTAAAATTGATTCATGTGCAATAAATGGGTATAACTGTGTATATAGGATATCAAAGTATGTGGCCTATCAAAATTATTATTCTACCTCATGATAACTGGTGCCCGAGGTAATTTAAAACAACTAAAGTTATCCTCACATAAATTTGCTATCAAATGGAGAGAACGTTTTAAATTTTTTTTTCAAAATTAATTGTTTTATAACGAGGGTGTGAGTCAAGACAAGATGTGAGCAATACTAAAAACCATTAGGGAAAAATAAGGCAAAACAAAAACATACGAGTGTCTGGTGTTTAAAATTTGTCAAACCACGGGAAAATAAATGAATAACTAATATTAAAATTGATAATAAACTATAATTGTAAATTTAACACGAATGAAGTAAAAGAGAAAAAGGCAAGCCAATGGTGAGTTCCATTTTAAATATTTTAAATTTTGTTTTATTTTATGTTTTATCTTGATTTTGTGAGGGGAGATGAAGTATAGAGCGGGTTAGTTGATTAGTAAGAAAGTAAGTTAGCAAGGAACCATAGAGCAGTGACAAAAACAAGGTGGTGAATTAGGCTTGGATGGGTTTGTCGGAAAAGGTGGCTGGATAGCCACATAGAAATTAAATACCAAAGAAATTTTAATAATAGAAGCTAAAACAGAAGAGAGTATGGAAGGAATAAGGGAGGAAGTTGAGGAAATGAGGGAGGAAAGGAGAGAAAGGCTCATGGAAAAGAGAGGAAAAACTCTTAGGTCAGGAAAGGAGATAATAGAAGAAACAGATAGTAGTAATACAGAAGAGGAATCGGAGAGTAGTGAAAAAGAAACTGTAGATGGGGAACTGATAGAAAATGTAGTATCAGATGGAGAAAAGCCCCAAGTACAAGAAGAGGTAGACGTGAAACAACTAATTGCTTTAATTATGCTCTGAATGGGTAAAGAAAAGGACAGGGAAGAAAAGGAGAGAAAGGACAAAATAGAAAGGGAAGAAGAGGAGAGAAAGGACAAAATAGAAAAGGAAAAAAAGGAGAGAAAAGACAAAATAGAAAAGGAAAAAAAGGAGAAAAAGGACAAAATAGAAAGGGAAGAAAAGGAGAGGAAGGACAGGGAGGAAAAGGAAATTGATAAAAAAGAAATATTGGGAGAGATGAGGTTAATGATGAAGGAAACAAGCGAGGGTATGAATCAAAAACTGAAAGAGGTAGAAAAGCAGATGCAGCAACTTACTCTTCAGTGTCAACAAAATTATAATAAGGTTCAGGAAGAATGCCAGAATAGATTAGCCAGTCATGCAGCGAGTATAAAAGAAAATATTAGAGGAGTAGAAGGGAAAATTCTAGAAGTGAAAGACACTGTAGAACAGCAAAAGAACTACATACAGGAGGAGGGTTAGAAAGTGAAAAAAAAAAATTTAGGGAATGAAAGAAAGGTTAGATGCAACCCAAGGCCAACAAGAAATGCAAGGTAGGGAAATACAGGGACTGCAAGGGAAAGTACACGAAATTGAGGGACAATGGAAAACCCAAACAAAGAGATTAATAGAGGTGGATGCTTATTGTTGACAAATCCATGACAGATTATATGAATTCGAAGAAAATGTAAGGGTTAGGCAAGATAAGGATAAAAAAAAAGTGAATTTGTTAATAAAAAGGCCACAGGGTATAGAACAGGGTCATAATAAATTAGAGGAAAAGAGGGATAGGACAAGTGTGGGACCATCTATAGAATGTGGCATGACTAAGTTAGTAAACAAGGGAGACAAAGATAATCTAGATAAAAGTAGAGCAGAGGCAAGTGTAAAAGAAATAAACCTACAACAAATAAACATGGCGACAATGATCCCATATTTTACTGAGGGTATGGAGTCTGTGGGCTATGCTGATCTTGATAGTTCAAGGGAAGAGAGGATAGGAAATAATATCAGGGTATAGAGGCTAGTTCACATTCATATAAGGCCAAATTTATTCAGGTAAGGACATTCAGGGGTGAGATAGGGGAGAGTCCCAGGGTACATGTACAAAGTCTTTCGGAGTTGTTCCGATTCCAACACATAGCTGCTCAAGATCAAGTAGCCTTGGCAGCACATTATTTATACGGATATGCTTTGTCTTGGTGGGACTGTTATAATGAAAAACCAGAGATGTTTTAACAGTATGCAGCAGCACTAATGAGGATGTTTTGGAGTAATGAAAGGCAGCATGCTATATATATGACAGTCATGAGGCAGCAATATGGTTTGATTACCAAAGAAACATATACCCAATTCTTTGTTAGGCAGGTAGTGTGCCTCAGATCCTTAACTGCATATGTGTACCCAGAAGCCCATATAATTAAATTATTCCAGCATAATACGCCACCACCTGTACAACATATGATGACTGGAACACACATACAGACAGTGGAGGAAATGTCCGAATTTCTGACATCAATAGATTATTCACCCTTTCCAAAAGAACCACCAGAAAAGATGAGGAGGATAGAACCTAAATGTCAGGCAATGAGGTTAGGGAACGATAGCTTTAGGGGAAGAACAAGGCCAAAACCCTATAGTAGTAACCAAGATAGATATAGAGATAATAGAAGGCTGTTAAACTCCAGAGGATTCCAGTAAATAAGTCCCTAAACCCGACATCTAAAGTAAAGGATAGGGATAAAACAATGGAGCAAACAATGGGCACTATTAGGGAGGTAATGGCGGAGGCGGAGACATCGGTTACCACCGGATCCTGCCCCTTGGTAGCCATTACTGTTAATCAGAAGAAGGTGTGAGCCTAAGTTGATACTGGTAGTCAACTCTTATTTGTGGCAAAGGAATAGGTGACTGCTAGAGAAAAGAAAGGATTTCTGTGGCAGAAACTACCATTCAGACCCTTACAAATGTACTTGGCCAACAGAAAGAAGACACCAAATGAAAATTTTCAGGTTTGAGGTGAGATAGTCTGGGGGTCCAGATAGATAGGCCTTACATTCCAGGTAGTGAAAGGACTCATACAAGAGGTGGTTATAGGTACTGATTTTCTGAGGGAACACAACGGTGTCATTAAATAAAGCACTGGGAACGTCACACTAGGCAAAGACAGTATGGCCATGAACAAAGATGAGGTAGAAGTAGAGGAACCCAGTAACATAGAAACAATGAATAGTCCACCTCAACAGATAATAGAATAGGACATAGTTAAATTGGCATCCATAGAAATATGTAGTATCAGGAAAACAGATAATTACTACAAAGAAAATGTAGACTGGAGTGTAGGAACCAGGAAAACAGGGATAGCCTGTAGAGATATAGGTAAGCCGGATGCATATGATCTATGCAAGAAATGGAAAATCAAGTGGAGGAAAAGAAGAGGCAGGAAAGAAGATATAGAGAGGTGGAAATTGTCAGCTTTTAATTGTATAGGGAAGAGTATGGATGGAATAGAAGAAGGTAGCAATTCAAAAAGAGATAGATTAAGTAATAAAAGAAGCAGGATAGAAGATAAGAGAAAATGGAAACTATTGGTTTCCAGTATAGCAAAGAACAGAGGAAAGAGTAAGGGAGTGACAGAGAGTAAAATCTACTGGAAGAGGTCAAAATTTAAGACTTTAAAACCCTGTAGAGCAGTGATAGCTAAGACTGCAGATCCCACTTAGGATTCTGAAACCTTGACGATAATAGAAATATATATATAAGTAGTTAGTAGTAATGCATATTATAATCATTAAGTAGTAATATAGTTAAAAAATTTTTTTTTGTTTTTTGGTTATTAAATAGTAGCAGGGTGTGCTTTCGTAGGTGGGAGAATAGGGCAGAGAGAGTTTGTGGTTAGTATTGGAGTATAAAAATATGAATAATGGGATCAGAAGAAATTTCCATTAAAATTTAATATTAAAATTAAAAATGAATTTTCTCCCCAAGTAAAAGCTCCAATTCATTAAACTTCCAGAAAATTTCCTGTGAGTTTGAGAATATGAAACAATCAGCTTTTCAAACCAACTGTTTCACCTGCTATATGTGCTATATAGCAGTATTCATACATATATAAATACTACCAATCCCTGTATATTTAATAATAGTAATCTAAATAAATCCCATCTAAAGTTAAATCTTGGTGATTCAATCATATATGTGTGCATATATCTTTAGAAATTTACTGCAATATTCATTTATATTCATAAAACCAAAAACCAAAATATGCACATATATAGATTATTAATAATTGCTAGGTGAAAAACTAATTGTATGTGTAACTTTAGACTACATATATACAAGAATATAAATGTTAATAGATTGTAAAACATTTTGTTTTCTATAATTTTCTATATTTATTAAGTTATATATTTTCAAAATTGTATAAATTCTGCATATATCAGTAAATTAGAATCGCTAGGTTACATATATAATAAAATGTTTTTCCCAATCTTGGATTTGTTTTCTTGACATACGGTCGCCAATGTAATTAATCTTTACAGATATTAGATTAATTAAAAGTTTATATTTGGAATAAAACCTGGAAAACTGAATAAATTATTACGTCAATAGGCCTTTTTTCTGACCTAGTTTAAATTTAATGCAGTAGGCTTCTACCGTAACTGCTAATTACCGTATGGACCAGAAAACAATTCTAAGAAAATAAAGTAATGAAAAAGAGGGGGGATAAGGATATAAAAGAAGTAGCAGCCATCTTTAAGGAAATCCAATAAAATATTTTCTAAGAGTGATCAAGACATAGTTTAATAAAGTGAATTATTAAAATGTCGGGGTAACAGGCTTCGAATCTAGCCTTCTGCTGGGCGAACAGCCATCTAAGCCAAGAACAAGAGCAGATCACCGTCAAAACTTAAAAGATGTCATGCTATTTAAAGGAACCCGCAGTACAGAGAAGCATCAAGATTAATTACGGTAAATACTCTTCTAATCTAAAACCTTCAATCAATTCCCAGTAAATGCTAGCTTAACCTCAAATTAATGGCCATCTTAATATGTAAATGAAAAGTATGTATATTTTGTTTGATAACTTTAATTTAAAAACTCACCTAAATAATGATTATTAATAACTGTAAATAAGTCTTAAAGTCTTGCCTGATACAAATTTACGTCCTGATATAGAGGTACTAATTTAAGCCTGATTATAAACTGATTATAAAACTGAGATGATGATAAAACTGATTTAATGATAACTGATATAAATATAACTGAAATAATAACTGATACTAATTTAATTGATAGAAATGATTTACCTGAGAGATAAATTATTAAATAATTTGAAATATTAAATGATTTAATGTATTTTAGTTGAATTATGCTTTATTATTTTCATGATCTAAAATAAGCACATTTACACACATCTTTATTAATGAAATTGTATGATTTTATGTTTTGGTTTACTCGCAAATAATGTTTAATTTGGTTACATATTAAATTGACTATATATAATCAAATGCTATCTATTTCAATTTGCTTAATGTAGAAATTGAATCTTTTATATAATAATTTAAAGTAATATTAAGATTTGTATGATTATATATATATATATATATATATATATATATCATACAAATCTATATATATATATATATATATATATATATATATTGTGTCCTTATCTATAGGTCATAATAGGGTAGAATGGTCAATTGCTAAAAGATTTAAAATTTTAAAATACGTTTGTGTAATATATTGATAATTGTATGATCGATTAGATCTTATAGTACAATTTAAGGCTGAAAATTACCTGGTTTGTAAAAGTGTAATGGATTATTTTAAGGAAAACAGTTAAATAAAGCTTAATTATATTTTTGCTTATGGTTGTAAAAGCTGGCCATATAAAATAACACAGCTATAAATAGTTAAAAGTATATTAACAATCCAATTGTAATATTTTAAAACTAATAAATTATATAAAAACGATATGTAATATTATAATTATAATTAATATTCAAATTTAATCTAATATATTTTAAAATAGACTTTGGGATGGTGAGAATTATATTTAGTTCTACATTTTTAAATTATTTTCCAAATTTTTATAAAATATATCAGTTTTGGTAATTTTGACCGAGACGTAAATTAAAAAAATCATCTGATAAAGTTAGTAATCATGTGACTGTATATTATATACCTTCACACACACGCTTGTTAGAATATAATAATAAAGTTTGTGAATTATAAAACTAAATATAATTGCTATCTATCGATAAAGTAAAAGTTGAAATATTAAATATTATTTTAATAATTGTTTTAAAGTTTAAATGATTTTGATAAAACTATAATTGAGTTTAAAATACTATTCTAAGTAATATTTTGAAACATGACGTCATAAATTCTTTATTTTAAAAGGTTTAATCTATTATAAAACTAAAATGTGTAAATTTGTTCGCGCTAAAAAAGTCATTAACCAATCAACGGAGGTAATTTAGCAGACGGAAAATAGGAATTAGACGAAGCGGGAGAAAGTAATGTGTAAGTGAAGGAGGGAGTAACATATTTTTTAGCTGTATAAGATCGTAAGCTAGAAAAGTGATATAATTTTAAAATTTTGTATTTATTTTAAAAGTTTTTTTAAAATATAATATTTTGAACTGCCTTTACATGGAGGGCTAATTTAAAAGTTTTCTTACCAGAAATTTTATTCAAGTTTAGCCAAAACCTTGCAGTAAAAATGGAAATATTACAGAAAACAGTATATAGAAATTATGATAAAGGAAAAATATTTGTAAAGTGCCTTGATACAGCTTTATTTATGCTCAACCAGAAACTTATTATTGTAACTCAGAGGAATATAATTTGGTCGCTATACGGAAAACTTAAAAGAGAAGTTATTTGCCGTCAGGAAAAATTATGATGCACAATTTTATAAGGCTACTCTGAAGTTTTTTTTTTTTATTCTTCTCTATGGAAAAATTAAGATGCGTATATCATAAAGAAAAAAAAATTATGTAAAAGTTATAATGAAGAAAGAATGTTTATCTTTTTAAAGGAAACATTACAAAGTATATAGTACTAGAATTTTAAAAGAAGGAAAAAAGTTACAGAATAATAATATGAAAGAGCTATTGTGTTTTTATGAAAAAAGGAACAGAAAAACTTTCTCTAAGAAGAATTAAAAAATATTATAAAGTGTTCATTGGAGAAATGCTTGATTTAGAAAATATAAATTTAAATTACTTAATGAAAATGGATCCATGGAAACAGAAAAATTTTATTGAATATTTAAATCAAAGTACCTAGAAGATGCATCATAAAAGTCGCGCGGGAAAATATTAGCAGAAAATATTAGAAGAGAATATGTAGACATTTTTCTTTACGGGATTAATTGATATCATAATTAATAATTGTATTAAATATTAAAGAAAAACCAAGGATTGTCATCTATGAATATTTATTAAACAGAGCAATAATTGTTTTACCTTAAAATTGAACAAGCAGGGAGAAGAACATTAAGTGACAGAAGAAGAAATAATAAACATTTTTTTTTTTAGGTTTAGTATGAATGGTTTTCAGGAAAATTTGATGAAGGAGTACAGTAAATATAGTTTTGAATATTTTTACTAATTTATTTTAAAATATAAAATGTTATGTGAGATTAGGGAAAACATAAAACATAAATTTAGTAATATTAAAATTTAAATATAATAACTTGATAAAATTATAGAAATAGTGTTTAAAAAATAAAGTGTATGGATGTGAATCTTATATCTACAAGGATCAAAGGGATGGTGAAGCCTACGGAACGCGATCGAGGAGATAAATGTCATTTTTGGTAACTTTAATAGTTATTTATAATGCATAATGTAATTTTTTTTTAGATCATCTATTGACTTAAGAATGAAGTGTGAAAGTTTAAATTATATGTACACATTTTATACAACATTTTTAACATATAATGAGATAGGAGTAATTTGGAATATGCATGCAATAATTTATTTAAAGTATATTAATAATATAATTTAACAGAACAATTGTGTGATTCTTTTGAACTTTCATGTGATAAAGTATTCAGATATTCAAATAGTTTGTATATGATTAAATATACGGAGGAAAGTAGTAAAAAGATTTTCTTATAGAACAGTGGAATAGTTTTGAAATAAATGAATTTTATTATTGTTAGTAATGCAGATATGTATTTGTCAATGTACAGTATAGAAAAAATCTTGAGAAATAAGATCGGATAGTGACTTGGAAGTACTAGTGGAGAGGAAACCAAGATGATGTTTTTTTTTTAAGAAATAGGAAAAATAAAGGATTTGGATCATATTTAGTTTTGTGTGATTTCAGTATAGTTAACTAAGCCCTATGACTGAACACATATGGTTTGGACAGTGTTTTTGCATATCTTTAAACTTTGGATGTTATAATAAAGCTGAAGAAATAGCTTTAACATCGTTCCTATGATAGAGGTTGGTAGACAGATACAGGTCACTCCTCTATAGTGTCTTTTAATTCACTGTGCCATGATTGTTAAGGTATATGACGAGTAATATTCTAGTTGTATTTTGATCCTATGCATCTATCTTTGCTATCCTTATTTCGTGAATCTGCATCGGTCAGAAAGATATTTTCAAAGAAATAATGACTAAAATAGAACTGAAGATATGTTATCGTTTATGTAAGAATCGTTTATTTGCTGGAATGTATAAAATTGTGTAACTTTAAAATTGAAAGTCCAAAATATCATAAAGAGAGAAAGAATCAAATAATACATTGTAAAATTAATTCATAAATGAATATAAGATTTTTTGAAAGAGAAATCTAAACAAAGTTGTTTTTTTTAAAAGTGATAATAAAATTTGAATGTTTTAAATAATATTTAGAAAATAAGTATTGCATATTTATTAAGAAAATAGTTCAATAATGTGTAATAAACATATACTTGTGCATGGTATATTAATAGTTATAATTATATCATACGAAGTAAGGCTTGAATGAGAATATTATGATTAATAAACATCGGATAATGAAAAAAAAAACTAATACCGAATGTAGAACAATGTTTTGACTTTGTAAGATTCCATACATCCAATATAAAACTAAAATTTGTTATTTTGTAGAATTTTACTACGAATGTAAATTTTGTAAAAAAATATATATATATATAATTTTAATAATATTAGGGATGCAAAGTGTTAGTGATAATCATATAAGAAATGCATTTTGTAATAAGCTAACCATAATAATAAATCAAGAAATAATACTGTATTTTCTTAAGTGTTAAAAAATAAGATTTAACTAGGAAAAGTAAATAATATTTTGATTTCATTTTATAAACTAATAAATTAAGTTGAGATAGGAGAGTAAGGGACATCCAATGTATATAGTGTAAAAATATTGTTAATTTATTTATGTTGTTAATAAACTTTGTTTTAAATTTATTTTAAAGTTTTGTGTCTGAGTTGTTATTTCTCCACATGGATGCATGAAATCACGATACCTTTATAATTGAAACAGACATATAAATTTTGCACAAAAGGTAAACATAAAAGTGTTATAATAATTTTGAGAATTTATTGGTATGTTAAAATTAAAAGATCATAATTTTATATTATTTATTGGCCATAAGTCGGTTGCCACAATATTACATTAAATTATACGCTAATGTTGCCACAGGTATTCTGTTGTCAGATTATTAAAAATACTACCACATACGTATTTATTTATTTCATTTAGGAAGAAATAAGATTATATTATATTATTATTGTTATTATTATTTTTACTATTATTAGTTGCTGTGTAGTAGATTATGACATAAAAATTCCCTTTTCATATTTTACTACCGTAATTATAAATCAGTTAGAATACAATTTATGAACCTGAGATTTTATTTATTTTACTTCATTTTATTTAATTGAGCTAGATTCTTGTTATAAAGAAGATTAAGATATGATTATTATTTTAATCGTAGTGAATAGAGCTCAGAAAGTCATAAGAATACTATGAGTTAGTTATTTGGTATGGTAAAAAGGGGGAATAGTGTTCTTATGCCATTGAGGTAGTATCGTGTGGATAATGTCTCAATGTAGTCTATCTCGTTCCCGGTATTGTCACTCCATGTCTCATGAAAATAGTAAATATTTGTTAATTCATTTTAAAATTGAATCGAATTTGTATTTTAAAATTAGAGCTAGTAATCATTTTAATTAATGCTGAATATTTCATTTATTTATTTGTTAACTGAGCTAGAACCCATAATATTCGTAATAAACAGTATATTTTGGGGTGAGGATGCGCAGGGGGAGGTTAGAATATATATATATATATATATACATTAAGTTAATGATAATGTTTCCAGTCATTAATTTTTGAGATAGCATTATAAAACTAAATCAAACATGTTTTAGCGAACCTTGCACATCTTTCCTTTTAAAATAAACAATTATCAAATGTCACTTGTTTAAATTTTTGTTATGATTAAAATTGCATTTCTTAAGTTGATCTATGACAATATTATTATTATTTAGTTATGTTATCTTGTTTATGCCGTAAAACTCTAAAACCAAGTTTTATTCTTAAATTAAATTATTCGCGAGTGTTAAATAAAGATTCGCTCATATATATATATATGTAAGTGCACATATATATATATATATATATATATATATATATATATATATATATATATATATATATATATATATATATATATATAACAATGTCATATTAAGGCATTGGAAGCAAACAGAGCTAAGTTGAATTTGGATATTTTTAAAATTTGTTTTAGTTCTGTTTTTCTTTACGTGCGAGATTGATCTTTTGAGAGCAGCCATATAAAAAATAATTATTGTAAATGAAAGTAAAATTGTGATCCAGAGAGTGAGTTATTTGAAAGATTGAAAATTTTTGTGTTTAACTGTCTGAAAGATTTTCATTCGCCATTTTAGGGTTAGAAGTTTTTTTTTTTTTTTTAAAAAAAGTTGTTCCTGTTGAATGTGTGATAGCGTAAGGATATTTATAAAAAAGTTGTATCTAAGTTTAATTTGTTTTAGTTAAGTTTGTTACTGAAGGTTTTTTGAATTTAAAATAGGTATTTGGGTTGAGAAAAAAGGCAATGTTTGTTTGGGAGGCCTAACATTAGAAGACACGTGGGTATAGTTTTGATCAGGTTTGGGAAAAGTAAAAAAGTTTTTATTTTTCTGTATAAGTGTGTTTGAAGACTGGGTGAGGTATTATAAAGGGGTATTTATAAAAAATTGTATGTAAGTTTAATTCATTTTTGTTCAGTTTGTTACTGAGAGTTTAGTAAACACGTGGTTGTAGTTTGATCAAGCTTGGGAAAAAGTAAAAAAAGTTTTTTTTTATTTTTCAGTATAAGGGTGTTTGAAGAATAGTAGAGGTATTATAAAGTCAAATATAGAATAGGTGACTTGAAAAATAAGAATATGGATTCCATTTGTGTGGCACAATGTATATACCATTGACAGAAAGGAGTTACACGAGCAGTAGTAGAGTATACAGTGTGTGCTGAGGTGTATCATTTGAAATGTTTGAATAAGAATAGGAAGGATGTAACAGGTTTCTGGATATGTAGTCAGTTTGTAAATGTGATTAAAGAGGTGAGAAAGTGGTTTTTAAGTGTAGGTAGTCTAGAGAAAAAGTCAGAGGAGAGGGAGCAAAATGTAGTTAAGAAAGATAGGACAGAGTATGGTTTTAGTGGAGTGACAGAAAATATGGGTGAAGGAAGTAGTAATGCAATGGAGATGGTTAGCCATAGAATAAGTAAGCTAGAGGAAGAAATGAAGAGTGTAGAAGTAAAGTTAAAATTGTTAGAGACGAAGTGTGAGGAGATAAAGAAATTATTGAGTAGAAATGATAAAGAAGAAATCGATAAGGAAATTCAGAAGGTGGTAGAAAAAGTTAAAGATGGAGTAGAGAAAGTAGATTATGAGGCAGTATTGGTAGGAGATTCACTAATACGAGAATGTGGGGATATAATTGCAAAGGAAAATAGAAGCAGGTATGTTAGAGTATGTTTGCCTGGAGCAAAAATTATGGATGTGACAGATAAAGTAAAAAAGCAAGGTAGTAGAGATGCATATATAATGGTAGGGACTAATAATTTGTTTGAGCCATCAGAGAAAGTAATGGATGGGTATGTAGAATTGATTAGGAATTTAAGAGAGATTAAAGGAAGAGTAGGAGTCATGGGACTATTACCAAGATTTGATAAGAGGCATTTGTTAGAAATTGCATGTTCTATAAATGAGAGAGTGAAAAAATTGTGTGAGAGAAATAATGTTGTGTTTGTGGAGGTATGGGATTGGTTTATTGGAAAGAGGGAGTTGTATAGTAAAGATGGTTTGCACTTAGGAAAACAAGGAAGTGAAGTTTTAGGAAGTCTGATATTTAAAAAATATAATTTGGGAAATCTTTAAAGGGGGATGGGTTTTTAAATTGTAATATTATCAAAAAGAAGAAGAATGGAGGGTATATAAGAAATAAGCAAAAGATGGTTGGTTTAAATATAAGTGTAGATGTGGAGAAGGAATGGTTTTGTAAGATTAGTGGTAAGAAAGTTTGTTATAAACGTAATGGAGAAGAATGAAGCAAAATAATTTATAAAAGAGTAGTTAGGAAAGAAGAAATTTTTAACATTGGGTTTTTGAATATGCAAGGTGGTAGGAGACCAGAAAAATGGCTGGAATTAAATAAAGCAATTGAAAATGAAGGGCTTGAGGTATTAGCAGTAGTGGAAACTCATCTAAGAGAAGAAGAAGAACCTATTTTGGAAGAGGTAGTATGGCAGGGTATAAACAGAAAAGAAAAAAGAGTTGGTGGTATAGGTGTTATATCAAAAAAAAATTTAAATACTGTTAAATGTCAAGAACATTTGTGGTTTGAAATAAGGTTGGGTAGACAAGAATGGATGGTGGCTGTAGTGTATATCACCACTGGAGATAGTCAAACTAATGGAGTGGAACAATAGTATATATGAATGGCTAGTTAAGGATATACAGAGTTTTAAAGAAAAGGGGAAGAGAATAATGGTTATAGGGGACATGAATGGGCATATTGAAGAGATTGATGATGTAGATAATAAGAATGGTCAGTTTTTGAAGGAATTTTGTCAAAGAGTAAATTTGAGCATTGGGAATTTATCAAATGTATATGATGGACAATACACATGGTCTAGGAATAATGTATTTCACACAATAGATTATGTATTGGTAGAGAAAGAGAGAATGAATAAAATACAAAAAATTAAGGTGTTTGATAATGAAGAGAGAGTGTGTAACAGTGATCATAACTTTATTGTAATAGAAATGGTTAGTGATGTGATGGAGGAAAGAAATAAAGGTAGAAATAATAGTGAAAGATGTGGATGGAGAGTGAATGATAA
Organism: Epiperipatus broadwayi; assembly: GCA_028023455.1. Lineage (NCBI taxonomy): Eukaryota > Metazoa > Onychophora > Udeonychophora > Euonychophora > Peripatidae > Epiperipatus > Epiperipatus broadwayi. The sequence goes on along the minus strand of JAQFVV010006361.1, from coordinate 652,565 downwards.
GAATAAGATGGAAGAGTATAAAATAAAAGTTGAAAAAGCCATGGAGCAGTTGGTTGGGGATGAGTATAAGGACTTGTGTGGTGAAGTAGAAAAAGTGGCAAATAAGGTTTTAGTCGAGAATATGAAAAAGAATAAAAGTAATAAATAAATGAGAGTTAGTAAAAGTGGAAAAGAGAGGAAAAAAGCATGCAGAGAATATAAGTCTGCTATTAAGAATAAAGAAAGTGAAAATGATATTAATGCTAAATGGGGAAAGTACTTAGAAAAGAAGAAGCTAGCTAAAATGGATAATTATAGAGAGAGAATGAAGTTAAATAATAAATTGTTGGAGGATATTAATAAAAGTGGAGGAGATGGGAGTAAAAAAAATTTGGAATTACATTAAAAGGAGAAATGTAGGGGAAAGAGAGATAGTATTAATAGATGATGAGGGAATAGAATGTAGCTCTAGAGGCGAGCTAGAGAAAATCTTAAATAGATATGTATTGGATATAGAAAAGATGTTAGATGTGAAGGAATTAGTGATAGAAAACATGAAAGCAGTTAGTAGTGGGGATATTAGGTTCACAAAAAATGAATTTAATGAGGCAGGAAAGAGATTGAAAAGTGGAAAGATGAGAGATTTAGATAGATGGGCAGCAAGGATGGTAATGAATTTAGGGTGTAGAGAAAAAGCAAAGTTATTATCATGTTTTAATAAGATGGTGCAGAAGACAGTTTTTCCGGGTAGTTGGAGTAATACAAGAATAAGATTATTATTTAAAGGAAAGGGTAAGGCTCATAGAAAGTTAAATAATTACAGACCAATAGCGGTAACATCAGTTTTATATAAAGTTTCCACATATATGGTAGCTGGAAGAGTTGTAAAATGGATGGAAAAGAATAATATAATGGGGGAAATGCAAGGAGGTTTTAGGTTAGATAGGCATATAGTAGATAGTTTGTTTGTAGTTACACAACTTATGGAGATGAGTAGGAATTCAGGTATATCTTTATATATGAGTTTCATAGATATAGAGATAGCATATGATAGAGTAAATAGCAATAGATTATGGGTAAGATTATCCAATTTGGGAATGGATGAAGCTTTAGTAAATATTATTAAGAAATTATATGAAAATAATTATTATACTTACAAATTAGGGGATATAGAGTCAGTTAAAGTTAAAAATGTAGTGGGATTAAGGCAAGGATGCCCTATGTCACCAATTTTGTTTTTGTTGTTTTTGAGTGAAATGGAGAAAGCAATAGAAAGACTAGGAAGAGAGGTAGAGATACCATTAATAGGTGGCAAAGGAGTATATACTTTGTCAGGTCATTTTTTTGCAGATGATATCTTTTTATGTGCAGAAAGAAGAGAAGATATGGATAATACGTTGAGGATATGTGCAAGGGTAGGTAAAGAGATGGGGATTAAATTTAGTGAAGAAAAATAAAATATAATGATGGTTAATACTGGGGAAAGAGAGGATGTAGATTTTTTATTGGGGGATCTAAAGTTAAGTGGAGTGGATAGATATAGGTATTTGGGAATCATCTTATGTAATCAGGAAAATTGCTTGGTTGAATGGCAGAAAAAATTGGTAAATGTAGCAAAGAAAAGAAAAGGTTTGGTAAAGAAACTAACAGTATTTTCATATAATAAATATGATGTAGCTAGAATTGTATGGAAGGGAGTTGCAGTAGCAGGGTTAACATATGGTAATGATGCATTATGTGTTAGTAAAAGGATTTTAGATTTAGAGAAATTTTCAAAGGGTAGTATGAAGACATGCATTAGATGCAGAGATGTGGACAGCAAAGGAGGCAATTCAAGGAGAAATGGGATGGTCAAGTTTCTATATGAGAGATGCAAAAAGTAAAATGAAAATGTTTGATAGGTTGCAGTTTATGGATAGTAAAAGAATAGCCAAAATAGTGTTTAATTGGGTTAAGAATAAAGGGCAGGTAACAAGATGGGTGAGAAAGGTAATGTGGTATGCAACAGATTTGGATAAAGAATTTATATCGGTATACTTGTATAAAATGTGGGATGATTGTGTTAGGAGGATTGTTGAGTGTTATAGTGGTAAGGAATGGGATAAAAGAATAGAAGCATTAATAAAAAATAGGGAGTTGGAGAGATCGAGAAGTAGTATGGAGGGTAAGAAGAGTTTAAATATGTATAGAAGTAAACAGAATATTGGAAGTGAGTTAATTTATGATAATAGTAAGGAAAGTAGTTTATTGTTTAAGGCTTGAATGGGATCGTTAGCAACAAGAGAATATACATGTAAATGAAAAACTATGGGTGATTTAGCATGCAAAGTGTGTAATGAAGGTATAGAAAATATTAGACATCTGTTGATTGAATGTAAATGCTTGAAAGCAGAAAGGGTACAAATAATGAAGTTATGGGAGAATAGGTATGAACAAAGTGACAATACAGAAAGTGAGTTAGTAGTTTTTATGCTGGGTTTGCGAAAAGATAAGGGGGATTTAGATTTAAAGGCCATAGAGTTGACAAAGATTATGTTGTGGAAATGGGATGGGGCAGAATATGGGAAGACTTAGAGTGGGGAATGGAAAATAAAGTGGCTAACAGGTTTATCTGGGCATAGTTGCTGAGATATTCTTGACTTCGTTTAAGGAGAAGCCAAATACATCATATCATATCACATCACATCACATCAATTATGTACAAGATAAAACGCTCTGTTTTGGAAAGGATAAAATGTCTATAATTAAAAGTTATTACAAACATATCATTACCTTAATATAGATTTGGTTTTTAAGTTGATATTTTAAATTAATATCTAGTTACAGTGATAAAAATACAGCATAAATTTATAAGTTTATATTTTAATTTCCTATATGCTGTAATCCTCCTTAAGCTAAGTAAATCATAGCCTATATAGCTAACTCTGTAGATTGGATTCATAAATTCCCTTTATTAGTACTATTAAGAGTACTGTAATTGAACTGATGTAGGTAGTTTCATGAAAGAAACTTGTATTTAGCATCTTAATTTTTAAATATGATTATCTAGTCAGTGGTGCATATGTGTTCTTATGAAATGGTATGGTGTATTTTCTTATTGTTGTATTTCTTTAATGGTTGCATGCCGTCACACTGTACCATTACCTTTAGTTTGGGCAATTATTCCTTCAGATGGTGACTGGTACACACCAACCCATCTCATATATCTTATAATGGAGCATGAGACTCACCTCAGAGTGTAAGACTCCACATTCCTCATTCGTAAAAGGAACATGAGACTCAATTCAGAGCATAAGACTCCCATATTCTTATAAATTGCTCGATCTGCCAAACTAAAATGGCCTCCTACACCACAGTAATGAGAATCAGTCCTAGGGAACTGTTACTTAGTAAGAATACCATGAATAAGGCACATATGAGATGCAATAAGACTTAGAGTTATATGTTTTTTTTACGCACTTGTCTCTGAAGTCTAACATCTATTAGTCAGTTCAATCCGCCATTTCAAGTAATTAATTCAGCATTGATCTGATATAGAATCCAGTCTAAATAGTATTTTACTGTGTAGAGAATATATTAAAGTATTCGTGCTAGTTAAAATTTGTAAAATTATGTTCTCTCAAAATTATCACTTCCACTAATATAGCAAATCTAAATCCTTATAGCATAAACCTGGCATAGAAATTAAATAACCATGAGCACAGTCAAATCGTTCCAAATTAAAATGCAGCTCATGCAAAATATTATGTATTATAATTTTGTCACCTGCGAGTGATAGAGATATGTGTGTATAAGCCAAATAAATAATTAACTATAACTTGCATAATATCACCTGCGTATGATATGAGGCTATATACATATATATATATACGTGAAACGGAAATGCCAAATCTCTAAATTCTGTTAGTTGTGTTAAAGAATTAAAATCACTCTTAAATAACTAACCTATATATGTAAACCAAATTACTTGAATCTATACATCCAAAATTGCTACCCATAATGCATCACTTACATGTGAACCCTTTTGAATTGTAAAATTCCTTATTCACCTGTGTGTGAAACCAAACCTTTACTTATTTTATTATAATTTTGAATAATTGTTTACATTGAAAATTATTAAATTGATTTCAATTTTAATCTAGTTTCTTGTCTTAGTCTTGCTCACTGACTCAATTTTAGTTAATATTTAATAATTAACTTTATAATGTTATTGAAATTTTATATATAGTTTATGATGATAAATGTGCCACATGATGTCTATATAGATATGCTATACAAAATACCCATTACTACTTGTCTTATGTGCTACGGATGAGCTACTGCCGGCACGTGAAGGATTGAATTGCTGCTGTGACCTCAACTGTGTCATTTGTAAGGTTGTAAGTCTATGAGCAATGGTAGAGGAACTAGGGTTAGGCCAGAGCTGTGGCTTCCAACACCATAAATGTGGTCAGCCTTAGGATGATCTATCAGAGTTCTAGGTTTTGTTGCGCAAATGCACATATTTGACCATTACAATATATATAACAGAATTGTATAATATTTTTACTAACTCTAAATAAGATTGGACAATCATAAAATAAAGTTCTTGTCCTGGCAAAAATGACAAGGTCCTAGTTTATGGCGGCCTTAGACAAACCAAGAGCTGAAGAATTTTAGCATTCTTTTGAGTGTTATGATTCCATTTCAATGCTTGTAATTTTATATTTTAGTTTTTTACTTTAGTTTATATATGACAAGTGTGATTAAAAAAAATAACAAAAAAGGAATTAAGTTTTTAGAATCAGCTATAGGATATTGGTGAGTATTATCTACTTATAATAAAATAACTATCATCTTTACTATTTAAATAAAATTATAAAAATGAAATGTGTTATGCCTATAATACAATATTATAGATTATTACCAACATGTAATAAATTAATGCTAGTACTACTACCCTTGCTTCAAATAAAAAAAATAAAAAAAGCGGAAATTAAGATTAAATTGAAAATAAAACAGGTATAGTTGTTGCATTTGATAAAAGTCAACAGTGCTTAAAATGCATTAATGTTATTTTCCACTTTTTAAATATTTTCTTTATGTATGGAGTAAAATTAGTAATATTAATGGTAAAATTTTAAATATGTTATTGCATGTAGCAATAAAAATACATATTTTTAATGTCTTTTCCTAGTAAAATCAGATTTTTTTTAAAACTTCAATTGATACGTATGTACTTTGTAAAATACTTTCAATAAAGTATTTTTATTAGAAAAATAAGGCTTAACATTAATGTGCAATACAGTAATTTTATTTTGCCACAAAGTTTGTCCACACTTAAAGACTATGTATGCGAAAACTTAATCTTGTGATTTGTCTCTTGATTTAATTAAGTTTAGCAACAGTAAAAAGTTAATAATTTACAGTTGTATGTAAAAATAGTATTTCTATACAAAAGCATTAAAGAATTTTCTGTTTTCTGATACTGTTTTATAATATGCTTATATTAGTATCGAAGCATCACTTTTTTAGGAATGGAAGCGTGCCATATAATCTTCTTTATAATGTTTTTATTTTATTTGCCACAATAATTTTTACATAATAGCTAATATGCACATATTATCTACATCCAGATTAACTCTCTTATCTGTAAATTAGACTGTGATTAGTTAAGTATAGAGAATTCATTATTAAGATATTTTTTTATTTTCTAAATACTTTTAACATTCTTAAGTTTTAACTATTAATTACATTTACCAATTCTTATAATCAATAAATAATGTGAATAACTCATTATTTGCCTTATATAAAGACAATTCAACTGTTGGCAAAAAATTGAAAGGTAACAGAAATTCCATATAAAAAATAATAAGTTTGAATTGTTCATTCTTCTTTTTTATTGTTTGGAAAAATAGTTTACAAAAAAATATAGCACTCTCTTATCTTTTAATTAGACCATGTGCATTTTAATTATAGATAATATATTATCAAGATATTTTTATCTTCCAAATGCTTTTTACATTTTTAAGTTTTAACTTCAAATTACATTTTAGCATTGTTTAAATTTCTTATAATCAATGAATAATGTGAAGGTCAAACTCATTATCTGTTTTATTTAAAAACAATTCAACTATTGGTTAAAAATTGAAAGTTAACATAATTTCCATACAAAAAATAATGTGTTTGAATTGTTCATTCTTATTTTTTATGTTTAGCAAAATAGTTTATATACACTAATGTACTTATTGTTCTTACTACAATATTGTATGTGCAACTTGTTGGATCAATTTTGTGAGGTTGAATAGTACATATTTTAGTGAATTTTTAATGTTGAATTTTAGTTAAAGCTTTTGAATTTTTTAGTGCATTCTTTTAGTGAGACACTCATTCTGTTCAATACATGAAACCTTCATCTCTAGCTTATATGTATAATAGACATATTTAAAATTAAATGATAGCAATTTTAAATGTTAGAAATAAATTACTTATTGCTTTATTGAATACACAAATCATAAAATATCTATATCATTTTTTTAAAAATGAATTCCTGTAAGCTAATTTGACTTCTACATATATTTTCTTATTATTTATGTGGTTATATATTCAAACATTGTGAGTCTTGATTCTCAACTTAGCTAGATAATTTGTGTAAAAGCAATGCCAGAAGAGAGAGAAAAATTATTTTTCTTAATAATGTCATCCTGTATAAACTTGAATAGGTGAGGCTTCTTGGAAGAATTATTGTAAATCTTGGAATTAAATTAAGTTGAGTTCTACTGTTTAATAACCTTTTATAAATTGATAATATTTGTTCAACTGAAATCTCAAAAAACTAATATTGTGTTCCTCATATCCCTGCATCTGACTCACATAACTAGGATCTTTGATAATATGCCAAAAGCATTCCAGCACATAAAAGGTCACATAAGTGTGTGGTTTTGATATCACCGAAGAACTGTTTTAGGCTTTGATTCACACAACATTAAAATAGTGGCTTAACTAAGGATTGATACCAAACAAAAAGAATACTGATAACCAAAGATTGAATAAAAGCTTGACTATTACAATTTAAGTGAAACAGTAGAAATAAATAACCATATATATATATATACAGGCATTTATTATATGGTTATATATTTATATATATATATACATACAGGCATTTGTTAAAATTTTGTAGTTTTTATTCTAGTGAATATATATATATATATAATTGGGATTAGAATAAGAAATGAAATAATATTAATAGAGATTACAAATGATATAAAATAAATAGAATAACTGTTTGGTTTTAAATACATTAGTAAAAGAGTTAAATAAGGAAGACATAAAAGGCCCATATTAAATGAAAAATTATTATCATATAAAATACTATCAATCCAAAAATAGAAAAAAAATTAGAACCAAAAAGTAACAATTGACACAGAAGACACAGCAACAACAACAAAAAAAAGAAGTCAGCTGAAATTATAGAATGTAACAAACAGTAGGTCACAATGATAAAGATGATCGAAAGAGTATCAAAAGATGATAGGATAAATGGTTAAAAATAATAAAAATAAAATCAAAATAAAATTTAGCAAATAATGAAAGGCATTAATGCTGAAAATTTGAAAGATATTAAACAAATTATAAAATACAATAAAATTTAAAACAAATATTGAAATAAAAGAGAATGAAGGTATAAAAAAGATTATAAAGGAGACCCAAGAGTTACAACAATGAAAGAGAAAAGTGGATGAAAAATAAGAAAAGGTATAGATAAGAAGATAAAAGAAGTAATACAAGATGAAGGAGAAATTAAAACAAAAATGCTTCATAAATAAACCAAGAGGTTATTGAGAAAATATAAAAACGAACAAAATAAATAATGTAGAAAATGGAATAGATAAAGTTAAAAAAAAGAAGAAAACTGAATATGGTATAAACGTTTGAGGATCATCTAGTCAAAACAGATTTAGACCAAAAAGATGGCAGAATGAAAAATAAAAATGGACAAATGCAAGTAAACCATAAGGCTATAAAGTAGTGAGATAAGTAAGACACTCAGAAGTAATGAAGAAATACCAAATATTATATGGAAAAAAACTAAGATTGACCCCAGGTAATTAGAAACAATATTCAGAACAAATAAATCATTTTTTTAAAAAAAGTGGATATGATCTTTATGAATATTTGCTTGCCTGGAGTACTTCAACTTCAATGAGTGAATAAAGGACGAGACTATTTAGTGAGTGAATAAAGGACGAGACTATTTAGTGAGTAAATAAACTACCTCATCAAAAAAGATTAATAATTTTACAGTACACAAATAGACAGTATAAAGTAATTTCTGGATGAAAGAGTAACATGAGTTACAGAAAAGTTACAGACTAATAAAAAGTAAAAGTAATATTCAGTTCTTAGGATACAAGTTTTTGACAAAGAATGCTCACTGTCCGCATCTCATCTGAAGAGAAAATAATCTGGATAATTAAAAATAAATTGCTTAATAAATAGAGTAAATAGTAAGTCTGACAAAACACCCCAGCCAGATTTCTGATCTCCTTAATTCAGTGCACTTTAGCGATTATATTTAAAAGTATTCTATTAGAAAAGAGCCAGTATATGTCAGGTGAATTTTAAATAAATCAGTCTCATGTTCATAAGATAATTCTAGTTTAAATAGTGATACCATAAAAAAGATGAGAACAAGCTATGAAAAAGTGTTTGTAAGTGTAGAAAAAACATAAACCCTAAAAGATTATGTATAATTTAAATAAGAAAAAAATAAGACCAGCTCTGTGAAGGATAAAAACCAATAAAGGCTCTAATTTCTATATTATCAAAAAAGTAATGGACAAAAGATAACATATGCTATTAAATGATAGAAGATCTTGCTAGAAAGTTACCCATTTTAAAACTCTGTAGTTTGTTATGAACAATAACGAATGAAATACAGCTTGTAATAAGATTAACTTAATATGCAATTGGAACATGCCTCAAAACAAGAATATTTAATGAAAGATTGTAACAGAAGCAATAATAAAATTTGTAAATTGTATTTGTGGTGAATTATATAGGCAATTCTGAACTCTAAAGTGGATTTCATGTTCTAATGGATCTTATATATAAAACCATCTTGGGCTTGAACTTTATGCACAGAACTAGTTTCAACTTAGATTGTGGGAAAATGCAAGTTAATTATAAGGAAAAAATTCTTTAATTTATTTTTATACATTGTAGTACTCCACTGAAATTAAGGTAGTTCCCAGTAATTATAGTTGAATTAAAACATTCCTATTTAGCAGTAATGGAGTGGCAGGCAATTTTAAATACTTTTCAAATCAGGGTCATAACATTTTCTTTTCAATTATTGGAATTCTAAAAGCAAATACACATACAATTTAATTAATCAACCATACCAAGATCCATTGTATCTTATCTACTACTAATGTAAAATAGATTTTAAGATACATGACAATCAAATAACTGAGTGAGAATAATTTTTAAATATTTGCCTTTAGTTAACTACCAATTTAGTTATTGTGCCTCAGATAAGAAAAAAAAGAACAGTGGCATATTGTAGTATCTCATTATGCATCCATGAAATAGCATTGCAATTTAAAAGAAGAAAAAAGTATTCATCATTCTCACACTAAGATAGTGGAAGATCAATATTTACCTAATGTTAGATACAATTGATATTTGTGATAGTGTAAAAAAGATCATTGCATTGGGAAGCAATGAAAATGGCTTATTAAGATAGTGGATTAAGTCCTCCCATCTAAGACCATGCATCTTTCTGACCATATATATTGATAAGGTAGTTGTTGCTACTTTTTATCTTCATATGTAATAGCATCAGCAGGGAGGTGAATCCACAACCATCTGCAAACAACTACTTGCTTGCAAGACGGCTGTGATGACCTCTCAGCTAACAATAAGTCTGAATAAATAATCATAGTTATTTTTTTCAAAGCACCAAAGTAAAATGCTATGAGTAAAAGAAAAACATTATATCCACTAATAAAGTAATATTTTAGCCATATTGTGGGGATTACAGACATTACACTCAATCCTAATAAAATAAAAACAATTAAAGTGTTTTATAACCAGAATAAAAAAAAAAAACATTCTTGAGATTGTGTGATTTTTACAAATGATTTTTCACAATTTTGTTATGGTCACAAAGTTTTTCCGAATTTCTAAAATAAACTCTAAATTCCAAAAAAATATTTATAAATACATACCAGTAAAAATAGGATTGGCATATGAGTAATATTATTCAAAATCTACAAAGTCATTTATGTGAGTGTGTTCAATAATAAAATTTTACCATCACAAAAAAGGAAGGTTTAACAACATATGACCCTCCAAAAGTTTGGGTTCTTCCATTTAGAGTTGGAGAGTATTGGGATTGCAAAAATCCTCAAATTTTTGAATCACGACTATCTTATCAGCATATGAATAGTTTGCCATTGTTTGATGCTTGAGGAATTCAATTATACAATCAAGTATTGTATTGTAAGAAAATGTAGCAGCAGATATCCCTACTGCCACCTGATTCAAGTCAGTTTAGCAATATTTATGTGCAGGTAATAAATATATACAAGAACCATAAATTCAAACATAAAGAAGTTAATGTCAAAGAAGAATGTCAGAGTTTTATAAAAGAACCTCAGAATAGATTAGTGATTTCTTGAATTAAAAAACTAATGCATCTTACAAAAAAAAAAAAACATAGCCAACTATTTTGAGAAATATAAACTCACAAAAGTATTTTCATACAGTAACCTCTAGAATAAAAAGATACAATGGAAATTAACCATGGATATTTAGTAAAAAGATAGTATGTTTAATTTGTTTACATTTATGTCTACTACGTAAATAAACATAATAAATTAATTTTATATTAGGAAAAATATTGAAAACATTTAATTATAAAATAAAATTTACATTAAAAAATACATATAGAAAAATCACTGCCCAAGAATTCCAAAAAATATAAGTAACTTCCTATACAGTATTATTTCAAAATTATTAACAAAAAATATAAGAATTCTCAAAGGGGAGAAAAGAGAGAGAAAAAAAAATCTCATCTCATTATTTACATCACATTCTGTATGTATTTTGCATCATCTTCACAAACTATTTTTTATATTTATTTTTTCTCTGTTAGGGCTTTTTGGAAGTATTTCATTTTATGACAGATTAAAAATTCAATAAGTTTGATAACTTTATGCTTTACCAATATAGTTGTCTATAACCACAAAATGGATTTTAATTAGAAGCTTAATCTAGAAGTTTTTCCTCAAAAGTTGTCATATTTTTACTGCCTAGGTATATTTTATAATTAAATCACTAGCAATAATACTATATATTCTTATATTCTTTGGTAAAAATACAAATTCAAACACTTTTTACACTTTGACAAAATGAGTGGTTAGTCATGATAACTTTGATCCAAACTTCATGAAAAATTTTTCCAAATGACTTTTGCAGACAAACAGTCCAAGTATGATCAAGAGAACAAGAAGAGTATAAAAAGTCAATAAAAAGACACATGACCCCAACTTTTTAAGCTTTTAAATGAAAATAACAAGTGGTTCTAATTGCTTTAACAAGCTTTATTAATAAATGCCTCAAAAGAAAGCAATTAAAAATCTTTATCTAGAAACCATCCCCAATCCTTAGACCACTGGTTTCATGCTTTGGCTCTTCTCAGGCTCTAGAAGAGTGAATGAAAAATTACTTTTTAGACAAGCTTTTTTACAAATAAATATTTGTGTTTTTTTCCCCCAAACATATTATATTAGCATTTTAATTATCTAGTTGTTATATCTATATGTATATTTTTTCTTAACTAAAGTATAAAATTTGCTTCAATATTTATTTTAAAAAATGAAATATTTTATCAGATTATTTACATAACAATTTATAATTTTCTTTTCAATGTTTTTTCCCCATATTTTATTATTTTAAAATATAAATGATATTTTAACAATTATTATAAATCACATTAAAAATACTTTCTTGCTTTTTTTGGCACTACTTAATCAGAAACTATCTTTACAATATTAGTTTGAACCTTTTATGTTCTTATAAGCTTATATAAAAAAATTTTCATCCACAAATGATCAAATATGTACACAAAATTATAAAAAAAAATACTTTATAATAAACAATTTGCAAAATGTAAATAAATAATTATATTATAAATTATCCTTTATTTCACTATTATGTATATGATAATAATAAGATATTCTTAAACCTATACATTAATACTAAAATGTTTTAAAAAGAAAAAGCTTGCTATAATTTAGATTTTAATTAAGACAAGTTAAGCTGTAATAGTTATGTAAGGGAATTTGATTGATATTAATAATAAAAAATTAACTGCCCAAATCTCATCACATCTATTTTTTTATAAATATCAAATGCCCTATATTTTATTAATCTCTGGAAATTCTAAAAGACAAACTTTAAATGTGCTTACAGCTATATCAAAATTTGTATAAAAAACATAACTAGATAACATATTCTAGAACCCCTATAGCAATGTTGTAATGAAATTATGAGATGAAAATAATATCAAAAAGGATAATATAAAATCAAAAATTATTTATTTGCAGATTGATTCAGCAGCTATTAACATCAGATGTATTGTCTTTAAATATCTACATTTAACATTCAAATAACAGAATGCATTATTGCAAGCTGAATAGAAAAGAATCAAATGTCATGATCCAATTCTGCCTATAAAAATGATGACCATGATTTTATTTGCATTTAAAAGGTCTGGCACAATTATTTTACAAGAATCTTATTTATCAACTTTCTTTCAACATTTTAACATTGAAGTATATTTCATAAAACTCTTTTTCTATGAAACCGCGAGGTAGGATATTTATCTTTCTGAAGGTTTTGATGGCATTTTAGTTGTATTTATACAATGGACTATTTCCATTATCAAGTACTGAATGTCTTTTCAAAATACCTTCAACTTTAGTAATAGCACACAAGTCAGTATATGGACAATATTTCAAGAGATATTATTTTCCCTCTCTTTTTCAGGTATTTTTGGCTGGACCAGTGATAGTATTAGCATGGGAATCAAGTTTGGACTCTTAGATTCTTGAATATTGAATTTTAAGATAACAGTTTAACCAATTGAATCATCCTTCCAAAGGCAATAGTCATTAAAAATTTCATATGCTTATTTATGAGGTTTCTCTTGATTTCTCCACTTTTTCCTAAAAGCAAAGTTGATTGGTGGTTTCATCTCTTATAAATAGTCCACATATATTTTACTTTTGGGATTATTCACCATTGTCATATGAGCACCTTCCTTGAATTTTCTTTTTTTACTTTTTTTTTCTATTCAATATTTTTGTATTTTCCCAATTGAACATATGTTCATTAGTATGTCATGGGCTACTCCCTTAGACACATCTGTTTTTTCTCTTCTAATCATCAGTTTGGATTCTTGCAATCACTTTTCAATAGGGTGACTACTTTCACCAATATACATTCTTCACATTCACATGTATTTTATTGATGCCATTTTTGTTTTTCAGCATTTCAAGTTTAGACTTTATAGTTGTTAGAATTTCTCATAGGGTGATATGGCTCTAGAAAGCTGTTCTGATGTTATACTGATTGCAGATTTTTCTTGTTTGCTATTTTTGGTATATATAGATATACTATGGTACCAATAATTGTTCTTTCTTTTGATGGTCCTTTATGTTGCTTATTTAAAGTTTTACTAAAACAGCTGATGGATAAACATTTTTATTCATAGTTTGTTCTATATGGATCATTTTTTCTAGCAAATCACTGGTTTCTAAAAAAATTTCTTTGCTCTGTTCCATAGTGATAATAGCTTAAAAATCAGAGCAATTCTTCCTATTGATAGTATAATGGAACTATTTATATTTTGCATTACAACAATATACTTTCAATACAACACATAATTCTTCCAACAAAATCAATAAATGATTATGGGTTCACAACTGTCACTCCTGATTAACAATATTTATATGGAATAACTTGAAACTACTGCCATGAAGACTACTCCATATCTTTCAAAAGTCTGACTTTGCTATGTTGATGATACATTTGTTGTAAGTCACATGGTGAAGCACTTTAAAAATTTTTGGATACACATCAACAACATATCCCCTTCAATTCAATTTACAATGGAATCAGAACAAGAACAAATATTAGCATTCTTAGATGTTCTTGTGTCACAACTTTCTCTTCACAAAATCAAAACTACAGTTTATAGAAAACCACACATACAGGAAAATACTTTGCATACACATCCATTCATACCAGAAATACAAAACAAAATTATACTATCACTATGGAACAGATCAAATAAAGTTTATTCAGAAACTAGTGATTTTAAAATGAAAAGATCCATATAGAACAAACTCTTATGAAAAATGATTATCCACCAGCTGTTATTAAGAAAATCTTAAATAGACAATGTAAATAACCATCAAAATAAAGAATAGTTATTGGTACTATAGTATATTTATGTACCAAAAATAACAGACAAATTGAGAAAAATCTACAATCAATATAATATCAGAACGGCTTTCCAGAGCCATACCACACTATGAGGAATTCTAATACCTACAAAACCTAAATTTGAAATGCTAAAAAACAAAAACTGCATCTATAAAATACCATTGTAAATGTGGAAGAATTTATATTGGTGAGACCAGTTGCTCCATTGAAAAGCAATTGCAAGCACACAACTGATCATTAGAAGAGAGAAAACAGAGGGCTCTAAGGTATCAGACCAAGTATGTACCAATGAACCTATGTTACAATTGAAAAAAAAAATAAAAATATTGGACAGAGGGAAAAGGCACAAAAAAATTCAAAGAAGCTGCTTGTACGATAATAGTGAATAACCTCATAAGTTAATCTAATGTAACTATACATAATGTATGAAAATCACTAATCAACTTTGCCTTTAAAAAAAGAGAAGAAATCAGGAATAATCTCATACATAAGTATATGAAATTTCTACTGACTTTTGACTTGAGCAGGATAACGCAGTTGGTTAAAGCAATAGCTTAAAATTCAATATTCAAGAATATAATGGTCCAGGTTCCATATTCAAGAATATAACAGTTCAGGTTCAATTCCCATGCTAGTACCGTTACTGGTCAGACCAGCAACACTCTGAAGAAAAAAGGAAAATAATACCTCTCAAAAAGTTGTGTATATATTAACTTATGTGTTATTACTAACAGTTAAATGTACTTTGAAAATTTAAATAAAGTTAAATTTTTCTAGGCATTCAGTATTCAATAATAGATGATGGAAAAAGTCCAATATATAAATACAAAGTAATTTACCTCATTGTAAGATAACTTATTCTATCATTGCTATACCAGAATTCGTTGAGAAAGGATCCCATAGAAATTTCTAGAAAAGTGTAGCATCCTACAAACTATAAAGACAATTGACTTAGCATGAAGAAATAACCGCCTGGAGCCAATTCGTTTGCTATTCGTGTCAAGCATAGCTAATCACAGGGTTTCCAATTTCGAATAAAGAACTGTTTTACACAAAACACTTAAAAAAAGACATTTTCCAAATTTTATTAAAACTTGATGCATTATTATTATTATTATTATTATTATTATTATTATTATTATTATTATTATTATTATTATTATTATTATCATCATCAACATCAATTCCCTGAGGTCATTATTTATTTCCATTTTTAAGTATATTTAGAGTTAAACTACTAAACATCACATGATCACTATTTCTTAAATCCTAAGATCCAGGTGCAGTGCTCTCAGATCCAAGGCTCCTCACTGATGAAAGCCACAAGCGAAAATCTAGTCTGGGAATATTGGATGAATAGGCTTTAGATAGGGATTTTATGCACAAGACTTCTGTCATCCATCGGTTACTTTGGCTTGCACTGAGTGGCACTATTGTATGGAGAGTTTTGCCTGCTTTAATATTTAGAGTTAAGAAAATACTCTTTAATTTTAAATATAAGCTATTGTAGAACCTCGTTTTTGATTAACATTGAGAAATAATTTACAGATTTTAAAAACAGTATTTTCATTCAATAAAAATTTAAGTAGTATTTTAGGAGAGCCTCAACACATTAGTTCACACTACTATAAACGGGCTCCTGAAGTTAAAGGACACTTCTTTTATCTATCTATCTATCTATCTATCTATCTATCTATCTATCTATCTATCTATCTATCTATCTATCTATCTATCTATCTATCTATCTATCTATCTATCTATCTATCTATCTATCTACCTACCTACCTACCTACCTACCTACCTACCTACCTACCTACCTACCTACCTACCTACCTACCTACCTACCTACCTACCTGTCTGTCTGTCTGTCTGTCTGTCTGTCTGTCTGTCTGTCTGTCTGTCTGTCTGTCTGTCTGTCTCCCCCCCCCCCACACACACACCCACCCTATCTATCTATCTATCTATCTATCTATCTATCTATCTATCTATCTATCTATCTATCTATCTATCTATCTATCTATCTATCTATCTATCTATCTATCTATCTATCTATCTATCTATCTATCTATCTATCTATCTATCTATCTATCTATCTATCTATCTATCTATCTATCTATCTATCTATCTATCTATCTATCTATCTATCTATCTATCTATCTATCTATCTATCTATCTATACGTGTGTGTATAGGTGTTGAACGTTGAATCTTCTTAAAAATATAGAATTACACACTACTGTTATTAGATTTGAGATTTTTGATGTTTTAAAAATTACGAAATCTACAAAACTAATTTATCTAGAAGAGAATTTAAAAAGAGATGATTCGATTGTTATCATTTCAGCAAATAAAAATAATTCGACTGTTGTACTGAATTGTATATATTTTAACAATAAAATTTGAAATTTGCTAAATGTCAGTATTTTATTAAAGAATCTGACGTATTTAAAAAAAAAGGGTAAAACTTTTTATTGAATGTTTCAGAATTTGGGTGAGGATATGGAAATTATAATAAATTTTATGATTTCCCTAAAATTTATAAACTCGAAGTACCCATTGAGATCTATCATGCGTGATATAGATTCTCTATTTTAGTACAATACTTGCAGCAGTTGATAGATAACATTTCATTTACAATTAAAAATTTAGCACATTTTTATTTCCATTACGAAAAAGTTAAAGCTAATTAATTATGTTTACATTCATGTTAAAGAGGTTATACAATGGTGCAATGCAATATTTGCGTGATTTTATTATTCCATTGGCAAAATATTACACTTTTTATTAATGGTTTGCAAAAATATAAACAAGTATAATTTCTTACTTCATGAATAATTCAGAGAATCAAGCAGTAAATGCAGCTAGCATCATTTGACTCAAATATGCGGAAATCACATTTGTCATATGGCTTCATGGATGTCTTAAATTATTTTCTTGATTTTCTTAATGAATGGCAGTTTAATATTAAGTTCACTACCGAAGTTGAAAATAACAAAACACTGATTATACAAAGCTCACTCATACAAATAAATATGGTAATTTTTAATTCTCATCATCATCCTCTATATGTTTTCTGTAGCAAATAAATCTTTTGATTTAGAGCACATACTTGGTCTCATAAAGATTATTTTATTTTAAGAAATAATATTTAACTAAAAATATTTGTATCCCAATAAATATTTCCTTAATAAAAAATAAAAAATATATATTTTCTAATGGTTACAGCCAAAACATTGTAAATAAGACTTTAAATAGTATTAGTATCTAGAAAGAAAAATGGCCAAACTGATAATACTTCAAGTAATTATAAAGTTTTATTAGTTTACATTAAAGAAGTCCTGATAAGATTAGTAGAGGAGTGTCTAATTTCATCATTTAGATTATCTTTAAAAGAGGCAAAACTCACTATATGTATTGGTGATCATGTGATGTTTATTGGCTTAAGATTAACTTTACTATGGGCAAGTAATGTCATATATCAAATTTTTTGTGATTGTATGCTATCATATATAGGTGAATCTAGGTGCAGTATTGAGAAAAGATTGAAGGAACATGAATTATTATATAAGCGTGTAAAAAATAAAAATAATGGTGATTTAATATCTTCTTCAGTTTTCTTTGATCACGAAAAAACATGTAAATATAAATTTAATTTTGAAAATGTGAAAATTCTTCATGAAGAGAGAAACCATAGTAAAAGAAAAATTAAAGAGGCAATTTTTATAAACAGGAATAAAACTCATAACTAACATTAAAATACGAGATTCGTGGAATTTGAATTGATGACGTTTGCTTCCGCTTTTGGTTTTTGAATTTAATGGCAGTTGAGGCAAGTTAGAGAAAGTAACCGAAAGTACTTCTGCGGATTTTAAAATTGTTTGTAATTGTTTATAAAACGTTAAAAATATTATTTCAATTATATATATATAAAGAATGTTTATTATGCAATCACAATCTCATTATTATTTGAGACAAAACAGTTCAAAAATGAATATAAATTCATCGACATGTCCGCAATTAAAACAAAAATATAATACTTAGTTTGTGACCCAAAAAGATTTCATTTCCATCATATAACCAAAAAAATCTTCATTATAATATTATACATATAAAAAATCGAAACAATATCAACTTTTCATACTGCCTACTACACATGATATAATATTTTATCTAGTGCTACACTGATGAAAATATTGCTATATATACATATTCATTTGATTTCAATTGTTCAAGAAAATAATGCAAGAAAAAATCAGTCCCATATCAAATTTCACTTTAATTTATAAACCATTAATACAAACTATTTAATGTTAATTTTTAAGTATTTAAAGATGGATAGATGGATAAATGTGTAGATGAGCTGAAGAGTAAATAAATAGGTTAGGTATATAGAAAGATAGATAGATAAGTAGGTAGAATGGTAGATAAATAAGTATAAAGATATATAGATAGATAGATAGTTAGGTAGAGTGCAACATTATTTTAATTAATATCAATTTTACAAAGATTCATAGATAGAGGAAACAGCTGTATAGTCGTATTCCCCACACCGAACATTGAATTATAAAGTAGATACCGAATATATATATATATAATATAATTATATTTAACTTTTGCAAATATTTTTTCGAAATCTGTATTGTATTTTTTCTAATCTTCTTGATGACTAATAGTGACTACTTACTTTCAAGTCTTTTTTTTTATTCTTAGGTTTTTTTTTTTGTTAAAAAAATAAAATAATGGAAAGTACATGGATAATCAATAACATACCCGTCATGGAAATTTTATTTTTTTAAGACCTTGACTCAGGCAAGATCAATAATTCTACCTGATACAAATAATATTTTTTATAACTCAAAATATTTTTTATTTATTTAGTGAACACTCAGCTAAATAATTTCAAAGAGATCTATATACATACACATATACACACATATATATTTTGAACAAAATATTTAAAAATACAGAAATAACATTAATTTTTAATGATAGCTTGCCATTGCTTCTTGCATTTGAAGTAGACACTATTATAGTAAATGAATCATTTTAATTTTCCAGCGCACGTCAATGTTAAAAAACAACAACAACAAAAAAAATCTTCCCATTCCAGTAGTGTATTGGGATCTGTATTGCATTTAAATCTTCATCTCTTAGATACAGTTCAGGGATTGATTTTATCAAAGTGGCTTTAAAATTAAAAATTGAAGCTATGTAGCTGAACATCTAACAACAACTTTAGAGAGATGGCGCCATGTTATTGTATTGTGTTGGTGGGGAAATGAGAAATTTGCAATTATAATTAACTTTCTGAACCAGGAAAATAAAAAGGCTACCACGAATACAAAAATAAACAAAAACAAAAAATAAAACTGAGGGGATGAAAATATATAGACACCGACTAGAATTAGTAGTATGTAACAATTTAAGCAGATTATCTTGAATACAAAATATTAAATTAATTGAATTTGAGATTATTTGAATAGAAAATATGAATTAATGGTTATTGCTGGATTCTTAATTACAAACATAGTTTCTAACTTTTAGTCTAAACATCTCATTGATAAAGATGAAAATTAGAAAAAGGGCTGAGGATAGGGACTTAAATGCAGTAAAGTTTCTGATAATAATGTATTACTTAAATCTATAATATATGGCACTAGAGTAGAAGAGTTGTCCCTTCTTTTAAATATCATAATAAATCATTTAATCATCTATTTAATTTTTAAAATTTGTTTTTATAAGAGGTTATGTTGAAATTTGACCATAAACGTTGACATGTATATAAGAAATATTTATTAAAAAAAAAAAAAAACAGTTTCATTGTTTAAGAATTCAACCAATGAATGTTTTTTTTCACCAGTTCATAAAATATATTATCATGATTGACTATATTTTAAAAATATAATTTTATATTAAAAATATTTATATTTTGTCAAATTTCTTATGACCTGATTTTCATAACCAAATTGTTTTAGTCCACTGTGTATTAAATGAAATCTTTCTTTCTTAATATTTTACATTATGTTATGGTATAAACATTCTCTTATTGTTTATGTACTTGGTATATATATATATATATATATGTTGAATTAAATATTTTTATAGAAATTGTTATTATAATAAATAATAAAAATAAAGAGATTATATCCCTGTAAACAGAGATAACTCTTGCCTTTTGATGTTGTCAAAAATTATCACTTATTATTAATTGGCAATTTTCCTGAGACTAAACAATTTTCTTTATTAACCTACAATAATCCTTTTGATAGTTTTTGTTGAAATGAAAGATCTTCTTTTACTTCAAACCCAAGTTGTTAAATTGATTTAATCTCAGAAATAATTTTATTAACTTTTCTCTACTATTTTATTCATTATATCATTGTTATTCAAAGTCATTTTGCTGCTTTATTTTTTATCTCATTATTTTTACCACAATGACATTTAGATCACTGTTGAATTATTTAATTTATATAATTTATTGGAATTTATTTTTTCAACTAGTCTACTACTATTTGTTCTTAATTTCTTTTTTATATATCAATCTGAATTCCTTATAATATATTTAATTTATCAATAATTCATTGGTTCAACTCTTTTTACTCTTTTATAATACCAATTGTATCTTGGATAATTTATTATTCATATCTATATAAGCTCTATAATATACACTTAACATTTTAAATTCATTTTAAACATACACTATCAAAATATAATTTTAAAATATTTTTATAACATATTTTTTATGAAAAAATACTGCTATGACAGTTATGAAACCATGCATTTATTTTTACTATAATTTTTGTCAAAGATTATTCACTCTTTAACATCTATAATTCAAAAACATTATTCTATAATTATTCTACATTCAATATTTTCATTACCATTATATAGCATTATTATTTTGCTATGTTTTTCACTTGCCTTCATAACATTCTTCTTTCAATATTTTATTTTGTTTTTTTCAACAACTTTAAGTGTACTTTCAGTCTACAGATGAATAATATTTCTCCCTTTATATTTTAAATATATTATGTACAGATTTAATTTTCTTAAAATTAACTATATTTATCTTCATATTTGTATACAATATTTAGATTGATTTAAAAATATATCAGAAATTTGTGTTAAGATGTGAAGATTTAATATGACAATGATTTTAAATAATGCCAATGCCATCAAGCATTGGTGGTGGTCGAGAGGTGAGCACAGCTGCTTTACAAACAGTTGTACCAGCCGATGCTATGACACATGAAAGAACAATACCAATGCCTAATTATTGGATATTAAAATTGATTTTATTTTTAATATATTATAAAACAAGAGAATATTTTTTTTTTTCAAAATAATCTTTATTTGCACAAAAAGTAAAATATACATTGTAATACAGAATATACATTGTAAAATAGAATATTTAGTTTTGAAATAAAATTTAACATTCACGAATATAAAATTTTTTATTTCACTCAAAATATGTGAAAAAGAAATACTAACTAGATGTTATTACTAACCAGTTGAATGTATTTGAAAAGTTTAAATAATGTTTGAATTTTTTTAAAGCATTCAATAAGTAATATTAAATAATGAAAATAGTACAGCATATTCTTCCTAACAAAGCATCATATGTTTAAAATAATATCTTTAACTTAATTTCATTATAACTAAATGAATCATTATTATTCCTTATTTAGTTCGCTTTCCATTTGCATTTATCATAACAGCCTAGGTCATTTAAATTAGTATGGGACCTTCTAATCATAAACTCTTTATATTTTATAACGTTGATATAAAAAATGAGATTGGTTGTTAATCCAATCATACTTTTAATGTTTTAATCTTTGTTTTCGTTTTTGTAATTTTTTTTCGGTCTTCTAACTTTTTATTTGTAGGTTTGTTTTCATTTTTTTTGCTTCTCTGTATAGAATGCCCATATTTGTTTACAAGGGGTTTAAAATACTGATGAATGATATATACTTATTTTTTTTTAATATAGATATAGATATATGTTTGTTTTAATTTAAATATTTCCACAGATAAAACATAAATTAATTACGATTATTTGATGGATAGGTACATGTTTATAATTTAAACCTATTTTGAATAGATTTACTAAATGCCAAAAAAAAAATATCATTGGTTTTCACTATTTATTTGTTATAACACATGAGTCTAATTAAAAAATTTCTATGTGGGAATCAAACAAAATACATTTACGCATTAAAAATGATTAAAAGTGGCAAAGTTTTCCTATTGATTGCAAATGTACTATTAGAAAAAAAGTATGATCATATAAAATATGTAAATAATTTGTAGAAAAAACTATATAACAATAAAAAAATAATATGCTATCCTCAATTACTACATCATTTCAAAAACAAAATATTTTACATAAATAAGTAAAAAAAAATGAAGAGGAGAAACAAAAATAAAATATGTGTAGAACTAAAAAAATTCTGAAAATAATAGAATTATTATAAATATTTTGAAACGAAAAGAAAAATTGTCAGTAAAGTTATATATTAAAATATCAGAATAAAAAATATTGGGTTGTCAAAACAATCATGTAGAATCAGATGGTCAGTGCTACTAGTTCACATGATAAATGAAGGTTGTTAATGAAATACATGACTAGTGAGAGAGAATGATTTGGAGTTTTTACACAGATAATTAATTAAGATATATTAACTCTAATTAAGGAATGTATTGAAATTTTTTTAAAAAATTGGAAATCTATATCAAATGTTTAAATAAAATAAGTTAGCTGGATGATTAGAAGAATACAGCAGCGATGGCATTTAAAAAAAAAAAATAGAACCTATTTATCTTTTGTCAGTTTTTTAAAAAAATATCGTATTAAGATAAATACGATTCATTTTCAGAAAGTTTGAATACAAATCAACTAAAAAAACAATGTGAATTTAAAACTGATTCAGTTATATTTTTATTGGATTAGCGTTATATTGTAAAAATGCATTTTAATCAGTGATTAAAGGCAAACATTTTATGATTAAAAATAAAAGTCTAAAATATAAAAATAAATAAAGATTTTTGAAAAGATAATCTAAATTTTTTTACATGATGTGATTATTTGTACAAATAATGCATTAAAATTTATATAAATGTTCCAAAATCTACGAGACAAAAACAAAATGCAAAACAAATGCTAAATATTAAAGAAATGTTCATTGACTTTAAAAAAAAATTAATAATAAAAATACATGATAGTATATTAATAAAAAGATAAAAGTTATAAATAATTTGGACGTGATTATTAAAATATATGAAAAGTTATATATAAAATAGTCTTATAATTAACCTTGCATGAAGATTTGTTTGACCAGATTTTTATATTTCTTTATTTAATAATTTTTAGATTGTAACTGAAAATAAATAAAAAGCACGGATTTATTTGCATAAATATCATAAAAGAAAATGTGCAGTTTTTTTATTACCATTTCAGCATAAAATAGTCCTTAATATATGTTTTAAATATATGTAAACTTCTCTGCAATTTTTTTTTATGATTTCCTAGAATTAATATTAAAAAAATATACCTATGTTTCTGAAAAAAAGATTTCTAAGAAGTATGTTTAAACAGTGTTGGCTTATAAATATGATATCTGTCCAGCTAATGGAATACAATGCAAAAACTTTAGCTGACATATTGGAATATGGAGACATGTATGTTGGGAATAATAGATAGGAACAGATCAAGGGTAGAAAGACAAACAGGTATCACTAACATCACATGATAACCATCTCATACTGGCACATAATTGTTTATAAACAAGGCAAAACTCTCCATACAGTAGTGCCACCCTGTGCTAACCAGAGTAATCAATGGATTCCAGAAGGCTTTTTGTATCACTAACAGTTATATATTGGACTAATTCCAATATATAGCTGATTAGTTAAACATTTTGAAAAAAATCATATTTTTAAAATACTTTCTAAATAGATCAAACTGCTAATAATAAAACAAATATTAGAATAATGCACCGTCTTCTTTTTAATTTAACCTTCCATTTCACATATGGTCTCATTATATGTGTTTTATCTATCTTTCGATCCATGTTAAGATTAATGTTGCCCAGTTACGGTATTTTTTTCTTTTTTGGAATATATCTAAATTAATTTGTATATTATTACTAATAACTGAATGTGCTTAAAAAGTATAAATAAAGTTTGGAATTTTCTAAAAACACTAACAATTAAATTAAATGATGAAAATAGTCTAACACATAAGTAGATATCAAATGTCATCATCATACATTTTTACAAATTCATCATGCCTCACAAATATATCTGGAAGAGTTAAGAATAAATGAATAACTTTATTGGTTTTTCAAAACAAGTAAAAGATCGAGAATGAGAGCATATGCAAAATGGATAGATTAATTCAGAAAAAGAGAAGACTAATCTATGAATAAAAAAATCTGGAATATACAGATATAAACAAAGAAACCTAAATAAATAAATAGTTTAAAAATAAAACAGTTGCTTAATAGTTCTTACAACACAAATTAAGCTCTCCAAGCAGAAGTGATAAAAAAAGATATTACTCACCAGTATTGCAACTTGCTAATTGTCAAGGTGTAGATAATTTGTTTTACATTCTATCTAAGATATATAACTAGTGGTTTACTTACAAATAGATGGGTAATTTAAGTGATTATAGATTAGCTAATTAAAAAAACCCAACAACTAAATTATAAGCTTGTTTATAATCTGAAAAAATATTCAAGTTTTATTAGCTCTGATTCAAATCCCTCACTATAACAGAAGTCATTATATATATATATATATATATATATATATATATATATATATATATACTTCTGTATATATATATAAGAAATCAAGTCATATATCATGTGACTTAATTTGATACACTTGTATTACAAATGTTATTTAATGAAAAGCTTGTAAGAGCTATTGGCATGCTCATTATATATATATATAATTTGAGGGCTATTCTACTCTACAAACTTTAACTTTTCTATTAATTAACCCTTTTGTAGATCATTTATTCCCATTGGCCAAGTGAATTAAAGTTTTAAACTTTTGATTGATCAATTACAGAATCAACAGTAAAATATATATTTATCTTTTTAAATTATACTTGTTATAGTTTAGTATCTAAAAAGCAAATTAACAGTTTGTCAGATTATTAAAATAAATGAAAGTTTTTAAAAAATAAATTTATATTTATAATTGATAAAAATAATTTATAGTGGACAATAAAAAACATAATTTTCTCAACTAATTACAAAATGCAGCCATATGTCATTGATATCTTTCTCAATTTACTTTCATGTAAAAGAAAATCATTTTTACTAAAATCTGAAACATTTTTTTAAAATAATTATATTTTCACACATGTTTTGTAAAAAAAAAATAAATATATAAAAAATATTCTAAACATACATTTTCATTTTCAAAATCAAAACAAAAAACTTAGAACTGTCAAAATCATTGACAAGTTCTCTTGTGTATAGAGAATGAAAACTAACAATTCAGTGCCTTGGAAGACAGACATTATCTCATTGTTATAAGTTTAAATTTAAATATTATTAATTTATTCATTATAAAATAATTCTAAAGGTGGCAGCATTATACAATATAGTTTAAGCCACAATACATCACATCACATCATATCTTAATAAAATAACTATAACATTGGCAAGATAATGTAAAAATTAGTAGTCTTGAGAGGGAGTTAAAGCCTCATATAAATTTTTTCAATGAACATGGAGAAAATGTTAAAGCTTAATTTACTCCAGTCTAAATAAAATTTATGGCAACTATATGGAATATTATAAATTACTCCAGAAATAGAATTGCAATTAACTGTTTTGAACAGTTTAGTAATAAATTTAAATTAAGGCCTTTCTTCCAAGCCACTTTCATACCTCCCAATAAAAACTATCCTTATGAATCAATTTGCTAATTGATGACTTATATGGCAAAGAAATAAACTCTTTATTTTATTAATTCTTAAATCTTTATTATTAACAGAACAAGATATTTTTATTAAGTATAAGACTCCTAGTAAATTCATTATTATATCTTAACTCAATATAGTTAGAAGCAAATTGATTCCTCTGAATATAATTATTATCTTCAAAATTATTAAGCCTTCTATTGCTATAACAAAAATTCAATAAAAAGTGTTTTATGAATAAATAGTTCAAAACATTTACTTAATTGCAAATCTGTGAGTGTCATAAAGTCCAGAGTAAATTAAGTCTTAATGAAAGTGTTAAAATTCATAAGACCAGAGTTAAAAATAAATATAATAATTCAGCTTTCTATATTCATGAACTGAATACAGGTCATAAAATATTTTTGGCAATGCAAAGGTTATCTTTTATGAAAAAAGTTAATTGAAAAGAAGAGTAAAAATACTTTGATGATAAAATATTTTGAATCGGAGACCATCAATCTTATGAAGATATCATTTGATGTTAGAAGGAAGTTTTTTTTAAAGTGAATGATGGGGAGGCTATTTTTTTGGTATATATATATATGTTATATGTTTAGTTAAATTTCACTTGATAAGATCAATTTGTTAATAGATGAAACCACAGTTGTGGATGAGTTTTAGTAAAGTTTAGTTTTTTTGGCTAGTATTGTAATGTTATATAAATTTTATTTTATTTATTATTACTAGAATAGTGTTAAGCAGTATTTAGTGTGTATATAAAAATATATATATATATATATATATATATATATATATATATATATATATATATATATATATATATATATATATATATATATATATATATTTGTAATGCTAGCAAAAAAATATATGTCACCAGTCACACATATATAGCTTGCTTTACATATTTTTTTCATTTAAAAATAAATGATTAAATTATTAATACAGATGAAAATATAAAAAAAGTAATATATTTAGAGTAGTTTTCTTTTGTTTAAAATGTAGTTTTGTAAAATAAAAAAAGATAGCATTATATTTTTTTTAAAAAAAGAGAACGGAGTAGGGAAATATTTAAAAACTCCTTTTTTAAAGAAAATTTTATTTATTTTATAAAGTAAAAATAAGTTAGGGGAATAAAATGTATAAAATAAATCTTAGGTGACATCTAAAATAAAGTTTAAAATTTATTCTCTCCTTTTTAAAATAATTAAAAAAATACAATGGCTAAAAATAAATAAATATAAAACATAGAAAGTTAAATTGAAATTTTGTTTGTAAAAGAAAACTTGAAAATGTAATTAATTTAAAATATGGCTGATTGAATTAATTAAAAGAAAAGCATGTAAACTATCTCATAAAAAGATAGTATACTAATCTAAGCAAAAGATTAGATTAAAGCAATATAAAAAATTAATTAAAAAAAACAGACTTAAGATCAAAATTAAAAATAGTGATAAGAAATTAAAACAATGGAAAAGAAAATGTATATAAAGTCACTCTCTCTATGATTATTCAATCTGGTCTACAATCAGTAAATCAGTCTAGTCTGCATTTTGTGGTTGAATCATTCCAGTCTTCATTTGTGCTCCTATATTATTCTTTGCTCCAGAGATCAAGATATTTGGAAACTTCAAATACAGTAATAATTCAATTAATTACTGCTGCAGTCAACATCAATACAAAAGTTGCACATCTATCAACATGCATTGCTGGACAGTCATAGGATGTTCAGCTGGGCTTCAGGTCCCAAAAGCCCTCAACAAAAAGAAAATCACCTGAAACCTCACCTGAACCAACACCCAGAACAATATCTGGATTGTATGTAGATGTGGTTGCAAACTCTCTCTCCCCCATTGTCAACACAAATAATAAAAAATAAGTCCTTGAACCAACAATGGAGATCAAAATCACAATTGTTTGGAAGCTGAGAATGATGAAAACCTAGATAAATATACTTATAAAATGGTCTATAGAAACTTTATATTTATTTTAAAAGAACTTTAATTAATGAAGGACTATAAAATTTAGCCTGAGTAATTGCTGATATATTTTTATATGCATATTTCAATATTATTATGTTATATTATGTTAAGTATATGTGTGTGCATGAATACATATTAATGTTTGCTTAAGTATTATTTGGTCTATTTTCTCTCTTTCTCTCTTGTCACTGTGTCACTATTAACTATTAATTTAAAAGGATAGTTATATTTTTTGTGTTGAGTTATATTTGCTGGAGCCTGGTTAAGAGTATGAGCTAGTTCTGAGATATGCCAAGCACTGGATTGTGTGTCTGTCATCCAAAGCATTATATATAACCTATAGTTGGCTGGGACCTGAGATTGATGTTCAAAATTAATAAAATGCTTTGTATGGTAGAGGTTTGAATCCATCAGTTGAGGTGGATCATGGTCTGCAAATGTGATTGTGTAATGTTTTGCATAGCTTGATCTGGCCATGGGTATCATTGATGGCTATGCAATCGATGGTATTCTCCCCTCTGCTTGAAGGATCAGTCTATTCTGTGTTATTTTTTAAAAATTATTATAAAAGATATTTAAAACCCAATTTATATAGTTAAACCTACAAGAATAAACTTCTCCTTTGGTGGACCCAGTTCAATATATATATATATATATATATATATATATATATATATATATATATATATATATATATATATATATATATATATATATATATATATATATATAATTCTTAATTGAAAGCTATAAATGCATCATCTTATGTTATTATTTCTAATTTCATTACTCAGTTCTTCATTGATATAGGTAATATCTTTGATATAGTCTTGCAGTATGATTTAATTATGGAATAGGCAATCACTGTTTTACATAACAATGAGCTTAAAATATTTTACATTTTAAAGTAAATAAAGAATACGTTTTTTTTTAATGTATATAGGGATATATTTATATAAAGTTAAAATATGAAAAATGCATTTAAAAAAGTAAGTTTGATTTTTTCCAAAAACATTTAAAATTCAATTACATAACAGAAATAATCCAACATATAATTAACTATCCATAGATAAATTGTTCTAAGCCTTTGAAAACATTATTCCACAGACATTTATTTCTCAGACTTTGCTAATCAACACGGCAATGACGTTCTATTCATACATTACAAAGCTAATTATCTTTGAAAACTGTTGTGATGATTCTAAAATAATACCATTTTATTCATTTTTTTTAAAAAAAATTGTTATTATTGTTAAAATTTTAGTAAAATCATAGATTAAAAAAATTCGAATTCATAGGCTTATAAATTAAGTTCTATTGATTTTTGGTTTAATTTGCTCAGTCAATTATTTGTGATGGGTGTAGAAAAAGATTTTCTAAGACATAAAGAAATATGTGTATTTTTTACTTTTGATTAAACAACTTTTTCTTTTTAAAAATGTATACTTTCTCCTAGTATTAAAATTATATATTTTTAAAAATTAAACTAATATTTCAATACTAATAAAATATTATTTTAGATGTAAGCCAATGTCAGTGATGTTGCCTAATTCTCACAGTGAAGCATTTATGTGATTGTGATATGTAGTTCGATATTAATTTAACTTTAAAATTATAGAATTTTTAACTATTAAGATGTTAGACCCTAGGAGTTTATTTTTTTTAACATGGAAAATAATATTGATGTCAAATTTAAAAAGACTAATCTTCTCAGTAATCCTTATGAGAGAATTGTTCTGCTTCAAACAATCGTTTTCTATTTTCTTTATTATCTATATATATATATATATATATATATATATATATTGTAATGGGTGAGCTGTTCTTCTTGTGAGGTGTATTTATCTAGGGTCACCCACTTGGTCTTCATGGAAGATCATTACACATAATAAGGCAAGTCAGGTATTTGATGATTCATCTAAGTTTTAGAAAATAGTCCCATGATGATTAATGATTGAGTTGGATGGGGACTTACACTTGTACAACTTCCCTTAATTCATCTCTCTTGATCCTCATTATGCCATAGGATTCAAACTCAGGGAGAATGTACTTGTACCCTATTTCAAGCTGTGATTATTCTGTATCTGATATGTACATTGGATATGCATATAGTGTGATTAATTGGAAAATAGAAAAATCAAACATCAAATGACTAATTTGATTTAATATTTAACAAATTGATTTTGATGATGACGGTTATTCATAATTCTTTATAACAAAGTGGTGTATATATTTAACATTAAATGACTGAATGGGCATGATCATCCATTTGTATTCATTAATCATTTATTAACCCATAATCCCTACAGATGATGGTCATCTCCCATTCCAATTTCACAAACTCAAATTTACATTGAAGACAATTTGAAACTATATTTTAACAATCACCTCTTTGATGTCCAAAATTCCATAAAATCATTTGGTCATTAATTTTTACTCTGCTCATCTATATTCTGATATCTGTTGAGAGCTGCTTATAAATCCTGAGCCTCTTCCTATTCTGGTGTTATATAGATCTATGGTAGGTCAGACCAATTATTCAAGGGTTAGTCATACATTTCATAATTAAACACAACATTAAACATAAAACAATACTGTAACTGTCAAAGTGTGAGCTCTTGATACTAAATAAGAGTAAAGTCTCATCTTTCAATGATACAATTGGTAAGCCAGTTGTGAGTCTGCCTCTAAATTTTATTATTAAATGAAAAAAAAAAAATAGAATTGATAGCTCCCCTTCCTCTAGAATAATTGGAGGTTGAATGGACCATCTCTCTGTTTAAAAAAAAAAAAAAAAAAAAACAATTTAACAAGCAAAATAAAAATAAAAAATTATATAAAAATATAATTTGGAATGTGAATCCAGCTTAGTCTAGCCATAGTTCAAAGTTTTGTGATCCATATTCTGAAACATGTGAGTATCCTTGCTCTTAGAAAAGTTCTTTTGCATGAACTGAATGATAGTCCATCAGATAGTCTTTGGCCATCATCTGGATCTTCATGTTGGTGACTCAGACTTTTTTTATAAACTATCTTTCCTATGCTAAGATCATTTCTTTGCTTGATTGTAATATGTTGTAGATGTTTTACTATCGTGGTCATCATGATGTTAATTTGAAATGATAATCATATCTGAAATCATGTTTGTATGCTGAGCAGCTCCACCCCACAATATTTTATCACTTCTTAGCCATGCATGATTCGTTCTTTCTAGCTTATAACTTGGTTTAAAAATATAAACTTTATAAAATTAAAATGGGTCCTTTAATCAACTTCCTCAAATTGCAATAATAGTTGTTTATGAACTTCAATATTAAGAATAGCTAGTATGACAAATAAATAGATTTTAAGAATTTATCAAGTATCTTTTTTTAACTACAAGTAATTTATTTGCCTTCCTTTTGTTTAAAAAAGAAGGAAACTGTTCAATCTTGTCTTATGTTTTATTTTTAAATCGTGAGTTTCAAGTTTGCGTTTTGCTTTTAACGTTACTTTGATCTTTTTGTAATTTAATGCTGGATTAATAATAATAAAAAAATTAACATTAATGATTTCTTTCTTTTGTTTTTTGAGATTTTTGTTTGCTTGCGTTTAAGGGTTTGGTATACATATATATATTAGTATTGTCAATACTATAATTTGAACTGATAATTTTATGCAAACGTATTTGATTGTGTTAATAGATTCATTCTTTATGGTGTACGTGTGAGTGGTGATTTTTATGTGGTCGGTTAAATGTATTCTCACAATATATATATATATAGTGTCTTTACTAATATATACAATTTTTTAGATAAATAGATTTTTTTTTTATCAGTTCATAAAAAGTTCCAGTAACGAAAGTGACAAACTAGATCTAAAATTGCAGAGTTCGTCTCTTTATCATAACCCGAATCAAACTATAAAGAGCAGTATAAATGTAAGAATTAAAGAACATATAAATATTAAAGCCAAGTGCATCTGCCTTCTTTTACATTGTTTATATCCAGGCTACATCCTTAATACATAGTAGTAAAATGTTAGCAAAATTAGAACAGTATGATTTATTTATCATACTATGAGTGAATCTATATACACGTTCTAAAAAGACTAGTCAGTTTAAAAGATTTGAAAAAATAGCTTACATATTTTAGATTTTTTACCCAACTCAAGAACAATTTATTTTACTAATCAGGTTAACGCTAATAAAAATACAGACAAGTTAAAAGTTATTTTCTCTGGTTATTATTTATGCTTATTCAAAGTATGGTTTAACAAAAACAAGCAATGAATCAGCATATAATCATGCGAAAAATCTTTAGACTTCTAAGCGATATTTATAAAACCTCAAGTTTTTAGCCATGAAGTCGAATTATATGATTGAATCCATAATCCAGTGTAACGGTGTCCCAATCTAACATTTCAATGATTTATTGAAATAGAAATTTTAGTGACTAAATATGTATGGGTATATACACACATCCACATAAATATAATTAACTCTGCATTAAATGATAAAACACACTAAATAGGTTTTGAAATAAAAAAAACCACTACATAGTACTGGCGTAACAATAAAGCCATTATATTACATAGGCGTTGAACAGCATTTTTCTAAGACAACCAATGAATAATTTTATCCTAGAAATATACATAATTTGCAGAAAAGAGATAGATTTGTTTTTTTACGTTATGAATTAATTGAACAAACAGTTTAACTAGTATTTCATAAGATATTTTCAATCATTCTGTTGATAAATTAATAATCCAATTATTTATTGTTTGGAGTTTGTAAGAAATTTGAGCATCTAGAAGTGATATTTATGGAATTTAAGTTCATCATTGCAATATACCATACCGTCCATTCAAATGATAATATTATTTAGTAGAGTAATACCTCAAATTTAATTATAGTAATATTTATTAAGGCTATAACCTTAAGACTATCCGTCTGAAAAAATGACAGTAGGGACCTCTGCAAATCTTTAACACAAGATTTATTTAAAAGACAAACTCTTGTCTTTTAAATAAATCTTATGTTAAAGATTTGCAGAGGTCCCTACTGTCGTTTTTCAAGCGCATAGTCTTAAGGTTATAGCCTTAATAAATATTACTTTAAGTAACGAGTATGCGCATAATAAATATAATTATTACAAATTTAATTATATATATGTTTTTTTATTTATTTTAATTTACTTTTTAATAACTGCAGATTTAATCTGATATACAGTTCTTACCTCAACAGAATATTTAATTGGGTTGGTGGTCAGATAACTACCTGAAAATATTTAAACTTCCTCAAAAATTGTCATTTACCAAAAAGCGTTTTGAATATTCTATGGTTAGATATAAAGATCACAGTTATTACCGTGGAATGTCTTACTAACTGCTTTTCGAAGTTTATATATATATATATTATATAAGTGCTACAAATAAGTTGTTTCATTGATTAGAATTCTGTTGATTTAACTTTTTTGTAATGGCCATGTTGTTTTGAACACTTTAATAACTCTTTCTATTAATGTTTTTAAGTGATTTTCTCGCTTTAGAAAAACCTCTCTGCATACTGCTAAGAAGGGGTTAAAAATTCTAAATGGGATTTTCTGACTGGAATATTTATTCCTTTATTATTATTTTTCCTATTTTAAAAAGTCAGAAAAAAAATTGCGTTCTTTTTTATTTTAATGTTCAATTTATTCTTAAAATAAAAGTTAAAAAAAAAAAGAGAAGAAATTCATTTTTTTGACTGAGTGGTTATAAGATGGTTTGTATTAAATTATATTAAATAAAATTACAATACATAATGTAAAATAATGTATCTAAAATAAAAAATTCAAGCTTACAGAAAATTTATAAAATTTATACAGGTTGGGACGTTAACGTTTCAACTTCAGATGAGTTTATTATAAACTGTATTAGTTTTAAGTTTTGAGGATCCTTATATTTAAAAAAAAACCTTGCTTTAACTAGATATAAATAATAACCTATGAATGGCTAATATATATATATATATATATATTATTAGGAACAGTAAACATTTAGAGAATCCCAATATCAATAACAATAAACAATCTCAAACTGTTGACATGACAACTTTCTTTTAACAATAAAGGTGGAATCCCCCTTATATATATATATATATATATTGTGCCCTTTTTTATAGGTCAGTAATAGTCACACAGTCAATTACTAAAAATTTTAAATTTTAGAATATGTTCTTTTAATACATTAATTATAGTTTGTCGATTATATCTTTAAAGTACAATTTGAGGCTAAAGAAAATACGTAGTATATAAAATTATAGCGAATCGTTTAAAAATAGTTAAGTAAAGTTAAAGATATTATTTCATGTGGTTGTAAAAGCTGGCCATAATAAATAACTCAGCTATAAATAATTAAAAGTATATTTAAAAGGTTCAATTTTAATAGTCTTAAACATATAGATAAATAAATGTTATACAGTATTTAAATTTATAAACTATGTTTAATAATCAAAATTAATATAATATATTTTAAAAATAAATTTTATGATGATGAGAATTGTATTTAATTCTATATTTTAAATTATTTTTCCAAATTTTTATAATTATTTTATTTAATATAATAAGTGTATCAATTTTATAAATCTGGGCAGAGAAATAGATTAAAAATCGTCTGTCAAAGTTATTGATCATGTGACTTGTATAATGCATACTTTCACACACACTGCTTGTTTGAATTAATAACAAAGTTTAAAATATTTTAAAAGATTGCATTATAGAATTGGATGGAATTATCACCTAGCATAAAGCAAATATTAAATATTAAGTTAACTATCATATAACATGTTTAAATGATGTAATAAAGACGAATACACACATAATATAAAATTAAATATTTTGTTTAAATAAAACTAGATAAATTGAATATTAAGAATGGAATAAGTTATTAAAATTATTTTAAAAGTTATTTTAAATGATTAAATAATTTTGATAAAATAATAATTGATTTAAAAGTGATGTTTTAATTAATATTTTAAGTTCATTACGTCATAATTTCTATTTTGAAATTCAATTCTGTAAAAAAAAAAATTGAAAATATGTAAATTTCTTCTCAAGATAAAAGTAAGAATTAACCAATAGGATAAGTTATTCTTACAGACTATAAATATGAATTGCACGCGGGGTATCAGAGGATATTAATAATGTATTAAAACCAGAGAAAGGTATATTAGCAGCTATCAAAAAGATAGTATTTTTAAAATTTTTATTTAGTCAATTTTTAATTCTTTCTTATAGTTTTATTTGCAGAAACTAATTGATAATTTTTAAGAAGTATTTTGCAAAAGAGAGTTTAAAAAAATAATATATTTAGAAACTTCGTGAAAATGGTTTGCTAGTTTTTTAAAGTAATTGCCAGGATTATTTTATCTGAAATTTGACCTAAACTTCACAATGAAAAGATGGATATACTGTAGAATAAAATGCATATAAATTGTAATAATATAAAAATGTTTTTGGAATATTTTGATACAGCTTTGTTAGTGCTTCACTGGAGAACTGTTTTGGTGCATAAAAACCTGGACATTATACTGATACAGTGGAAAGTTATTTTCCATTTAAAAAGGAAAAATTGGAGACACAATATTATTTAGATAAGCTTATCCAAGATTTATTTTTTAAAATAGTAATAAGACAATTATATCTTATGAATCATTTTGTAAAATATTATATCAAAAGGAGTAAAATGTTATTTCCTTTCTGAAGGTAACATTTAAAAAAAAAATATTTTCAAGAGTTAAAGAAAGAACCCAGGAGAATATGTTACAGAAGTGTTTTTTGATATTAAAACCTCCAGTCTTAGAATTGTTTAAAATGTATTTAGAAAACATTTGTTTAAAAGTACTTGAAGTTTTTTTTTTAAAAATGGTGATATATAAAAAAAAAATCAAACAAAAGTTTAAATGTATTAAGAAGGAAACTTATATATAAAAAAAGAGAACACGTAGTTGAATAAAAAATGGATCCATGGAAATATTGTAAAAAAAGTTTACAGAATATTTTTAAAGTTAAGCTAGATGGAGTGATGCATCAGATACACCACTGAGAATATTGGCAGAGAATATTGAAGAAATTTCACAGGATTAATTAATATTATGATTTAATAATTATCGTCCTAAATACTAAAACCAAGGATTATTTTACTAAATGGATTAATATTTATTTTTATTTTTAAACTTTAACACGCTTGGAGGAGAACATTTTAAAACTCTAGAGAAAATAATAAACATTTTGGACTTATCAGGAACTATTGTCAAGAAAATATGTAATTATAGTTTTGATTCCTTTTATTTTATCAACTTAGTTTAAATGTAAATTTTTCTATTTTATAAGATTAAGAAAACATAAAAAACATTAATTTATTAATATAAGAACTTTATAATGTAATAATCTAATAATTTATATAAGAATATTTTAAAATAAAGTGTATGAATGTATATTTCTTTATGTTTGCAATGATCGGTATCTAGTGGATGAAGAAGCCTACTGAATATGATGACCAGATAAAGGTTATTTTGGCAATAATAATGACTATTAATAATTTATAATGTATATTTTTTGTTTTCTTTAGATCATCTATGAATCGTAAGAATGAAGAGTAAATTTTTTTTTTTTAATTATATGTAACACATTTTATACAACATTTTAAAAAAACATTATGAGATAGGATTGATTTGAAAATATGCATACAATGATTTTTTTTTATATTAGTGATATAATCCAACATAATAACAAATAATTATGTGATTCTTTTAAAATTTTCATATTAGGATATTCAAATATTGTCTAGTTAGATTGTATATGATTAAACATACAGAATGATGAAGTAGACAAACTTTTCTTGTGGAACAGTGGGATTGTTTAAATATCAATGAATTTTATTTATTGTTTTGTAAATGCAGATAGTTATTTATCGATGTAAGATGTAAAAAATCTTGAGAAATAATGTTGAGATAGTGGCTTGGAAGTACTTAGTGAACAGGAAACCAAGATGATGTTTTAAGAAATAGGATGTTATAAGGAATGTGAATAATATTTAGTCTCTGTGTGGATATCAGCATAGTTAACAAAGCCCTATGACTGGTACACATTTTATTTGGACAGTTTTTTATATTTCTTTAAATATTTGATGTTCTAATAAAGCTGAAGAAATAGATTTAACATCGTTCATGTATTAGAGGTTATTAGACAGGTAAAGGGCATACCTCTTTCTTGTAATGCACTGTGCCATGATTTTTGAGATATGTTATGAGTGATACACTAGCTTTCTTCCTTAAATCCTAGGCATCTGTTTTCACTATCTTTATTTCATGTAACTGCATCGTTTCAGTAAGATATTTTGAAAAGAAATGATAAATAATTTAGAACTTAGGTTATGCTATTGTATTTGTATAAGATTGGTTTATTTACTTATAAGGAACAGAATTTTATAACTTAAAATTGAAGGTCCAATATATCCTAAGGAAAGAAAAGAATCATAGAATATATTTTTGAATTTATTTCGGAAATGAAATATAAATTTTGGAATAGAGTATCTAAACAAGATGTTTTATTTGAAATGTTAATTATTTTTAAATGCTTTATTATTATTTTTTTAAGAGAAAAATAAGTATTGCATATTTTTAAAATACAATAATATACAATAAATGTAGGGAATATGCATAGTATATTTTTTGTTTATTGAATAACAGGAATATATTGATTATTATACTTATATCATACTAAAGTAAGGCTAAATAAGAATATATTATGATTAGTAAACATCGTGTGATAAAACACTAAAATCTAGTACTGAATTTTGGATGAATATTTTATGTAACATCTTTGACTTTGCAAGATGAAATTTTTTTTAATATTTTGAGAAATCCATATTCATTATAAAGTTAATTTTGTTTTTCTGTAGAATGTTTTCCTATGAATGTTTTTTAAAAATAAGAGAGTTTAATAATATTAAGGATGAAATATTTTGCTAATAAAATAAGTAAATATATTTGTAATAAATTAACCATAACGAGAAACCAAATGGTAACATTTTTATTTTGTCTTAAGTCTAAATAAAGATATAACTAAACTATAAATTATTATTTTTTAACTTGGTAGATAAAATGTAAAGTAGAAGATAAGGATATTCACTGTAAATAGTGTACATAAATTGTTTATTTTATTTGTTGTTGTTAATAAACTTTGTTAAAATTTGTTTTCAAAATTTTTGTGTCTGGATTGTTTATTTCTCCACTTCACTGCATGAAATCATGATATATTCATAACAATTGAAAGAAATATATAATTTTGCACAAAAAGATAAATAGAGAATTATTTAAGAATTTAAATATTTTATTGATATTCTTTTAATAATATAATTATAATTTTATATTATTTTATTGGTCATAAGTAGTTATCACAATAGTATATTGAATTATATGCTATCAGTTGCCACACATACTTTTGTTTGTCAGATTATCAAATGCTACCACATATTTATTATATCATTACATGAAGATAAAATATTATGTTAAATTATTTTATTTTATTATGGTAATAAAAATATAACGAAAAGAAAAGATATACAGAATTAGTTAAATGATGAAGAATATTATTATTATTTATTATTAGTTTCAGTGTAGTAGATTATCACATAAAATCCCTTCTCATATTTTACTACAGTATTTTTAAATTAACTTAGAATAAACTTTATAAACCTGAGATTATTTTTATTGAGCTAGATTATTATAAATAGAAGATTAAGATGTAATTATTAATTTAATCTTAGTGAGTAGAAGTTATTAAAGTCGTAAGAATACTATGAGTTTGTTATTTGAAATAGTAATAAGGGGGGATAGTGTTTTTATGCCATTGAGGTAGTATCCTATGGGATATTGCTCAATGTAATCTATCTAGTCACCTGTATTTTCACTTCAAGTCTCATTAAAATATTAAATATTTATTTAATTTATTTTTATAAACTGAACCTTATTCGTATTTTAAATTTGAGCTAGTGAAACATCTTAATTTTAATGCTGAATATTTTATTTATTAATTATTAACTGAGCTAGAACCCGTTTTATTTTATATCATATACTATTCTGAAGTGAGGATGCACAAGACCAGGTTTGATTATATATATATATATATATTTTAAATATCGATAAATCTATCTATATTTTAAAAATTATTTGTTGTTATTAAAAAAAATCTCTTTGATTTGATGTTTATATATGGAGTATTATTATTGTTTATGGTTATCAGTTATATTTATAATTGTTTTGGATTTATTATTTTATTTATGTATTGATGGTACATCATTGTGAATATTTAGCTATTATTATTATTATTATTATTATTATTATTATTAATGGTGAGATGTTTAATAGTAATACTTATATGTTCTAATTATTATAGATAAATAAAGACATATAAATTGTTGATTATAAAAAAGATTATTTATTTGTGGTGATTATTAAAAAAATGTAATGTTATTATTTATGTCTATATATATATATATTTTTAAAAGCTGTCAAATATATTTTCGATTTAATATTTTTTTTATAGGGTTAATATTTTTTTGAATGTTAATTGTTTAAAATAAAACATATGTAACAATGGTTTTCAAAACAGCATATGTGGAACAACAGCAG
Source organism: Epiperipatus broadwayi (assembly GCA_028023455.1). Taxonomy (NCBI): domain Eukaryota; kingdom Metazoa; phylum Onychophora; class Udeonychophora; order Euonychophora; family Peripatidae; genus Epiperipatus; species Epiperipatus broadwayi. The sequence goes on along the minus strand of JAQFVV010006361.1, from coordinate 612,509 downwards.
CAACAAAAAAAAAGAAGCCATTATTATTAAGATAGTGAGTAAACAAACTGAAGGATAAAAATTTGTTGTACTTTGTTTCTTTGAAATTGCCATTCTTAAGAATAGTGGAATAAGATAAATTTCTGTAATCAATATATAAACCATGACTGGCTAATATATATATATATATATCGCAGCCAAGGAGCTGCACCATTTCCTTTCATTTATTCCAAGGCAGTTTAAAAAGAAAAACTAAGTAAATTTCAACACGTCTGAAGCCAAAATTTGATATAGCTATCTGGAATCTATAATGGTTAATCTAATAATAATCTGAAGGTATCTAAAATTAATTAATATATTGGATTCAACTTTTCAATTATTATTATTTTTTTTTCAAGGAGAGAAAATTTTAAAAAATGAAGTATATATGTGCATTTGGAAACCAATATTTTTTTTTCAATGTGGTATTTCTTCAATTTAACTTTAGATAGAATGCATTCTAATATTAAACAAATAAAGGAATGAAACAACGAAACAAGTTGACTTTGAAACAAAAGGTAGTAAATAATTTTGTTAATATAAATGATATATATATATATCTTTGAGATCGATATTTTTTTTTACTTTTATTTTTAATTATAAAAATATAACGTTTTTATAAATATCATTCTATGCAATTCAAGCGTCTTGTTTTCTAACAGCAATAAACGTTTAACAGGTGTCACAATTAACACTTAAGTAATTAAAAATTTTAAAGTATGGCTTATAAGTTTGGGTTGCATATGGGTTGCTATATGTATATTTTAATAAGTAAAATATTATATACGCAAATTTTATTATAAATTTTTTTTTCTTTATTATTTATTTATCTATTTTCATTATTTTTAAACTTCCTATAATAATTCTTATGCAGACCTAAACAATAATTTTTATATTTGCTGGATATAATATACTTTTATTTTTGTTTATTTTTAATTTTGAATATTTAAAAATATAAATATGGATTTGTGTTTATAATAATGCATATTTGTTAAGCACAAATATGTTTTTATCTATTTAATATATATACTTATTGCAAGTATATATGTATATTTTTTTTTGTATTTGGGTTTGTATTTAAACACTGATACTACCTAAAATTAAACCATAATATAAAAATAAAGGATGTACTATTTGTTTTATAAGTAATGCCTTTGTAATTTATTTGAAAGAGTATTAATATTTTATTCTTATTTTTCTTTTAGTGCCAAAGTCATTATGAAATTAATTGAATTCACAATTTAATAGAGGATAACTATGTATTTCACTTATTATTTAGTCTTTAAGTTACTTACACATATTATTATTCATTGATATGTCTAAATTTACATAAATTTACTTATTAGATGTGTATATTGGTTTTAATAGAATTCCCTTTGTTTCTGATATTTATATTTGATTAGTTAGTCATATCAACCTTGAAAATAAATTATAATGATAGATCTCATTGCTCTGTATGATTTTAGATTTATTTCATGTATAGCTAGTTGGAAGGGCATATAAACAATTTATTTAAATATAACTGGGATAATTTTATCTTTCTTCATTTAAATTATACAATTTATTATATTAGGCTTTCTCAACAATTGGATTCATTTAGATTACATATATTCCATTACATTTATCATCCAATGTTTGAAGCATTATTTTCTTCTCATATATTGACATGCCATTACATTTGATGTCTAATATGTTTATATGATATATTGTCCATTACATTTGGCACCACAAACTGTAGGTCCCAGTTAACTGATGATTGTTATAATGGAGTAAAAGTACGTTCCATTACATTTGGATGCCAAAACATGGTCAGCATAATATGTTTGTTCAATTGTCCATTACATTTGTCACCTCAAAGTTAGGGACTTGGTTAACTAATGATTATTGTTGCAAAAGTTCATATGTTTATTTTCATTTGAGATCATATATACATTGTCCATTACAATATATATATATATATATATATATTGCCTCATGATATATTGTATATGTACATTGTCCATTACAATATATATATATATATATATATAATTGCCTCATGATGCATTGGTAGATGTGTGACTATCAGACCGATGATTTGTGCTATATAAAATTTAAATTTTTCTTTCAGTTTTTTATAATATTTAAAAATATTTTTCAGAAAGATAGACTACATAAAAGAATCCGTAATATTAATCACTAAAAGGTTATTTATCTATTACTTGCTGGAAAGAAAAATAAGCATGAAATAAATACTCACATTCTCATCACTTGGAAATTGGTTGGGCTTCTCTAATGGGTTTGTTAGAGAAGCCATTGTCTTACCACGTTAATTTAAATGCTATTTTGTTTTTATATCACTGATATTATAAATGTATATTATATTGCATGTAAATATTGCTTAGGATATTTAAATGATGCTGGTAGAGATTATTTGACAATATATTTTTAATGTAATTTAATTAAATTAAGTAATAGTTTCAAACATTTTCATTATCGTTATAGGATATTTAAAATTCCATTAATGAATCGATTATGATTTGTTCATGACTATAATATTTTTTTGTTAACAGATAAAATTTTGATATAATAAAATGTCTTTAATTTTTTTTATATGACATTGCACTTTTATTTAATTTTTAAATTTACGTCTTACATTACAATTGTTGATATACATACATATAGGGTTAATACTTCTATTGTGGCAACTAAGCAGTCATCTAGGCCGATGATCTGATCTCCTTGAAGAGAACAGAACTGACTATCGAAGATCAAGTTTGTATGAACAAATTGTTTTTTTATAAAATAAAATTTATTATTATTTATTTTTGAAATTTAAAATGAATTTCGAAGATTTATGTGTTTTTTTTTTTTTTAACTATGATGTATTCGTTCTTAAAAATTAAAGTTGGTATTTTTTTCCCTCTTTAAATGAGGAAAAGGAAGTTGTTTTTACCTATGTTATAAATAGATGATCGTGGACTAAGTACGCATATATATATATAATTGCAAAGCGAAAGTAACTACCGCCCCCTCCCCACTGAGTTATGTTGCGTTAAGATTTATGTAGCACCAATATATACATATATAAGTTAAAGTCTAGTAATTAAAATATAATGATGCATTATTGAGGGCATATCATATGCTATGTTTGCTTTATATACAATGATGTCTATGTAAATTTTAGATGTAAATTAGTGGTATTTGCCTTTTCCTGAATAAAAAAATAATATGCAATTTATTCTAGTATCTCATTATTTAGAGTTATGTCTCAAAATTAACGAGCTTTTAAGTTTGGATTTTATTATTATTATTATTATTTATTTATTTATTTACATGCGTCATAGCATCGGCCGGGAAGCGAATCCGCTAACTCGGGACAACTGCTTGTAAGGCGGATGTGCTATAAACGAGTTTCTACATTCAATCTGTTCATAATTATTATGAAAAATATAAATTTTGACAATTAGACATTTTTTAGAAATAAATATCTACCTACTTAACCTTCACTTTTTCATAAACCGAAATAAAATTGGCTTATACCACAACCCACCTTTCACACTCTTGCCATGTCCATTTCCTTTCGTTACATCATTAAAACTAATAATTAAAAGTTTCGATAATTTAAGGATTTTAAAAAACAAATCATTTATTGATCCAGCTATACAGTTATGAAAATATTCAGAATACTTCAATATTTTAATTTCGGTTACAATATAATAGTAGATTTTTCAATTTTTGCCACAAAATTAACTTAAACAATAAATTGTCTACAAAATTAAATTAGCAAGATCTATCTATAGGAAAACAATATTTAATCAATTGAATGGAAAAGTTTTGTTTTCTAATTTTTATAAAATATTGAGCAGCTGATTGTGATCATAGTAGTTAAGCATAATATCAAGAGCTAAAATATTGCAGCAAATATAAGCTGTGACTTATAAAATAATTAACAAAATTTGTTTATTTGATTAAAATTTGTTAAAACAGAATGATTATTCATTTTTTCATATGATCTTAAAAATATATAAAACCAATCTCTATCTCATACTATAATAATATAAAGAAAAATCCTGGCTATCAACATGAAAATCCACATGTCTAACAGCCTTTGCTAAGTCTGAAATTTTATGATAATATAAAATTTGCTATTATGGAGTTTGTCACGGGAATTGTCATCATAATCATTATTTTCAATCATTATCAGTCCACTACAGGATGAAAGTTACTTCAAATTATCCTTATCACTCCAGCACAATTACTTATTTCATCGATTATTCTCACATGTGGTCTGTTTCTAGATTTTTTTTACAATTTTTGGAATTCAGTTTAAGATTTTAACTAGCCATCTCTAATCATCTCTTTTAACAACATTTTCAGCTAAATTCACTTTAGTCTCTTAATTCTTTCAATGAATTTAGTAACATTTGTTTGCTTTCTCACCCATGTATTTCATTTTTATCTCTTCTTCTTTTCATACTTTGTTGTGTGCTCTGAAGTCTCTGCAATATTTTTCTGTTAACTATCCATGTCTCAGATCCATAAGTAAGAACTGATAAAGCATACATTAAAAATCTTTCTCTTTAAAAACATAGGCATATTTCTTTTTAATATTAAAGTTACTTCTACCAAAATCCATCCAATCAAGATTATTTCTATGATTAATATTATCCACTATTTTTCCATCTATAGTAATAATCAGAACAAAGTATATATAGTTGTTAACTTTTTCTAATTCAACTTATCAATCTTTATTTTCTTTTTTTTTTTTTTTTTTTTTGCGAAAATCCATTTAAACATTATTTTAGTCTTTTTAACATTTACCTTTAATCCAACATTCTTACTTTCATCTGATAACTCTTGCAACATTTTCTGAAACTCAAAAAAAAATATTTGCAAAAACAACTATATCATATGCAAAATCCGGATGCCCTAAATAGTTTCTCATTAACTTTTATTTCCTTAGTTTCTCTCAAAGCTGCTATAAACATTTTGGAGATTTGGAGTCACCCTGTTATACACTCTCCTCGATGTTAATCTTTTTAGCATCATTATATAATCTAACTGTAGCTGTTACATTTTGCAAGTATTTTTCAAAATATAATAATATCCTGGGACTACTTTGATGATTCAATGCTTTAATTACTGAAGAAAAGCTTATAAAATTAAATGACTTTTCTCAATCTACAAATCCAAAGCATCATAGCAGCTCACATTCATTAGTTCTTTGTATAACTTGTTTCAATCCTTGAATATAATACATGGTACTAGAACCACTTTTAAATTCTCTTTATTTTTTTGTTTGATTAAATTCCAAAGTTTGCTGTAGACGATTTTCAATTATTTTGGTAAAAATGTTTGTATAAAAATGGTCTATAATTTTTAATCTTCTTTATCACCTTTTTAAAATTTTCATATTAACACTGCACTATTCCAATCATCTGATATATCTTTACCATTTATACATTTGGTATATAACTTTGCCAAAAACTTTCCTATTTCTTCACCTGCTGCTTTTAAGATATAGATTGTAATTCCATTATTACCTGTAGTTTTTACTATCTCCACAAATTTAATTGCATATCTAATTTCTTCATTTAAAATCCTGGGCAATTCAGATGAGATATTAGTTGTATGAGTTACTTTTTTCTTGTTCTTTATTACTATATAATTCTTGAAAGAACTCTTTTATATATTTCATGATGTCAGCTCTCTTTTTAATAATAGTTCCAACTTTTGTTGTTAGTGCAAAAATAAGTTTCATACCAACACCAATTTGTTTTACATTCTTAAGACTAATTTTCTTCTACATCTTTTCTTGGTAGCTAACAATTATACTTTCTTATAACATTATCACCATTTTACAAAATTCTAGATATTCAATACTTCTTAATGCAACATTTTTGTATATTTTGATATTGCTTCTTTTCTTCATAAATTGTCTTGTCTCAGTAGAAATTCTATTGGTCAATTGCTTCTTTTTTGAACCAGCTATCTTTGTTGCAATCTTTAAAAGTGTATCAGTTCTTTTCCTATTCATTTTGTTCACATCAGAATCATGTTCATAATCTGTTAATATTAGAAAAAAAATTGCAAGTTCTAATTTAAATTAATTGGAAGGTGTCTGAAGATTAGGAATATCAACTGTGAAGTTGATTTTCTTAATAATTTTTGCATATATAGTTTTGCATTAAGATGTATCTTACATCTCACAAATTGATGATCACAATCTGTATTGAAGTTATTAAGAATATTATAATCTTGAGATGCATATTTTCTGTTAGTCAAAATCAAATCAAATTCTGTTGTATCCTTATTTGGATGCTTCCATACTCATTTCCATTCAACTTTTTTTTCAAAAATGAATTTATAATATAAAGTGGGTATTTTATCTGCAAATTCCACAAGTTTATGTCTTCTCTCACTTCTATCACTATAACAAATTTATCTACAAGACTTACATCTTTCAATTATTTACCAATTCGAGGATTAAGGTCTCCCATTGCAATTTAAATAATCTTATTTGATTTGATTAAAAGACTTTCTCATCCATATAATGTCCTCTACTTTTTCATCAAAATGAAAACTTGGACCATAAATCTAAAATATTTGCATTTGATACCTGCTATTAAGTTGAATAACTAATCTTGCCATTTGGTCTAATATGCCATTAATCTCCACAATGTTGTTTTTCTTTATTTATAATGAATCCTATTCCATTTATCATGCAATATTTGTGCTTTTGTGCTAATGTGATGTCCACTTTTTAAATCAATTATCTCATTACCATTTTTTCTAATTTCACAAAGTTCAATAATGACCCATTTAATATTAGCCAATTCTTTTAATCATTGTAATTTTCTTACACTTAAAAGTGATCTCCAGTTGTAAAGTAATTAAATAAGTGGTCAGCATCAAATAGCAACCTGGATCTACAATCAGAAGATTTTTAACACCATCCAGCTTTGGTTACCAACCACTGTCTTGGCTAGCAACTTTAATTTTTTCTAGAAATAAGGGTCATGATTTATTTTTATCTGTCATGATTTCAAATATCTATTTTAAAAAAATCATTCACACACACATTAATTCTGCTTTCAAACAAACTAGATATTTTAGTTAAGAACTATCAGGCAATTGACAGAAATTGATAAAAAATGAAAAAAAAAATATTATGAGAAAACAACTTTATAATGGTGACGATATGCAACTTGATCTTACACTCTACTTGATGTAGTATTACATACTAATAATTGTAAACCCATGGTTGTGCTTCCCTACACAATTTGGAAGGTGAAAAAAATTGCAAAAGTATAGGGACGAGCACATTTTCACAGAATAAATGCAAAAAGGCACATTTGTGTGAGAACAGCTATGAGACAAATTAAATGGTTGAGGTTGCACATTGTTTTGGAAATCAGAATCTTGGTTTGATCAGACTACTTCATATTTTGGACAATTCTTCAGATCATTCAAAAACATTGGTTCCCAACCATGCACATTCCAATGCTACATGCTGACATTTATAATGTAATTTAAAAATGTAAAAACATAATTATTTGATTTCAAAAAAATTTAATTCTTCATTTTATAAAATAATGTTGGTTCATAAATTGTTCACAAATATTTTGCAAAATGTTGGTCCATAATGTTTATAATAGTGTCTTTTTTTAGATAAAGAGCTGCTACAAGACAACTAAAATTGCATGTTGTTTTGGAAATTCTTAATGTTGGTTTATCAGAGTACTGCATCTTTTGGATGATCCTTCAGATCAACAGTCCTCGGCCCTGCACATTCCAGCACTATGTGCTGACATTTAGAATGTAATTTAAAACTGTAAGTATTCTATTTTAGAAAATAATATTTGTTCATAAATTTTTTAAAACTAGTTTGAAAAATGTTAACATGTGCTGAAATGTATAATGTAATTTAAAAATGTAATTATTCTATTTTAAAAAATAATGTTATTTCATAACGAAAAGTTGGGCTAGTAAATGACATTTTCATGTGTTTTAGCACATAAACAATGCCATCAAGCATCGTGCATGTATAATCAACCAGTACCTAGTATTTTATACTGTGTGTAAAATAAAACAATGATTCAGCAAAGGGCTAAGTACTTTTTCAATTATCTAGAGCTTTTATATTTGATCGCTTCTTTTTTCTCCACATCGTTTTGCATTTTTTAAATTATTATTTTCAATTACTTAAGCTAGTATAAAGTTTAGAATTAATGAGTTTCTTTCATAATCAGTGTTTTCCAACAATGATATTTTGTGTTTATGCAGCCTTATCTTTTTTTGAACTCATATAGCAATTCCAAATTAGGTTTTTAATAACTTCTGTGGGCAAGTATGAATAAATCATTAATAGTGAAAACACTTAACACTGAAAATATACTGGAGAGAAGGAGGACTAAATTAGTAGATTGGAATTCTTAATTATAATTCTGAATATGATTCAATCAATAATACGCCAATTTAAATATCCTTATTTAAAAATCATTATATTCATTACAAAAATGAAATGATATAAAATGATCTAAAAATGATTACCTCACAAAATGAGAATTCACAACTATGATTAATGGATAATATATATATATATATATATATATATATATATCATATATATATAGATCTAACTACTACAATATATATATATATATATATATATATATTGTAGTAGTTAGCTCTCACTGTGACGTAAAAAATAATATATGTGATTTTTAAAAAAAATAGTACATGTTTAATTGTATATAGTTCCAATAAAAAAAAAAAAATTAAAAATGGAAATCTGTTGGGTATATTTTATGTTTCGTTCATTTTCCATTTTAAACTGTTTAAATTTTTTTTAGAAAGTTGTTGAGATTAAAATCTTTTATATCCTACAGTATGGAGAATTTTGCCTGTTTTAATCACACTTAAATAAAGAAGTATAAAAAAAAGAGATTGAAATATTATAGGCAATTATTATAGTTTTAATATTTGTCAAAGAATGTGTGTGTGTGTGGATTGAAATGAATTTAAAAAAACAAGGGAGATAGAAGATTTAAAATTTGTTAAAATTATATAAGTTATATTGTTATTATTTTTGTTAACATTAAAGTTATTTTTAGAAGTAGTTTAATGAAATTCATTTAAAAGCAAATATTCAAGATGTGAATCCAGATATTTAAAGAGAACAATGGTCAAGCATTGGTTGCCGAGTGGTTAGTACAGCGCCTTACAATCAGTTGTCCCGGGGATCGCTTCCCGACCGACACTTTGACACATAAAAAAAAGAGAAATATGGAAATTTTTTTTAACATTACATGGTTTTAAGTTAGCTATAGTAATTTGGACATCATTAATTTTGCACTAAAGGAGGCTAAAGGACTTAATATGAAACCTTCGATACAATTAGATTGTTTTACTTTTAATAACGGTTTTTAAAATGTCAATAATAGTAAAGTTGTTAGCCAGGATAACTGGCTAAGTCTCCATTCCAGTTGCATACATTTCAGTCAATTTTCCATTGAAAACCCAAGGTTAAAATAAAAAAAAAAAAGCCTGTATAACAAAAAGGAAATCGATCTTTTATAAACCTAACCATTGAAGAAGTTACATTTTGGAGATATCTGGAAGGAAAATGTTATTACATAGACTAATTAATAGTTGTCAACAGTTTCAAGAATTCTTAACTTTTTTACTTCACTTATAATGTCTCAAAAATAGTTTTGTGAGCAATAGGCACTTGTCTAGAACTTTTAAAATTTAACTAAAATGAAACTTTCTTTTATAATCTTCACTTTCATTAATAATAAATTTGTTATGAATTGTTATTATGCAAGGTTTTTTATAGGTCTCCCAAAAACATTTTTTTAAAGCAACAGAAAACATTTATATATATATAGTAAATATCGATAAATCTATCTATATTTTAAAAATCATTTGTTGTTATTTTAAAAAAAAAATCTCTTTGATTTGATGTTTATATATAAAGTATTATTATTGTTTATGGTTATTAGTTATAGTTATTGTTTGGAGTTATTATTTTATTTATTTGTTGATGGTACATCGTTGTGAATATTTAACTATTATTATTATTATTATTATTATTATTATTATTATTATTATTATTATTATTATTATTATTATTATTATTATTATTATTATTATTATTATTATTATTATTATTATTATTATTATTATTATTATTATTATTATTATTATTATTATTAATGGTGAGATGTTTAATAGTAATACTTATATGTTCTAATTATTAAATAAATAAAGACATATAATTTTTGATTATAAAAAAGATTATTTGTGGTGATTATTAAAAAAATGTAATGTTATTATTTATGTCTATATATATATATAAAAGCTGTCAAATAAATTTTCGATTTAATATTTTTTTTATATGGTTAATATTTTTTTTTGAATGTTAATTATTTAAAAGAAAACATATGTAACAATGGTTTTCAAAACAGTATTTGCTAGCACGTGGAACAACAGTAACAACAAAAGAAGCCATTATTATTAAGATAGTGATTAAACAAACTGAAAGATAAAAATTTGTTGTACTTTGTTTCTTTGAAATTGCCATTCTTAAGAATAGTGGAATAAGATAAATTTCTGTAATCAATACATAAATGATGACTGGCTAATATATATATATATATATATATCAGCCAGGGAGCTGTGCCATTTCCTTTCATTTATTCCAAAACAGTTTCAAAAGAAAAACTAAGCAAATTTCAACACATGAATTTCATCGTGTCTGAAGCTGAAATTTGATATAGCTATCTGGAATCTATAATGGTCAATCTAATAATAATATGGAGGTAACTAAAATTAATTAATATATTGGATTCAGTATGTCAATTATTATTAATTTTTTTTCAAGGAGAGAAATTTTAAAAAAGTGAAGTATATATGTGCATTTGGAAACCAATAATTTTTTCTAATGTGGTATTTCTTCAATTTAACTTTAGATAGAATGCATTCTAATATTAAATGGAGAAAGGAATAAAACAACAGAATAAGTTGACTTTTGAAATAAAAAATAAACAAGTGAACTTTGAAAGGTGGTAAATAATTTTGTTAATATAAATGATATATATATATTTGAGATCAATATTTTTTTTTTACTTTTATTTTTAATTATAAAAATATAACGTTTTTATAAATATCATTTTATTCAATTCAAGCGTCTTGTTTTCTAACAGCAATAAACGTTTAACAGGTGTCAAAATTAACACTTAAGTAATTTAAAATCTTAAAGAATGACATATAGGTTTGGGTTGCATATGAGTTGATATATATATATATATATATATATATATATATATATATATATATTAATAAATGAAATTTATATTTGTAAATTTTATAAGAAAATTTTTTTATATTTATTTATCTATTTTCATTTTTTTTTAAACTTCATATAATAATTCTTATGCAGACCTAAACAATCATTTTTATATTTGCTGAATATAATATTTTTATTTTAATCTTGAATATTTGAAAAAATAAATAAATATGGATTTGTGTTCATATTAATGCATACTTGTTAAGCACAAATATGTCTTTATCTAGTTAACATATATACTTATTGCAAGTATATATGTATATATTTTTGTATTTGGGTTTGTATTTAAAACATTGATACTACTTAAATTAAACCATAATATAAAAATAAAGGATATACTACTTGTTTTATAAGTAATGCCTTTGTAATTTATTTGAAAATGTATTAATATTTTATTCTTATTTTTCTTTTAGTGCCAGAGTCATGTTGAAATTAATTGAATTCACAATTTAATAGAGGATAACGTTGTATTTCACTTATTATTTGGTTTTTAAGTTACTTACATATATTATTATTCATTGATATGTTTAGATATACATAAATTTACTTATTGGATGTGTATATTGGATTTAATAGAATTCCCTTTGTTTCTGATATATATTTGATTTGTTAGTCATATCAATCTTGAGAATAAATTATAAGGATAGATCTCATTGCTCTGTATGATTTTAGATTTATTTCATGTATAGCTAGTTGGAAGGGCATATAAACAATTTATTTAAATATAACAGGGATACTTTTATGTTTCTTCATTTAAATTATACAATTTATTATATTAGGCTTTCTCAACAATTGGATTCATTTAGATTACATATATTCCATTACATTTATCATCCAATGTTTGAAGCATTATTTTCTTCTCATATATTGATGTTCCATTACATTTGATGTGTAATATGTTTATATGATATATTGTCTATTACATTTGGCACCACAAACTGTAGGTCCCAGTTAACTGATGATTGGTATAATGGAGTAAAAGTACGTTCCATTACATTTGGACGCCACAACGTGGTCAGCATAATATGTTTGTTCAATTGTCCATTACTATATATATATATATATATATATATATATATATATATATATATATATATATATATATGCTTTATATTTACACATATGTTCACACACATCACATATATTATTTTTGATGCAAATGGTTTAATATTGAAGCATATGATCTGATGCTCAGATCCTGCTTCACAGCCCACATCCAATCTCCTACCATCTAACTGTATTCAAACCCAGCTTTACACACATATATATATATATATATTTCTTTGCTTAGTATTATAACATAAATCATGTAAACACGTATGTATTTTAATTTAAAAATTTTTTTTTTTTTTAATAATATTCTCATGTGTATACGGGTATAAATAATAAATATCTATATATTTCAGAGTAGGAGATTGTGAATAAATTAATAAAGTTATATTATATATGAAACATTATTTTTCATATATAATTTTGTAGCCAGAAATGATGCAATCTTGTTAAAAAGTCTCTTGAAAAACAATTACCTGGAAGATCCCTTAGATAAAAGTAAAAGATTACGAATTGGTAATAATAAAATAAACCCATTAGTGGAAATTGTCCATGCTAGCTTGTTTTAAAATCATAAGATATATTTTAAAACAATTGTTTGAGAAACTAATAACAAACTTGCATTTGCTTCAAACATCTTACTAGATAATAGTATCCAGTCAAACTATTCCAGATGAAACTTAAGTGCTTAAACCACCTCAGGTCCAGCAGTAGTTGCTAAGTTACAGCTTCACAATAAAAGTATATATACTGCTGGATTTGAATCCACAGGGGGAGAAGACCATTAAATAACTATGTCGCTATACATATTCCATGCCAGTTTTGATTCTCTCTCAATGTGTCATGAGTAGGGGAAATTTCACCTTTACCCTCTGTTCTAATATGCTGTTCCCATGAATGAAGCTCTGCATCCTGTACTACTGAACTTTATGTATTTTTCCAGTAAAAATGAAATGCTAATTCTCAAATAATAATGCTACCCTAGATCTAGTGAAACAATACCGATGGACTGACTCCTAGTGAAATCGCTCTTCCAAATAAGCAAGGTAAAAGAACTTTGACTGCTTACAATTCTTAAATCCTGCCTTCTCTATAATATTTATATTTTAATCATCTATATTAAATGTCTTCAAAATATGTATTCTTATAACTCTATATAACTAATCTATATTAAGCCTCCTATAAAATGTTTTTCCTTTTCTTTTGTTTCCAAGTGGCTAATAATTCTCATTTAGATTTATGTATGTATATTTTAAAAGAAATGCCAATGATATTCTAAAAAATCGCAAGCATATAATTCATTTTCGTTTCCCCACCCATAATTTACTGGGTAAATAACTTATAATTTGATCAAAACAAGTCTTATTCGACTTGCCCAGGTGCTCACGATTTTAGAGAAATAAACTAATTATATTTTTATGTTTACTGTAGAAAAACAGATTGACATCTGTTTTTCACATTTTCTTTTCTAAATAATGTGCTATCTTTTATTCTTAAATTATATTATATATGTAAAACCCATCTTAGCTATTACCACCACCCACTTATTTTGTAATAATTTATATATTTTCACAAGGGCATTGATTAACCAAAATTGAGATCTATTAAATGTGTGGGAAGTAATGAATAATATTAAGTAACATAATGTAAGGGGGAGGGGGATCTTAAGATCTTAGTTTTGTATTTAAGTATGATTATTATCCATGTTTGCTCAATGAAGCCATATCATTACATCGAATATTTTATAATTTATGGGCAATAAATACATTTTGATAATCTTTAATTTTTAAAATTATATTTATATTATACCATTAAGCATTACATGCATAAAAGCCATTTTGTTTTTATATATGTTCGTGCTTCTTTTTCACATGCAGGTATTCGCGCAGTCGAGCCCCATCGTCGTTCTCAATGTCCTTGAACCAGGCTGTAAAACCACCCTGGGGACATACTTGGTCATATGTGCATACTTTATATGAGGAACGATCTGGGAAACCAGCCCAATAAAGTCATTCCAATCACTCTTTATCATTCATGATTCACCTCACTTCACTCCAGTGAATCTTGGACTCTTTCGTTCATCAAACCAACCCTGCCTATGCTTGTAGAGGAAATTGGTCCCTTTCGTTATTAAAATTCATGAAGCACACTCCAGGATCCATAATTGGACCACCCCAATTTGCCACCATGCATGCACTGCCTTTCAGTGTCTTATTAGTTGCCCAGAAATAGCCATAAGCCATAATGAGATGATTTCTTTAAACAGACATATTTCCATTAGTTTAATATATGTATTAATGCGATAGATTTAGTATCGTTTATATAATTATTCATTATCAACCCCATGCATTAATTATCTATAAATCCAATTAATAATAATATTGAATAATAACCAAATATAATATCTGCTTGTAAAATTATTATTTCTTAAATTAAGTAAATGCTCTCTTGATCTCTGGGGGTGTAATAGTATTCTAGTAATATATTCCAATAGTACTAATTCATTAAGTCACACATATATATTATTGGAAAAGCCACAAATCTTATGTTATTGCTAAATATGAATCAAACATACATATATATATAATACACATGAGGCTATTGTCAGCTAAATAATTCAACATAATTTTGTTATTAATAAATCTTAAATATATATATCAACTCGAACCATTGCTTTCTTTTAGTTAAGTTAATATATTAAGTTATTACTTAAGCTCAATATGACTAGATGATCTCCACTCAATACATATTTAATATGCTAGGTCATGAGCCTTTATTGCTCATTGCTCATAAAATATAGCTAGTGATTAAGTTAGTCTATCATATAAATTTACCCTGAGTCTTTTTGTGTCTCCGATGACCGATGCCGGCGGTGAGAAGTAAATTAAGTCGATGTCATCAGGATTGTTGTTCGTAATGTTATAGATCTGAGAAATAGGCAAATAGGGCAGAGTTCATGAGTGTTCCTGACCTGTGTATCTTGTGCATGATTGGATTCGAGGTAATTTTGCCTAGATTCTAGATCTTGTTACGTGAACATACAAATCCGACCAACACAATATATGTATAATCTAATATTTATCAAGGTTTATATAGAGATTATTAAAATTCATGATCATTACAAACTTTAAATCTTATATATTTGTTGTTCTATGGTATGATCAGTATGTAAGGCATTAGCAAATTTAATTTATTACGTAAATAACTTGAATAGTGGATTTCATATATAAAGCATTATCATACGCAGTAATATATGCTTTTTTTATTTGTATAAGAGATGGTGATTTTTTCTTATGACAAAGTTGTTTTATCTGAGAGATGATGGATTCCCTTCATGGCCTAGTTATTTTGTTTTTATGTAAGAAATAATAAATTCCTTTTATTTTATGTTTAATAAGTATATGTACGAATATATGTAGTGATATGTTTATTTTACTTTTGTCACTTTATTAAATAAGTCATCACTTGTGATCCTAAGTTAGTTTGTTCAAAATCTTCCTTTATTTATTTGTATAAGTATATTAGTTAGGTGTGCTATAAAATATATTGTAACGATATATAAATATGCTGTTACATTAATTTGAAATAAAAACTTTTAAGTTCGCAAATAAAAATAAATGTATTAAAAAAACTAAACGCTAAAATGAAAATGTTTGTTAAACGTATATATATATTATTCGCACAGATGAAAAACTTTAAAAATATTTTTTTTTATAAATAAAAAAAGGTATTTGAATGTACTTTTTTATAAAAAAATACAAGATTTAAATATAAAAATATTTTAATAAAAAAATAACGTAAGTAAAAATAAAAACAGGTATTAATTAATTCCTGTAATCTGTAAATGGAAATGATTGTTTATGAATTGAAAATCAAGCTAGCCTTGGGGCTCTTGTGTGATTAAAAAGTCAGATGAAAAATAGATAAGAGAATAAAGAGAATTTAGCTTGACCAATGGAAGCACCAAGCCTCTTGGACCTTAGCAAAAATTTGGATTAGTGACATCTTTGTTCATTCAATCTGGAGATTTACTATAAAAAGAGGAATATTGAGTTCCTGACAGTTTCCAGCTTGTTTTGGTGAGACGAATGATAAGACATACTTGTCGTTCTCTCTCACTTATTTTAAAAATGAAAGACTGTGATACCAGAATGGAACCAGCTAATGCTACCTCCAGAATATCATACTGGTCTTCCATGAAAGTCTTCATAAAAATTGCCAACAGAAACCTGGACTCTTCTACCGTAAGCAATTGAATGGAACAATTTTAAAATCTGAAGTAATTAAGAACTTTAAAGATTTGATCAGGTAATCTAATTTTTTTTAAAAAAGAACTTTTCTCTGACTTATGTTTCAAATTAATTATAAATGTTTAATTTTTACATATTTGTTTGCTAAAAAAAATCATTTCCATTTTATTATTTTTATTTGTATTAATATTTACTGTTTAAATTTTAAATGATGAAATTTAAGTTGGGTATGGACATTGCTTGGATTCATTAGTGGTTAATTATGTTGTGGTTTTCATATTTGATTAGAATATATAGGTCATCGATGTCACTGCGGCATTTTATGATGAATGCTATTGGATTTCTGTATTCCCTCTGCAATTGACATTATCGATGATTTTGTATTTTGATCGGTTATGTTTATTTTGGAATGTTTTTAACCGTGGAATCTATGCAGCCAATCTATACTCAACATTATAAAACAAATTTTATAAAATTCATCTGTGCGAATGTATCTAAATGTTAAATTTAAGTTGGGCATGAATGGCTATATAGTTTTGTAAAGTTATATTAAGGGAGGGTAATCTTAGGTTATTCATTTCATAGTCGAATTAGGTCAATGGATTGGATATATTTGTGTAATTAGTAGATGTAGTATGAGTTTCGCTACGTGCAGAATTGCTGTATATGCCGCACAAACCCTTTGCCTATGGATGGGATGATAAGTCAGCAAAAAGGACCATGGTCCTTTCCTATGGAGTTTTTATTTTATTGTTCTTCTTGCCATATAGATGTAACATTCCTGTATTGGTCAAGAGTCAATGTCTTCTCTAACTATACTGTTCAGATGTCCATTCCTGACAGTATAGTATATATGTGTTGTTATATTTTCATGCTACATTGAATACATAAATGTATTGGATGGATTGATGCCAGTTTGACTGTGAACTTTTGGCCTAAGGTTAAATAAGGGAATTTTTTTTTTTCAAGTGCAGATCTATGTAGTCTATTGATACTCGACCCACTAAATAAATATTAAACTCATTATTGCAATCTATTTAAAATTAAAAGTTAATATAAAATGTTAAATGTATTCCTCAAAATTTATTTTATACGTGCGTTAATAAATGTTTGTTTGTTAATTACTGGCAGTGACTTTTATATTTTTTATATATGCAAACTAAACAAGTTATTTCTTATCTCTGCGTCTCCATGAGCTAGTGACAATGGACTAATGGTCTAAATATTTGAATAAAGTGGAATCTTAACAGTGCATATCTGCCTACTTTAGAAATTTTTCTAGGCTCAAATGCCTAGATGTCGCTCTTGTAGTGCAGATTGCGGTTAGATTCAATCTCCACTTTCTTTTGGATCGTTATAATATATATATATATAACTTTTACATATGAAATGCGTATAGAAATTATAAACTAAATTAATTACTTATTTTATTCATCACCATCATCATTGTCAACCATTATCAATGCACTGCAGAATGAAGGTCTCTTCAAGTTCAATCCATCTTCTCTAACCTCTAGCTTCTCTTCTTCTCATCACCCCTGCATACTTTGTTATTTGATTCATCCGTCTTGTATGAAGTCTCATTTCTGGGTCTTTTACAATGTCTTAGAATCCAATTTAAGATTTCAATTGTCCATCTGTTATCATTTATTCTATTTTTTATTATATGAAAATGATATATAAGTTTAGGTTATTCAGCACATTTACATACCACACAGCTTCAATCTATAGATCTAATTGCATTGTTTTTTTTTTAAAATATATATTTCCAGAAGTAGACTTAATTAAAACCTTTATATATTGAATCTTTAATAATGTATCTTAATTAATCTCTTTTTACCAAAAACAGATGCCATTAAAAAACATCTTTAAACTTTTACTTAGAATTTATAATTAAATTTAGACTTAGTTATAATTTAAATTAATGTTGAAAACTTTCACACATGTTCAAACATGCATGCACAAATTAATTTAACGAGTCTCTGCGTGTAGATATGTACTTATGTAAGAAATTCAGCCTTCAATTATTATCATTAAATTTAATTAAAATTATATTTAAGATCAAAAAATCTATGTAACAAGTCATTTGATAATCCACTTTATACTATTTCCTCTGTTTTCATTTAGCAACTGATTGAATCTATCAATACGTATCCACTTCACCATTTATATATATCAAATATAATCACGGAGTGGAGTGATTCAATTTTAACACTTAATAAAATCATGAATAGAAGCGATAAGTGTATCATTTTTTCTGATAGTACTGAGTTATATTTAGAATTTTATGTTCTATTTTTATCCATTTTTTACTGTAATATTTTCGGCTACAATAAATCATCAGAAGGCAATAATAGATATTCTCTAATCATTACTAATATCAGTGAGGACTCGTCTTATAAATAATAACATTTTGATATTTGTTGTGTTCTGGAAAAATTAATTAACCGGTTGAATATCGTAAGGCGAGCACATAATTTCTTTACAAAGCAGAACAGTTAATTAACTAAATTGTTTTATCATATATAATAGTAGGATGAGGGTTAAATTTATTATTTTTTAATTTTTTGCTGGTTTGTACATGAGTTTATCAAATCCTTCCCAAATCAATTTTGTTAAATTACAATAGTCCGCTTACTTTTCAGTTACTGTTTACCCATATAATCAAAGATTGTATGGATGGATGAAGATTTAGTAATAATAAGTTTGTTATAACTCTCTGCAAATTGTTTGGAGAAATTGGGACAACGTTAATAATGACACTGGCATTTTAGTGTCAACATAATTATTGTCTGAAGAAAATTTATAATTTTATCAATCTTTTTTTTCTGTTATTTCTAAACAAATTTTCTTTCAGTAGAATTATGTAATGTTTTATAAATAGTATTAAAATCACATTTTTAAAATATCTTGATCCCTTTAAAATAGTTTTAATTAAAACTAAGTCTAGGTCATTATTCGTTTTTCGTTTTGGTCAATGCTTTTAAAAGCCAGTTTTTCCTTAATTTGGTAAGATTAGATACTGTTTCTTTCCTATTAGAGATGATTAGTAAATACTTAAAATGTCTGCTGATAGTTAAAATTCAAAGTTTTAAAAACATAATACCAGTTAATCAAGTCTTAGCCAGTAAAAATCAATTTTCACTGATTAAAAATATCTTACTATTAAGACAAACATAACTGATAATATTTTGGATACTTATATCCTAGACTTGCTACATATATATTAGTGCCCACGTCTGCACTAGACCTTTTAACAAACTTAATCCATCAATTTTGATAAATGATAAGTAACTTTATTTAGTAAAAAATGGTGACTATACCTATACTTAGTGGAAATAAATAATACATATTTATGCTTTGATGTGAATTGTTTTTTGCAAAAATAATGAGAACAAACCTTATTTTGTACAAAATGGCAGACTATATCTTTATTTACAGTAAATAAATAGATATTTATATTTTTGTGAGAAATAATGTTCCTTATCTATGCACTCTGGCTGCTCTGATGTGCTATTATTTTTGACCAGAGAGTACACTCAGCGAATCAAAAACTATTGGACCTAACTCACTATCTCAAAACCAGAGATATACAACTAGCTCCACCTCCACTCCTCATAGACACCTGGGCAATCCTCCAACTCCCATCATCTCAGCCTCTGTTATAGAACTCACCTAATTAAATGTTTGTGACCCTTGTAATCGCTGGAGGACTGTGTCTTGGACTTGCAGCCAAAGACTTTTCTTGGTCTGAACTAAACACTCTTTCCATATCATTTTCTCTTTCCATATGTATCCTTCCCTTTTCACCATGTTGTTCCTGAATTTTATTTTATTATGTAATCACTTCTTTGTAAACCTTTTTTAAAACTGTATTTGCATCTGTTTTTTTTTTTTTTTTTGATGAATAAACATTCATCACTAAGAAAAAAAAAGTTGCAACAACTAGGCTTTTAGCAATATATATATTTATTCCAATAAAAAAGAAAAACCAAAGCTTGCTTATTACATTTATTGGGGCAGATGGAAGTTTTTTTTATGACCTGAAAAAGACCAATGAAAGTGTAGCTACGATTTGCTTGGAAATGTTGATATGATCTCACAAAGCACAGCTTTTGTATGATTATGCATTTTTCTTGAATAACAAGCTACATGCACAAACTTTTCACATATAATTATTTCAGGCTATGACTGTCTATTAAAAGTTGACTCTATCATTCTCAGTAGTGAGCAGTCCCCAATTTTTAATCATTTCATTGGATAAAAAAGTCATTCAAAAAATTCACTTGGCAGAAATTAAAGCTGGATAGTAAATCATGTGTATACCTTATTTTTACCAAATGGTCAATTATTAATTCCAGTATACCATTATGACATCACAGAATACTTTGAAAATCATAGAATTAATAGTGAAACCAAAATTTTGAGTAACATTTCCTTTGATTGAAATATATATATATATATATATATATATATATATATATATATATATATATATATATATATATATATATATATATATATATATATATATATATATATATATATTCACTCAAAAAGTAATACGTTCTTTTTTACAACATTGTAAATGTGTTTAATTTGGTTTTTATTTAGATATTTTTTGTTCCATTAATTTTCATTACAGCAGGCCAAAACCAAAATGTGTGTGTATATATATATATATATATATATATATATATATATATATATATATATATATATATATATATATATATATATATATATATATATATTGATAGGCATTTTAAAGATCTAAATATAAAAGAGAAATTGTAAATAAGAAGACCCCAAGCAATTCCCCCCAAAAAAATATATGTTTGTACAATTGATATCTACAAGTTATTTTAGAAGAGAAACAAAAGAAGAAAGATTGCCAAATTAACTTAATATATTCTATTCTTGAATTTGTTATGTAAATAAATGGAAGATTAATAATGCTAAAATTTGGTTTGATACTAGTATTTATTTTTATCTTATCAGTGACATGCTTTAGCAGAAAGATTTTCTTATTATATACTATATTAGCAGCAATACTATTAAAATACTTTCTCTTGCAGACTAATGCATGCACTGATAGGAATAAGAAAGTATGACCCCAAGATATTGTAAATAATTGCATTGCTTTTGGAAATTCAAATAATGTTATTATAGATTTTTTTTCTACAAATGAATAGACTATATAAAAAATTGGTTTATTGGGGGAGGGGAGGACGTTTTAAGAAAATTAGATGCCTCCAGGTTTAAATAAATAATACCTATTTTGAATTAAGTTTTAATTAGAACACAATATATAAAAGATATTGATTTTATATCAGAAATTTAATACAGATTATCTTCATCCAAAATTAAAATAATAATTACATTTAAATAATACGTTTTTTCAGATATTTTGGTAGATAGTTTTACATTCATTCTGCAAAATAAACTGGTATTTATGTTAAATTTTAACATCAATTTTACAATACAATTGTCACTTAGAGTTTTGAATAAACTGTTATGGAAAGCTGGAAAAGAAATATTTTATTATGAATAGGTATAAAGAAATTCTACTTGGTTTTCTGACAGTAAGTCTATTAATACAGATAAGATTTTAAAAAGTCTCGAAAATGTTGGTCATTTTCCTTTGTTGAATAACATAATTAATGTTAAACTTCAACACAGCAAATATACAAAAATATATCATTATTTACTAATTCTGGTAGCTATATATTATTTTTGATGCTATCAATATAACACACAGACTTTATTGCAGACAATACCATATAATTTATCAAATCAAAAATTGTACTTTTTCTTAGAGTAATTATGGTATTTTGAACAATTAAAGAGCTATTTTTTATGACTGATGCTATCATGCCAACCCATTTAGATTTGTAAAAATATTCAAAAACACTTTTAAAAATGAGGAAGATACAATGATATATATGTTAAGCTATTTAGACTTTTTGTAACTATTTATGGACATAAATTAATGGTATCTTAGGCTGATTCAATTATCAATTGTTTTTTGTTTTTTTTGTAAACAAAAAAAAAAAAAACCAGAGAAAAAGTCTATAGTTATATAATATATCATAGATGACATATCATAAATATCTTTGCAGAAAAAGTATTTTTAAGGATTTTAGATTTTAGGCAGCTTCCTGAAGATAAATGAATGCAAAAGAATTAGTGTGATTGTAGAAAAAGATGTAGATATGTGGTTAGTCACTAAATAAGTAATAGAATTTTGAAGGATGGATTGAAATTATTTTTACTTTCCTGAACAATTAATTTATATTATTCAATAACATCTGTAAAAGTTTATGAATGTCTTCAAGATATGACATAATTTTGATAATACTGTTTTTAATTTGATCAGATAAAAGACAACATCAATAACTTCATTTCTGGTAATTTGTTCATTTTAATGATATTCTTAGCAATTTAAAGTAAAATTTAGAAAATCTGTATAATTGTTTGAATGTGACATAAAATGGTTTAGTCTTAATTTTCAAAATCTCAGCTGCTTTATTAGACTTTAATCAGAAAAAGTTATTAATTAATTTGTAGTTTAGATAGAGTTACTGGTGAAAATTTAGCTAAATATGTTGCTAACCTTTTATATGAAAAATTGGTCTTGAATACTGAGTTACAATACAAACTCTAATATATTACTGCTTTTTAATTATTGACTAAATTATTTGTACATAAACTTTTATTCTTCCACATTTATTGTATAGAAATGGGTCATAAAATGTTTTTGTATAAAAATTTAAAGATTATATAAATTCAAAATAGATTGTAAGGCAAATGTTGAGGTTTATATTAAAGACATGGTAAAAGTAGGCCATAGTTATAATGTTTTGTTCAAAACACTCAAGAAATTCTATTTCAAAATAAACACTCTCCCTCCAGATCCCAGTAATACAAACCAATGGATATGTCTTCTTTTCATGCCTGGAATGTTGCATCTTTTATACAATATATGTTCTAACAGTTTCAGCATCAGCTTTCCGACCCTCCAACTTAAATAATCTTATAAACAACACCAAAGAAAAGCTGTTCTCCAAACCAGATCCTTTATATTATTTATAAGATGATGTGATGCAGTTTATTATGGGAAATTGCATTCTAATATTACCATGAGATTGGTACAGCATACATACCTTTACAAACACACAAACATTGATTCTAGTGTTAAGTCAGTGTTCCTTGAGAATGAAATAAATTCTGGCCATAGCTTCAACCAGCAAAAGTTTATCACGCTATGTGCTGAACATGATGTTTGAAAAAGAGTAAGATTAAAGAGGCATAGTTCATCACTAAAAGACTCATTGTTTTATCCAAAAAGTGAAATGTTAAATTTTTAAATTTCCATAATAACAGCTGCATTTGTATTATAAACTCAATATGAAATTTAGCTGCTGAATTTGAATGCTATCAATTAGATAGACTAGGACAAAAGCATGCTCAGCTATATATTGACAGTTTACAACAAAATAATCTTTTCTTTATGAGTGGATAAAATGCTTATGATGAAATTACAATGTAATATATAAAAAAAAAGAAATTAAATATTAAAAAAAAATTAGTTTGAAATTTTTCTATCATATTTGGAAATACAAAAGCAAGATTACTTAACTATATTCTTCAACTTGTTGAAAATCCTAATATTTCATCTGTAATTGCAGTGAATAAATACAAAAAGATTATATTAAGCCAAACTTAAATAATTTCTTCTATGAAATGGCAAATTGCGTTTAGATTATAAAAATGATCTCATAGACATCTAAAGACGTTCAATATTGTTTGATTTTGATAGAGGTCTATGAATACGTATAAAAATATAGTAAAGATCTACAATCAGATAAGATCTTAAAATCGTTCAAAAAATAATAATTGTTGTAAAAAATTGAAAGATTATCAATTGACTTCAAATATACAGACAATATGATTAGAATGAGATATATAGAGATGAGTTTTAATTTTATAGATTACTTTATAAATGCAAAATTCGCTTCTAGAATATTGTCTTTTTGTCTTCTTCTCTAGTTTTGTTCTGTAGTTAGAAACGACAAATAATTGTTTATGAATAATAATGGTTATTATTATCATCTTAATAAATTCATTTATTTATTCACTAATATAAAAGAACAAAAATAATTTTCTTAAGAAAAGAAATCCTCAATTCCTTAGAAGATAGTTTTAAGAAAATCTATAACTGTTTATCCACTTCATATAAAGAATTTAAAATTATTTTTATTATTAGACATTCTGTATCAAATAATTAAGAAACTGAATAATTAGTCTTATATTTTTGCAATCATATTTTAGAGTAGTACAAAAAATTTTTGGCGCTTTTATGTTTTGATAATAGATATTCTAATATGATTTCCACACACTAAATTTATAAAAAACATTTTTGCTATAATAAAATAATCATCTTGATGAAATGGCTGAAATTATAATTTTGTATTTACAAATCAGTTTTTACAGGTTGCAATCCAACCATAAAAGTCATTTGGTAGAACATTTCATGGAAATAGCCAGAGTAGCAAAATCTTGAAAAGGTTAAAAATATAGAAGCCCCCCCCCCTCCCACAAAAAAAAGAGGTTTTTTAAAAAAATTAGACTGTTTGATTAAAAACTTGTGATCAAATCTAAATAACATGTAAATATTTGCTTCAGTAAAATACCTAAACTTTATTATAAACTAATTTCTCATATTAAAAAAGCTATTATGCATTTCTGTTTTATATAAGTTTTTATTTTAAATTCCTCATATTTTTATCATCTAATAATAATGTTGAGTTTTATGAGTTTATGTAAAATATAAATAAAGTTTAGCTTTTTCAAACACTTCTTCTAATATTCCAAATTAATAAAATTCCATATATAAAATTCTATCTTTTTTCACGACATACTTTTAAACCTTTTTTGGCAACAAAACCAAATTCTTAGGTTTGTTGATTTTATAGCAGGAATAAAGATGAAATTCTCTAAGGTAATTCAATGTTTTCATCGTTTTAATTTAAAAATTGGAATCATAGAAATATTCTTAAAATCAAGTATCACAATTTCATTATATACTGCAAAAATATTTCAATAATTTTTACAAATATTTTATCGGATTACTACAAAGGATTTTAATTTCATCAACTCGATACTTTTGTTCAGTAAATTGATATTTAAAAAAAATAATTTGCATTTTTATGTCCTTCATTGTTCAAAATACTATCTTTTTTTAAATTTTACCATTATCAGATAAGAAATCTCATTTATTGTTTTAATAAAATTATAATATATATATATTACTGGCTTTTATATACTTTCATTATATGATTTGGATCTAAGTTGTGAGGGCAGCACATTTGACTCTTATAAAATAAATTTTAGTAATATTCTATCCATATATATACTGAACAACGAATGATAAAGATATGTGTAAGAGATTGTGATCTGGGAAAACTGATGAGTGCTAGATCCCCATGAAATGTGCACCTTGGAGATCATAGATCTTCATCATATGTTTATTATTACAATCCTCCATAAGATGGCAAAAGTGGATAAAAACCAGTCCCTACTTTGAGTTGAGTAGTGTAGTGAAAATTAGA
Source organism: Epiperipatus broadwayi (assembly GCA_028023455.1). Lineage (NCBI taxonomy): Eukaryota > Metazoa > Onychophora > Udeonychophora > Euonychophora > Peripatidae > Epiperipatus > Epiperipatus broadwayi. The sequence continues at coordinate 586,242 of JAQFVV010006361.1, read as the reverse complement.
CTACAGAAATATTATTCATTGTGTTGCTGCTATTGTCTAAAAAAAATAAGAAAAAAAAAAGAAAAAAATATAAAAATGATCTTAATCAGCAAATAACTTTTTTTGCAGTTTTAATCCACCAATAATTCTTGAGAACTTTTGTCAATCACTGAATCTTTGCATTTAAATATATGCAGCATTACACATTTATATTTTTCTTCATAAAAAAAAGTCATGGTTTTGTTAATATAAAATCACTGATTCAGAACCTATCATATCTTCCTATCTAAATCAAATAAAATGTTATAAAAACATATTTATAAACAACAAAACATAACACTTATATTAATTATATAAAAAGCCTTTTTCGGCAAATTTATTTTTTGCCCTTTTCAAACATGTCTTCCAAAAATACTACGACTACATATACATAGCGACATCTATGTTAATACATGATAAGTAAAAAATAAAAGACAAAAGAATTAAAGAACTATACAATTAGTATAAACAATTCATATAGAACAGCTGAAACTGAATTGGACAGCCTATATTATCATATAACTTATACAACTCTACTATAATTTAAATCTTCATTTCGTAAAATGCATTCCAAACAATTATCCACATCAGTTATCTATCCATTCTTTTTTCATCAACCATTTATTATTCATTCCAATAGACGCCTTATATATATTCATACAATTAGTTTTATTATACATAATGTAATTTGTTTCATATAATCTGCGTCTATTAACATCTTTTATATAATTTAAAGCCCTTATACTATCAGTACAATTAATTTTATGTCCAGTTTGCAAATAATGAACATATAATGCTGACTTATCATCTTTCCTATCGATAGCACCATTATGTTCCTTAGCTCTTTCACTCAATTGCTTTGCTGTCTGCCCATAATAAACCATATTACAAAATTTACAAGTAATTTTATAAACCATTCCCCTTTTATATTGTATCTCGTCTATTAACCTATAATTAGTTATTAACTTATCTAAATTTCTACTATTGGCCCATCCCACATTAATATTTTCATCCAAATATTTTTTCCTTTTTTTACATAAAATTTTGTATACATTAGGTAAATATGAAATTTTAATCCATTTCTTCTTATCTTCCTATCTAATTATAAAGTAGAATAACCACACCTACAGTACACTTTTAAAAGAATTGTAACACTCAATAAGTGACAAGTTTGGAAATAGAATCTTCCAATTTTATTGTTTAACAGCTGTTGAAATTTATCCTTAATAGCATATGCTTTCAAATAATGAATGCCTGTTTTTTTAGATTTGAAGATAATTTCATTAACCTTCAAACAGAATACTTTGTTGGTAGTTTATGTTTAACATCTGATTATTAGTAAATAATGCTATAAAAAGTAATAATAATAAATAAGCACTTTTCCACACCTACACTGCTCTGACAAATACACAAGAAATTATGATTAACACATATAAACAAAATAAATTCACAATTGATCACCTAATAAAAAGACTCAGTAAAGTCTCAATACCAGCAACCCATGCAGCAACTTTTTATATACTTTGTGGTGCACCAGATGTACTCTCTGCCTTGGAACAATACCGGATAATACCCAGCTACATTCTCTAATAAATTCACACAACAGAAGATCAGAGATGGTAAAATTACACATGCAGATATTTTTGCTGCTATATGGTCACTACTAAAAACCTGAGATAGACCATAACCTCAAACAACCAAATGATTTTTCTGTAATAAGAACAATTTTTTTTTGTTAAACATCTCATTTTCAACAATTTTTAACCGCCACATCTGTGTATTGAATAGTCCAAAGGATATATTTAATTTAATCAAAGTGTATTTTAAACTGATGAACAAAACCATCAGTTGATGAAATAGAACTATAACAAGTACACAGTTTACAAGTTTATATTTATCAGACACCTGTCTAACAATTTATTTGAACTGTACCAATAATATCTATCTGTTTGTTCTAAAGCTATCTAATTTTCAACCATGTATTCTTAACAATGTAACATTTAGTTTGATTTGAAACAACAACAACAACAATAATAATAATAATAATAATAATAATAATAATAATAATAATAATAATAATAATAATAATAATAATAATAATAATAATAATAATAATAATAATAATAATAATAATAATAATAACAATAATAATAACAACAACAACAACAACAATTAATCAGTAAATTAAAAAAACAATAATAACTAAATGGTAATAAGAGTAAACCTGCATTAATTAATCAATTATAATAAACTAAAAAACAAACATATAGATAGATATAACAATAAATATAATGATAATTAACTATTACACAAGTCTTTCATTCCACAGAAGTACTTTTGGTTAATTCCTTAATCCTCCTCAATTACTGTTAAATTCAAAATATAATGGGAATTGAAGAGGGTTAAGGCATTAACTGAAAGTACTTCTGTGAATTGAAAGACTATATATAATAGTTAATTACCATTATTTTTATTATTATTACAATAGTTTTTAATTAACAGACATTTTATTTGCATTATATATATATATATATATATATATATATATATATATATATATATATATATATATATATATATATATATATGACAGCAATAATGCTGTCTTTTTTTTTTCAAACTAAACTTCTCTGCATAAGCAATCAATCGACGTCAAATTGTAGCACAATCATATTCTTATGAGGTTTTTTTTGTGACAGAAAATTTTATTTTATAATATGTTTATCGAATGACTACCATTCTTGTTAACATCACACCACACAAGTTAATAATTTGAAATTAAAATAATCTAAACCTGGATTTGAAATGTTTAATACTATAAATGCAGGTTGAATGAATGATAGGATCTAATATAATGTTTTGCTTTAAAATATAATTTTTTAACCATACTTTAGAAGATGCAGTTATCTTATGTTACTAAATATATCATTTTGTTATAGTAACAAATCTATATAACAAAACCACCAATTATTAGAACACTTGAAATTTCAAGTTTTTAGTTTTAATAAAATGTTAGATACAAAAGAACTTTCTTTTTTTATTTTTTTGTTTTGTGAATTACTATTATATTTCTCTTATATAAATACAACACGATGTGATTTAGTGTAATGAGAAAATGGCAGTCTTGTCATTTCTACTCAAACTACTTATGAATTTCCCCGCAATACGACAATCGATTATTTATTTAACAGTAAATATAAGTAATTGACCCGATTAGGTAAATGATAATCTTAAAAAACAGGCTGTTAATTTTTTTTTTTCAGAATAAGTTCATCAAAACACAAAAATATTGTAGAGTTCTATTTATAAAATAACCTAAAGTGACGTTATTATCCAGTTTCGAATGAACCCATTTTGATATGAATTCATTTTTAAAAGTTTCATTAATAAAAAGGAAAAAAAAAGTCTACAATAAAAACAGCACACGTTACCTTGAAAAAAATTTATTTGAAAGGGTTGAAAATCTATAGAATGAATGGTTTATTGCTCAGGAAATTGGGTAAAGTCTGGAGGATTTATTAATCATTTGTGTTTAAGATTGTAAATCGCTTTTTCAATATTTTAAATCCCGTACTAAATTTGTGCAGTAGAAAATTATTGATAAGCTCAGAAAGTACATATTAGTAATAATACCATTTAATTTTCTTTGTAAAATAATTTATCAATAATTAAACAATTCAAGCTGACCACGCCTTCAGAATATCTCCGGAAAATAATCCGTTCATTCGAAATTGAATTTTCATGCTTCATAGAGTTTTCATTTCTAATAAATAACTTGAAAATTTTAACTTAATTTGACAATTACAATTAGATAAGCGACTTACATGATTTATTAAACACAAAATAAGACAAAAATTACAGTTAATAATGATAACGTGCAAATCTACAAAGATGATAAACTTTAATTGAGAAATATGTCAACTAGAATAACTGACATTATTAAAAACAATCGTTGCGCTGATTTAATAGGAAACAAATAAAAATTATAAAAAAGTGATTATAATATCTAATGAAGTTTAAAAGTGTTAAATATTATATATATTCATTCTGGCTGCAGAAAAAACTATGTTGTTAACAGAAAGGAGACCCTTTGATTCCTGTTTGAAGTTTTAAAAGAAACGAGTACTGTTAATTCTTAACGACTACTTTATAAATTTTTGTCATTGCAGCTATTATTACTGTAAGATTATTCATATATTATACAAACATGGATGGGCACTCACAAACAGGCGTCAGTTTATGTTCAAATAATCCCCTAATTTTTTTTCTTAGTTGTCTAATAGTTTCTATCTGAAATATCAATTGAGTTTACTTGATGACAGAATAAAAGTGCGAGAAATGATCTATTTTTAAATAAATGATTACAATTATGACAGACAAAACTAATTGTGGTTTTTATTCCTAGGAAACTTAATATATTGATCTTAAATATGTTATTATCATTCAATTTAATGGATATATTTGAGGAATTTATTTTCAATTTTACATATTTATACTTCCATAAATTATACAATTATTTCATAACTCAATTAACTGAAATTAACTCAATCACATTAGCTATAAACCTATGAGTAGCACCACAAATTTAAGAATGCTATCCATAATATAATTCCACATGACCTAAATATAACACAATCTGATTTGTTATGGTATCAACTTTTGCACCTGATGAAGGGACATCTCAAAAATTTAACACATGAGTAGACAATCAAAAATCGAATTTGACACTGATAGGGAAAAATCAGCTGTTATTAAAGTCATGAAGATGCAACTCCCTTTCTATTAAATTATCAATTTTGATCCTATATGAATCAAACTCATTATCTATAAAATCCCATAAAAAAGATGAGTGTGGAAGCTGAAAGTGGAAGGTGCTAAAAGTTTCTGATTTTGGATTCCTGCTGATGACAAATTTTTATTTAGGTATTTACAGCCAAATCAATTTCAAGTGAAGAAAAATTGCATGAATGGAAATAAGACTTATCTAATATTAAAGAGGAATGTAAAGAGACAATTGATTTAAAGAGAGGACATGTTTTATATTATAAAGAAAGAAATATCAGAAGCACAAACGGAATGATATTCATTAGAAATAAAATATGAAAGGACAACATTGCGAAAATTGATAATATATTAGGCAGAATGGCAAGATTAATTATCCAGTTTAATGAAAGATACCAAATGCAAATAATTTAGATTTATGCTTCAACAAGTTCTCATTGTGATATACAGGTAGAGAAATTTTATATGAATAAAGCTTTTGATGAAAACAAACAATATATTTGAATTGTCATGGGAGACTTTAATACTAGACTTAATAAATTATTGAAAGATGAATGGCTATGAGTAAATTTGGTTATGGTGATAGATATGGCAGACATCATAGACCTGTGAATTCACAGAAAATATATATTATGAATTTATTCTTTGAAAATCCACATGAAGAAACATAAGAATTAGATTATATTTGACTACCAAAAATATATATATTTCAAGATTACAAAATTCTTAATATATTCAAAAGAAGAAGTGAGCATCAATTGGTGAAATGTAACATATATGTGAGATGGGTGGTAATGCAAAGTTTGAGAGACAAAAATTATTAAAAAAAAACAGTTTTGATTCTAAAAAAAAAAAAACTAAAATAAATATATAATTTTGAAGTAACAAGAAAAGCTTTATAAGAGAATACAAGTCTAAAAGATGTAAAACAACACTTTCTATTGAAAAAAAGTTATTTCTGCCATAGGAAGAAAATATAGATTTATAACTAAAAAAGTGGACTACATGAAACATGGAGAATAACAGTTCAAAAGTATAAAACAATATTTTGATATTGGTGAGAAACTTATTTCTTCTAAAAAAAGAAAAGTTGAATATATTGTTTAAAAAAACATTTTATTAGAAAGGGTATGGAAGATTACTATAAAGAATTGCAATACTTAAATAAGGCTAAAACTTTAGTACATGCATCTTATTTAAGTATTATTTGCTGACGTTGTGCTTAATAAGAATTAATATTTATAAAAAAAATGTATAATAATAAATAATAAAAAATTAAAGTATCTCTTATATTATTATATTTAAATTACACAATGTTTTAAATGAAAAAATGAGCCATGCAATTAAATATATGATGAAGATTAAAGCTTAGAAAATGATGGAATGATAAATGATATCTTAAAGAAAGTAATTACTGACATTTTTTTTGGAAATGAGTAAATGATGAAGATATATCAGATGATTAAAAGATGCAGTAGAAATATAACATTTAACAAATGTAATAAAAAGATATTACAAATCACGAATATATAGACAGCTATTTGTTCTATAACAAATCTTTATCATGGTAATTGTAACTCATTTACAGCAGATTTGGTTTTAATCAATAAAAAAACTGGATTATAATGACTTTAGAAAAGTGGATCATAGCCAATTATTAAAAGACGTGATAGAACAGTCCAATGAATATGAGTGGGTATTATATTTTGGATTTGTAGATGTAAAAAGTATTTGATTCTGTAAATAGTTCTTCAGTGAATTAAACATTGATTCATCAAGATATAAGTATATGATATTGCCATAATCTTAAGTCTAATTATCATAATAAAGCAGCAGTGATTAGATTATATGTTAATATTAAAAAGGTTAATATCGAAAAATGTCTATAACAGAATGATTTTATGTTTTCAATATTTTTTACATGTTTATAAGAATTATTTTCTGGATTAAAATGGCAAGTTAAAGAAATAAAAATAAATGGATATTATTTAAGTCATCTTTATTTTACAGATGATGCAATTGTTTAACAAGTAATAATTCAGAACTTCAAAATATTTTGTAAAATATAATATAAAAGTAAAAAAAAAAAAGATTAAAAATTAAATACCAAAACGTCTAGATGTTCAATGGATTTTCTCAAAATAAATAGAGTGGTAACCATGAACAGAAGAATTAGGTTAATTAGATTATGAATACAAATAAAAACATAATAGAAAAAATAGTCTATAGTTATACTTGGATGGAAAGCTTTTAGCAGATATAATATAAGATATTAAAAAATTATTTCTACGTAATTGAAAACAGGTTTTTAATAGATATATTTTATAAAATAACATTTCACAGACTTGAGACCATCTAAGATGTATGTTAGGAATAACAAAAAAAATTAAAAGTAAGCTATATGGTGTGAAAATAAACAAATATCATTGATAACATTGAAAAAATTAAAAAGAAAATCAAATGCAGCTGGGTTGGACATATAGCTACAAGAGATGCTATTAGATGGACAATTAAAGTATTAAACTGAATATCAAAAGATTTAAAAATACATAGAATGAGAGCACATATGAAATAGATGAATAAGACAGGTAAATTTGTTGATGTGCTTGTAAAAAAAGAGCTAAAGATCTGAGAAATTGGAATAAATCTGGAGAGACTTTCATTCTGCTGTGAATTGATAATAATTGCAAATAATGATTGTGATTTTTCTCATATTAAAAATAATATACATCTATCAATCTATAATTAAACAAATTAATTCCTTTATTAAATAAATTAATTTGGAAATAAAATGACAATTGTCATTTTAAACAAAAATATTTAAAAAAAAGCATATCACTAATTTTTTTTCACTATAATCTCCAAAATGTCTATTCTAATATTTTTAGCTGTACAAAAATTCTTCAATAAACATCCTACTATTAATTTCACTCAAATTAATTACATATATTAATTAATATTTCTAAATATCAAACACTAATTTAATTTCTTTTTGATAACCAAATCAAGTATCTAGTTGAATTAATTTAACACATTTCAGTTTGAAATAATATTATTTACCCATTAATTTCTCTAAACATTAAATACATAATTTAATTATTCAAACAGTAATTTCTCTAAACAAAACTAATATAATGGCACCATTAATTATTAGCTTTGTATCCTATTGAATGCCATATATTAGCTTTGATGCTATGAATTTTAGTTTAGAAAAGATGGTAAAACACAAGTTATCTGATATTTTTGCATATCTATACATAATTAAGGGAATATTGTTGTAATCACTCATCCATGTGCTATATCTCTAAAATAATTATTAAAAATTTACACATATATAATTTTTCTAACATAAGAATAATAATTTGCTAATTTTACACTATTTAATCTTCAATATTTTTTTAAGTTAACTAATAAATTCTGTAATTTTATACTAATCTGTGAAATAAAATATATATTATTATTAAAAAAATATTAAGGACATATGATATGTTATTGAGAAACTAAGTAAATTAGATAGAAATTTATTTGAATATGTATGCAATAAATATATAAATTAATATAATTTAACTTCAATTGCATTAAAATGTCTATTTTAATTATTTTATTCACTCTCATAATGCACTATGTCATATTATATTAGCTATTTTCAGTTAACACTTCTACTACCAAGTAATATAATTAAATCAAGATTAAGTTGTTAAAGTTTAATTTTTTATATACGTGGCCTTTAATATGAATAACTTTTTGAGAAATAAACCTACCATTTAACAAAAATATTACTAAAATTAATTTTAAACATAACTAAATAAAACAAGTAAATAGCTATAAATTTATTTAAAGAAATAAAATGAAAAATAAAGTTTACTTTTGAGATTAAATAACTTTTCTCTTCTTGCCCTATTAAATGTAAATCCTTTAAAATATTATATAATTATAAAAATAAATATATCAGATATTTATTAAATAAAAACAACTTTTAAATGAATAAAAAATAATTTTGAAACTAAAAAAAAAAATGTCTCCAGAAACATTTCTGATTAAAAATAAAATATGAATAAGTGTCTTCAATTTGTAATTTAAGTTCTTCAATTTGAACTCTAATCCATTAACATGTAAATTTTTTTTTTTTCATGCATCAAAGCATCATCCAGGAAACAAATCTGCAAACTGGGGACAACTGCTTGTAAGGCGACTGTGCTGACTACTAGACCACCAACGCTTGACATCCACTAACAAATGTTTGGGTTATTTTTGCGTTATTGTGCATAGTATATCAATAAATTTTACTTTATTTATTAAAAACATTTTTAAAAATTAAAAACATTTTTAAAAACAATATTTTATTTTGCAATTATAGAAAAAAAAGTAATAAACTGAAATATGTATACAGATTAATAGCTATTTTCTAATCACTCAATTGGTCCACTGTTGATAAAAATATTAAATAAATGAAATATTTGTTATTTAAACTGTAATTTAAAATTCAAAAGAAATTATGGTCTAAATTTGAAATTAATTCTTATAATTATTTAAAGCAAAAAAAAAAAAAAAATTACTACAATGTTTGTAAATAAGAAGCAAATATTACTTTTCTTTTTATCATTGTGATGTTTTTCTTGACTTGACTTCCTACAAATTGAACATTTTTGAAAAAAATCTAATAATAATATATTTTTAAAAACAAATATGTTACATGTATTTTGCCAAAATATCATAAATAAATAAATAATCTATGGAAAATATACTTTCTCTTTCTGAATTAAAGAAAAAGTACTTACTAATACTTGTGCAACGAATCTCGAAGTCATAATCTATTAATCAGTAAAATTATTGGTTCATTGGTATTAGATTATCTGTATCTTCATATTTTTTTTAAAAAAATGAATATATCAATATATATTTTAGTTTCAATTTTACCATCAAATTAACATAAAAACACCAACTGATGTTACAGATATACACAAGAGAATGAAGAAGTGATGAACTATGATTTCTCCCTTATTCAAGTCAGGCGTCTCTCAACCACTATGCATAGAAAAATCTTACCTTCTATTTCCAATCTGAGACTAAGATTTTTCCATATTTTTTTCTATGCTGCTTTATCTGATTTCCATAATGTCATCTTTGTCCATTCTATAACTTTTGTATCTAGATCCCCCACTTTTTAATTCCAGCATAAAAACCAAAAACTCACTTTCTATCACTTTGTTTATATTTATTCTCCTACAACTTCATTATTTGCACTCTTTCTGCTTGAATTTATTTACATTGAATTATCAGATGCCTAATATTTTCCATACCTTCTTTATATAACTTGCAGACTAAATTACCCACACTTTCCATTTATGAGTATATTGCTTTGTTTCTAACAATCCTGTTCAAGCAATAAACAGTAAACAATTTTCCTTACTATTCTGTTTACTTATGTATATAATTAAACTGTTTTTACTCTTTATACTAGTTCTCCATTCTCCAACTCCCTTTTATATTAATAAATCTATTCTTCTGTCTTATTCTTTGTCACATTAGCATTCAACAATCCTCCTAACACAATCATCCCACCTTTTATATTAGTGTACTAACATAACATCTTTATCCAAATTTTCTTCATACCATACCATACCATCTTTGTCACCCATCTTATTGCCTATCTCTTTACTCATAACTAAAATATTATTTTGTCTATTCTTTTACTATTCATAAATTACATTCTATTGAACATTTTTATTTTGATTTTTGCAACTCTCACATAAAAACTTGATGATTCCATTTCTCCTTGAATTGACTCATTTCCTGTCCACACATCTGTTTCTAACGCATGTCTTTCTACTTCTCTTTGTACTTTCCCTAAGTAATATAACATCCCTTTACTAACACATAATGCATTATTTCTATAAGCTAACCCTGCTATTGCTACTTACTTCCATACAATTCTTGCTACATCATATTTATTATATGAAAACACTGTTAATTTCTTTTTTTCTTTGCTTCATTTATTATTTTTTCTTTCATTCATCCAAGCAATTTCTCTGGTTAATTAAGATGATTCCTAAATAGTTATATATATTCACTACATTTAATATTATATCCCCATTAAAAATTCTTTCTCTTTTCTTTTTCCATTTATCATTATTACATTTGAGTTTCCTTCACTAAATTTAATCCCCATCTCTTTACCTATCTTTGTTCATGTCTTCAGCATAACTTCAATATCTTCCCTACTTTCTGTATACAAGAAGATATCATCAGCAAATAAATGACCTGATAATGTCTTTACTTCCTTGCCAAATATGAGATGATGAGATGAGATGCACTGCTCTTTTTTGGAATCATGAATCTTTCAGCTACCATACCCAGAGAAACCTGTCAGCCATTTTATCTTCCCTTTCCATTCTCTGCGCTAAGTTTTTCCCTTATTCTTCTCTATCCTTTTCTATCCTATTTATACAACATAATCTTTGTCAACTTCATGACCTTTATATCTAAATCTCCATTATCTCTTACCAAACCCAGCATAAGAACCAAGAACTCACCTTCTTTATAATCCCTTTGTTTATATTTATTTTCCCACAACTTTATTATTTGTGCCCTTTCTACTTGCAAGCATTTACATTCAATTAACAGATGTCAAATATTTTTTATGTCTTCCTTACATAACTTGCAGAATAAATAATTTATATTTTTTATGTGTATATTCCCTTGTTGCTAAAGAGCCTGTTCGAGCCTTAAACAGTAAACTACTTTTTTTGTTATTATCATAAATTATCTCACATCCAATATTCTGTTTACTTCTCTCTCTCTCTCTCTCTCTCTCTCTCTCTCTCTCTCTCTCTCCATCATATATATATATATATATATATATATATATATATATATATATATATATATATATATATATATATATATATATATATATTTAAACTCTTTTTACTCTATGAAAAGTTGAAGGTCAATTGTAGTGTCATATAATAATAAAAACAAGAATTAAAATATATTGTTGTTACTATATATATTGAGAACTATTTATAGTAAAATTGCAATACAACTATCAACATACTGAATATTTAAATACGGTATCATTTGCATCATAAGCAAAAAATCTAATCAGCAGTTGAAAGTGATAAGATTTGTTTCATTATTGAATGTATATGAAAAAAATTACTTTAATGTATTTGAAATGCAATTTATTTATTATTTAATTTTTAAATGTTAAATTGTAAAATAGTTTATTTATTTATTTATTGCATATAATAGTTACAATTTATTTGGATGTTATCTATCTATCTATCTATCTATCTATCTATCTATCTATCTATCTATCTATCTATCTATCTATCTATCTATCTATCTATCTATCTATCTATCTATCTGTCTGTCTGTCTGTCTGTCTGTCTGTCTGTCTGTCTGTCTATCTATCTATCTATCTATCTATCTATCTATCTATCTATCTATCTATCTATCTATCTATCTATCTATCTATCCATCCATCTATCTATCTATCTATCTATCTATCTATCTATCTATCTATCTATCTATCTATTTATCTATCTATTCATCCACCCACCCACTCACCCACCTATCTATCTATCTATCTATCTATCTATCTATCTATCTATCTATCTATCTATCTATCTATTTATCTATCTATCTATCGATCTATACACCCACCCACCCACCCACCCATCTATCTATCTATCTATCTATCTATCTATCTATCTATCTATCTATCTATCTATCTATCGATCTATACACCCACCCACCCACCCATCTATCTATCTATCTATCTATCTATCTATCTATCTATCTATCTATCTATCTATCTATCTATCTATCTATCTATCTATCTATCTATCTATCTATCTATCTATCTATCTATCTATCTATCTATCTATCTATCTATCTATCTATCTATCTATCTATAATTTGATCTGTTATGCACTCATATTTTGAAATATTAATTTTAGATAAATACATTATGAATTATAATTAATCATATATTATGCTAAAGATTATTATATTATTTCTAGCCCAAATACAATATTTGAACCAAGATAAAAATTAATACATCTGTTTTTATCAAACCTAACCATATGGTGCCATTTATCTTATATATGCAACATCTTCTAATATTACATTTAATTAAATCATAATGTCATGTTCATTTCATCTAAGTGTGTGAATATGCATAGCAACCATATCTAAAAAAAGAAATATTTCATAATTTTTATTTAATTATAAAATTAAAAAAAAAAAGGAGATCTAGAAAATCATTCTAATTAATCAGAATAGTTCAATATCTTTGATTAACATTAAGGTTATGTTTTACATGTGTGCAAACCATATGTAATATATCTGCAAAATAGTATGAAAACGCAGTAAAATATCTCATTCAAAAATTTTGTAAAATGTATTTTAAGTAAATTAAGAATTTCCTTAACAATGAAATTAGCTATATATATTTTATGACAATTTAAAAAAAGTTATAATGATTTGAAGGAGTTGAAGATTAATAATAAAAAATGGATATCTATTACCATATATTTCAATTGCTTAAGTACATATTTTTAAGGATATATATAAGGATGTGTTTATGTTTTCATTTTGTGTTGCAAATAATGTTAATAAATTAGTGAATAATTCTAAAAGTATCATACCTGTCAAGCAAAAATGTAATGTTGTGTAAAATTTTTTGTGGATGTATTTTATCATATATACGTGAATCAAAATGCAGTATTGAAAAAAATATTAAAGGAGCATGAATCGTTGTTACACAAGCATGTGAAAAGTAAAAAATAATAATGATTTAATAACTGCTTCAGTTTTTTTGGATCATGAAAGGACATCTAAATATAAATTTAATTTGATCTTGAAATAATAAAAGAAAATTTTAGGGTAAATTTTTAATAAATAGAAATAAAGTGAATATATTTAATAGACAAGCTGTTAATGTTAAAATTTAGTATTCATGGAATTTGAATTGATGATGTTTGCTTGCATTATGTTTTGTGAATTTAGGGCAGTTGAGGAGGGTTAAGGAATTAACCAAAAGTACTTCTGGATTTTGAAAGACTATATATATAATAGTTAATTACTATTATATAATAGTGAATTACTATCATATTTATTATTTTTATGGTTATTACAAAAGGTTTTGGACATTTTATTTATAATATATATATATATATATATATATATATATATCTAAAATTAAAACTGTATATATATATATATATATATATATATATATACATGAAACAGTTTTAATTTTAGATGATAATTCCAAGATGTTTTGTAAACTTCAAATTCTCATACTAATATATAGTCACTGTCTTACTATAAAGTTATTTAAGCATTTAAATATTTAAAAATCAGGATCATAATAGATTCAAGCTCTAATTTAAGCATGGTTAATAAAAGTTGGTTCACTTTAAGACTAAGCTTTAAGCATAAGATGAAACCTATGTTTTTAAAATCTTTATTGATGGGTGAGGGTGTATTACAATTTTGTAGTGCATGTGTGAAGATTAGTTCCTTACATAATATTACACATATATACTGATATTTGTGCAACATATAGAGATGTTTAGAAAAATTGTAATAATTGCATGCAATAATACTAGCTATCTCTATTCATGCATTTTTTGTTTTTATTATATATTACAAAAATCTTAATAGTCTTGAAATAAACAAATAGGAAAACAAAGATTGTCCAAATTGAAAGTTATATCAAAACACTTAATGAAATGTATTAGCAGACTAGATTAAAAGTTTTATATTTAAAAAAAAAAGGGCTAAGTAAGAACGGAAAAAGAAAATAAACATAAAAATTTTAAGAGAAAAAAAATGATTTTGTGGTTTAGTGAGAATTATAAGAAAATTCTAACTTGAGCTTAGTTCTAAGTTATAGTGCACTAAGTTGTTTTAAAGTAGACATATAGATAATTAAAAAGATAATGAAAAAAAATGAAAAAATCTGATGAGATGAATTTTAAAAAAAATTCCAAGAATAACAAACTGAAGAAAAAATTAGTAAGGAATAACATAAAAATAATGAATTCAGTATGCTCTGAGAAATAGACAAATATTATTTAATAGAAATAAAATAAAAAATACATATTCCCTTATAGATGAGAACAAAACAAAAGAAAAGCAATAAATATTGTGCACAAATAAAAATCATAATTACTACTTAAAAAAAACTCAGAATAGTCTGAAAATAGACTGAATTAACTTCAATAATGTTCAGTGAATGGTTGGTTGTTCAGATTTTTTTATTTGGAAAATAATTATCTCAGGGTAATTAGAGATAGTCTAAAGAATGTGTTTTTGATACTTGTAAACCAAAAAAATCTGTGTGCAATAATGCAGAATTAGTGATGCTAGATTTGTGAATGATCTTTATCTTATCATTTGTTGAAAATCTGCATCTTGAGATCTACCTATAAAAGTTTCTATAAGGCTTTTTATCTTTTGTTTTACTTTTAAAATCTCAACGTACTACACTTTCAAAAAAATTACAATCAAATTTTTACTTCTAGTAATTTCTTACCTCTTATCTTTACCATTCTTTAAACATATTTCTTTTATTTTAACTCAAAGTATATTCCAAATCTATTCTTTATTCTGCTTGGTATTTATTTTAAGTACTTTTATACCTTATATCATTATTTATACTGATATCGTTTTTTCATTTTTTTTTTTTTACCTCGACTAAAATCTCTAATTTTTTTATTCGCATTTTCTCCAGTTCTAATTAGATCTACATTTCAAATAAACATTTAATAAGCTTTTGAAATCCAATTTTAGTAGACCCAAATTAAGTGCATAATTTTATTCCAATGATTTTGTTTTATTTTTCATCACATAAGCATAACTTCCTAAGTAACTCTTAAAATTTATCACCTCTA
Source organism: Epiperipatus broadwayi (assembly GCA_028023455.1). Classification (NCBI taxonomy): domain Eukaryota; kingdom Metazoa; phylum Onychophora; class Udeonychophora; order Euonychophora; family Peripatidae; genus Epiperipatus; species Epiperipatus broadwayi. The sequence continues at coordinate 570,535 of JAQFVV010006361.1, read as the reverse complement.
TCTATAATTATAAATAGTGTCAATCTTATTATATAATATCGTGAAGATCCATATAATATATAATTAAAAAAGCTTAGTATTATTTTGGGAAAAAAATGGAAATAGTCTACTCCCTTAACAATAAATTGATTCTAATTTAAAATAATATAAATGTCTTTGAATTGTTTTCTTTTATTTAAGCGTTGGTCGTTTAATTTTAATAATATTTATGAAAGAAGTAATTTAATTTCCGTTATTACATTTAAAGCTGATTTAAGATTGAAGCGGTTATAAGTTTTAAGTGATTATAAATATTATAGCCATCCACATGTCTTTAAAATAACGCCATCACAAACCTTCGGGAAAACAGTACTTTATTAGTTTATATAAAGTCGGTGATCAATGTATTTGAAAATGTTCTTTAGTATTAGTTAAGTTAAAATTACTTCTGATTGACAGTTTATTTTATAAATGAATATATACGAAAGAGAAGTGGAAACTTCAAACTTTCATTAATTCTAAACATCTTTTAAAACCAAATAACAGAAGAAAAAAACTTCGACCATTTAATCATAAAAATTATTATACATTTTCACTTTTATCGATCGTGTTTTGTAATTATCAAAAAATACAGAAATTATTTTTTATATATTGACATCTGATTACACTATATAATTATTTCTTACTGCAAGAGATTTTCATTTTATATTGAAAATTAATTGATATTAAAAGGAAACATTTGGAGTATCACAGAAAAAATATTATAATGTATTTAAATATGTATAAATATTAATCAAACATTTTTGTAGCTTGAAACATTTTAAACAATATATTTTAATTAATTATCTTTTTTTACGAAGATATAATTTAAAATACAAATTATTATAGATAATCGAGATTTTATACCATCGCTGAAGGAAGATGGAAAGTAAAATTATTTTAATAAAATGAATTTAAGATTTTATCATTAATCAAATTTAAGTAATAGTAAAATAATTATTTTAAATAGAATATTTTAAATTTGTGTGTGTGTGTGTGTGTGTAACAGATTAAAATGTAAATCTATACGCAAAACAGGTGGCAAACAGTTAAATATACACGAGTCTCTCGTACCAAATGCAAATAAAGATACACCCTAAATTGACACTATCTATTTTGGTCATCCACGTAAATTTGTCAAATAATTACTTAGATGTAGTGAAGCGTAATTGTAAATTAAAAAGCTTCTATTTACTACTAAAAAATATCTTTTTAAAATTGTTTATATGTATATAGACTATAGTTAATAAACATGTTGATCAATGTACGCTATTAGTTATCACCTTGAAAATGTAATCCAACTACAATATCTTTGTAGTTTTAGAAGTAAAAATCTAGACTTGGAAATTAACACACATCACGGACCATTTTAACAAATTAATAAAAACACACCATAATTTATCATAAAGAAAATAATCTGCAAGTAAATTAATTGTATATAGAATTATTATTTTATCTAATTTAATATAAGAAAGTATAGATTTGGATATACTATTTTTATAATATAATAAGAACTCAAAAGTTTTTATTTAAGGGTGCTCCATAAATATTTTAAAAATACAAAGGCAAGTTCATAAATTCAGTCAATATGGTTTTAAATTTTCTGAATGGATACTAAGAATCCACCATTGTAAAATCATTTCTTCATTGAATTGTATATGTGAATCGAATGAATAATACAAGACTTATTACAAAATTTTTTAATGATAAACTAGAACACGATTTTTATGAGAGAAGAACTCCACCCTCTTTACATTGTAAAGTTTATCTCAAAGACATAGTAAAGAAGAGCAATGCTGATTGTTGTCATTACTATGCTATTATATAGAGCAGAATAAACTGGCCAGGCCCAATTAAACATAGTATAGAAGTATTTCAGAAAAAAAATCATTCTGCAAAAAAGTTAAAATACAACATTCCAAAATATCAAACAAAAATAGATTGTCATGTTCTGTATGGTTTATGTGGGAATATTTGTTGTGGACAGACTGATTTGCATAGCCAATTCAAAACTTAGTTGTAATGTAGTATCATTTTATTTTTTTATTTTTTTCATTTTTTAAATCCTTTCCTCTTGCAATTGGAATGACCATATTTGCTTACAAGGCTCTCCTGCTGATGTAAATTATGCTTATCTAAGAAAATGTTGAATTTTTAATTTACATATAACAACCTTTGTTATATAATGAGATATTATTTTATATAGCGCTATGTTTTTATACTGTAATAGTGATATTAGCGATTAAGCCAATGCACATGTGTTTTAAAGATAAATTATAAATGAATACTCTCACTTTTCCCGACACAAGATATAGTATTTTAGAAAGGATGGAATGAACCCACCCATCCTTTCGACCCAAACATTTATGTATGGGCAAATCTTAAGCGTATGGAAATGAGAGCGAGAAGGTGTTAAGCAATCACTTTAAATTATATTTGTTATGTTTGAACGAATGACGCTTGGAAATCTTTACAATTTACAACATGTCATTCTTTAGTTGAAATTAAACATATATATTAAAATAGAAGCATAATTCATAAAGAGATATCGTTCCAAAAGATTTTTGACTCTTAAATTTACATATCGCATGACTTCATATCTGCACTTTGATTGTGGTATAATGTTTTCTTGAAAATTCATCTGATTGCATTTTCTACTGCAAAATAAAACAAGTCCAGTGTTAAAAGTCAATGTCTTACATTTAATTTTTTACAATACTACAGCGATAAATTTATCTCGTTATATGCTTCTCTGAGATTTAACTAAACATTTTAAATATATATCTAAGTGAGAGATTTAAAAAAAATTACATATTGATAAAAATTGTTTCCATGAATGTATTTATCTGCAATTAAATTTAATCATTTGAAGCAAGGCTTTATCGTAACAAACATGCAAATTGGGCATATGGTGATTTATAGTTAAATGATATTTATATAATTCATTTACCTGTAAGCGCTTATTTAAAAATATTTTAGTGTCGTGGAATAATTCTTTTTTTTCTTTTTTACCTCTCCGTAAATGACAATTAATTTAACTATGCAGTCTATAATTTTTTAGAATAATAAAAATAAAATTATTCTTTCAGAATTAATATTTCAAAGCATGCACATTCAAATAAATGAACAGTATTCTTTTAACCCTTTATCAACATAATAATAATTTGTATAGTTCAATAAAAATAAAAAAATGCCTGCGTTCAACTATTAAATTTAGTAAATACAAACATGGCTTACATAAAAACAAAAACGATATTTTGCCATAAACTTCATATCCATTTGCATACATTATGACCTTTTTCTATTTTATTTTACTTCCTTATAAAATATCTTTCTTTATTTGAAAATATTTGATAATTTTCAATACATACAAAACCCTGCTTTCTTTACAATATTATATTTTATACATCATGGAATCAAAATAACTTTACATAATAAATTATCTTGGTTTAACTTTTTTGCTATACACTATTTGGTCATTACTCATTACCATATACATAAATTTTATTGTTTTTTATCTTTGAGAACTGTTTTATTCATATCAGCCGTTTTACTTATCCATTATACAGTTTTCATTGATGCCTTAAAATATGTAACTGAAATAACCTTGTTTAGTGATTTCCCATGCTTTTTGATATGTTTTCTGCAGAATAGTGCCAAACCATTGAAACTTGTAAATGGTTGACTACAACATTATTGGGTATCCACTCTTAATAATTTTGCTGCCTTCATAATAGAATCTCATCAGCATTAAACACAAAAAAATGAGACAGAAAAAAGGGTGAAAATTTATATTTTTGGTGCATAATTTCTATTTATTCAATAACATTTTAGTTTGTCTTAAAATTTATAAAATATTACTTCAATTTTAGTTGCAAATTAAATTCATATTTTTTTTGCTTAATATACATATTTTTTATTAAAGTCTTTTGCTTTACAAGTTAATAACTTTTGTTATATTTATTTTTATTTTATTTGTACATTATGCTTTAACAGTAATCTTTTATAATTTATTTTTTTCTAAAGTTAGACATATTATGTAATCATCAAATAAATATGTTAATTTTGTTCTTGTATCTACCCATTCATGCACAGTAAGAGACAATAACTTTCCTTGTTTGATATATGTTTTTTGATGTATGGAATATGGCACTCTTGCAGCTATCTGTAGCATTAATTTGTTTGTTTTGATTTAGTTTATTGGCAGAAGCTGAAACAAAAATATATATTTTGATTTATTAGTTTAAAAATATTTGAAAATGTCAAGATTACCTACAGGATCTGACACAAATAAGTTAACAATATCATTGATTGATAGATTTTTTTTTGTTTTCAGTCTCTAAGAATACTTGAAGTAACTTTGTCAAGTGTTCAAGGTTTGTTTATTTTGAAAAGAGACATTCTAAATTTTTCATAATTTATTTATATATTTATGATTATTTTTTTCAAAATATCTGTAAAATATTTATTTTTATGACAAAAATATTTATGATTACACTCAAGTTTTATTGGAAAATATTTGTTTTTTAAGAAGACAAATCAAGAATATGTAATAATACTAAAATATAATCTTATTATTGGCTGAAGGAACAAATATTTTATTATTTTTTAATAATTATAATTGGAATTTATAATATTAAAATAACATCTTGTTGTTTTGTAATGTTTTAACAATAATTTTTTTATGGTTTTAGAAATGGAGTTATCACACATTTTCTTGGTTGTAAAATATTTTGATCAGCAGTTAAGAAAGAACAATAGTCATTGTTCTCATTTCGTATTTCAGCGTGCTATTGTTTTTTTTTTCTGTATTTGCAAAGTTGAAATATTATTTTAAAAATATTTTTCATTTGCATACTTATATAACTAATCAACCCTATGGAAATATAATATAGAATAAATATGTAATCATTAAAATAAAATATTTGAAAAATGACTCAAACATCTACCTAAGGCTTTCAAAAATAATGTGCACACTAAAAAATTAACCATAAGAGTTCCTAACACAAATTAACCACAATTCTAGTTAGTCATAATAATGTTTGCATGAAATGTGTATGCAAATAATGACTTTGATAGTTCTTCATCATGTATCACTGATAATCTACATGATTTTATATTATATTTTACAAGTCAGCTTAAAATTAATGTGATGAAGATGATTTACATTTATTGTGAGTGCCAACCATAATTTTAAAAGTATAATATAATCATTATATAATTACTTTATTTCTCACAAAACATTTGATATAACGTATAAAACTAGAGATATCTGTAGTGGTAGTTAGTTACGATACATGTAACTAATAATTGATGTTATAATAATGAAGTTTAAAATTAATAAATTGATATCCGATTGTAATGAAGTTTAATAAGATATACTACTGCTAACGTTGCATTAAAGAGAAGAATGGTGTTCGAAGATTTTAAATTTTAACATAAAATTATTTTTATAAAACAAAAATAAATGAATACGAATAAAATTTGAATATCCCACATTTGAGCCTTTTATACATAATACATCGTTTAAAAATTCCGTTAATGTAATAATAATTTATACCATATTCTACCTAAAATTTCATTGAAATTATTATCATTCACATGCGAATTATATAAATATATCCTAATACTACTTGCATTATATATGTATACAAATGTAAAATGCTTAATAAAATATATTTGCAACACATTTTTTTCTATCCAATACATATTGATAAAACTATGTTTTATATATTTAATATTAATTTTAAATTGTGTTATTAAATAGAATTAGACAAAAAATAAAAAATCTCACCCATATACCTTAGAGCTTAACATTTGAGCTCAAAAAATATAATGTACTTCTTTCCTTCATACTCTTGAACAGATGTGATTTTTCACATCAGACAAGAGATTATTTTTAGGTATTTTCAAGTCATAATTTTCATAGATGAACAGATAATGTCCTTTTCTGAATAGATGTTTCTGATGCTTATATGCTTCTTTTTTTTTCATTACACATCTCTTAGAATTTCACTATCTTAGCTTTTCCTTAATATTTTTTTTTATTTAATTCCCACTTCTGCAGAGAATATCTACAGTAAGCATTTGCTATTGATGGAATATATCTATAAGTTAGAAAAGGCATTCAAAGCTCAGGCTAAGTGATTTGGCAGGTTTAAAAGGCTTTCATGAAGAAAACTTCAGTCAAATTTCATAGCAGGTTTACATTCTTGTGGATTAGTCAGATGATATACTAGTTTAAGTCTAATAATTCATTCTTAAATTTCCAATAACAGAATAAGTCTCTTATTATTATTCTTAAAATAATAGAAACTTTTTAACGTCATTGTAGATCAGGGCTTGTTGTCCTATTATTCATCTACTATCAGTATTATAAATTAGAATCATTATTTTAGAAGCACCTAAAATCATAGTACTGCCTTGGTATTTATTATTATGCATCATCTCTTGGTCATAATACAGTAGAGAGCTTAAGTTCTCTGAGCTATATTTATGAAAATGGACTGGTATGTAAAAGGGACTGTTTATTAATGCAAGGGACATCCAGTTGATATATCCTCATTGTCGCTAAAATTATATTTTTTAAAGCCCATGCACCATATTTATTTAGTTTAGTCTCTATTAAAAATTAAGCTTATAATGACCAGCACTAAGTGGCCAGAGTAGTGATATGGATCAGCATGTCTTAATATCTTGGCATTATTGTTTTTATGGTTATGTATTCTGACGGATTAGCATTTAAATTAGTGCATCCAAATTAATGGCTAAATAATTGCCCAAACTGGCCAAGAATAAATAGTTGGCATGTTGTACAATAGACCCATTTCAAATCCAGTCACCATATTGACTGTTGATTTATTTCACTGTTGGTCATTCATAGTGATGGATGATTTTTACTTATTTATAATACTGGTGAATGTATGTTTAGTTATAATTTTAGTTGCTCTAAGGAGGTGACTGGGCTGATCTTTCACAGAGATATAAAGAATTCATGCTCCCTTGAATATATAATATTACGTATATATATATTTTGTGATATTAAACATTATTTTAATACTTCTTACTTTTATATTAATATCTTAGTTAATCATTACTTTAATATTATATCTTATATATAATAATTTCATTATTTTAATATATTTATTTTGGAACAGATGATGTTGACGATTTCAATACTCCACCTTCAACTTAAATTATTTCCATCCTGTTATAACATATAGATTCCTATGTGTGTATAAAGCTGGTTAATACAGACAGAAAATAAAATTAAACTACGTATTCTAATTTTCTAGCAATAATGTCTAACAATATGCAAATTAGCAGAGTTAAAAAAATAACTGCAGAATTTCTAATAAAGAATTAGTAGAATAAATAAAGTAAAAAGCAGACTAACAAAAACTAGAAGAGTAAAGTGAAAGCTGGCAGTGCAGTTGCAAAACAGATATTGTAGAAGAGATCCAATCCAATTAGACTGATGCAAAGATGTGAGTGAATAACAATATGCTTAATACAATGCTAGTGACTGACCTTTAAATTACAGAGTTAAATGATAAACTTGAAGAAAGCAAATAGTTATTAAAAAAAGTTTTAATAAATCGTGGAAAATAGAGTGTAGCTTTATATCTATTTGTTTATAGACACCGAACAGTTATGTCATCAAAATTATTTACTGCCTGTCTCAAAATCGCCAGCTCCAGTTAAACGTCTAATTATTATTACTGACTTATATATTATTATGAGTCAATAAACTCGTTTCAGATATTAAATAAAATTTGTGTTTTCAATTTAAGTTAAATATATGGGTGTTCTGCTGCTAGATTATAGCCTAACTCCGTGTATACCACAATTTTTTAAATTTTCTTCTAGTTGACAATCAGTTGGTTTCTTAAAATTGATTTTAAAAAAAGGAAATAAAATAATGGTTTCCAGAACACTAGAATACTTTGTACTTCTTTACATCTCTTTACTATTTGGTCTTTTAAAAATTTTAATAGACTCTCTTATAATTCTTAAA